>OX451210.1:22683286-22926285 GCA_949628255.1 Macrophya alboannulata | reverse complement strand
ACCTAACCTAACCTAACCTAACCTAACCTAACCTAACCTAACCTAACCTAACCTAACCTAACCTAACCTAACCTAACCTAACCTAACCTAACCTAACCTAACCTAACCTAACCTAACCTAACCTAACCTAACCTAACCTAACCTAACCTAACCTAACCTAACCTAACCTAACCTAACCTAACCTAACCTAACCTAACCTAACCTAACCTAACCTAACCTAACCTAACCTAACCTAACCTAACCTAACCTAACCTAACCTAACCTAACCTAACCTAACCTAACCTAACCTAACCTAACCTAACCTAACCTAACCTAACCTAACCTAACCTAACCTAACCTAACCTAACCTAACCTAACCTAACCTAACCTAACCTAACCTAACCTAACCTAACCTAACCTAACCTAACCTAACCTAACCTAACCTAACCTAACCTAACCTAACCTAACCTAACCTAACCTAACCTAACCTAACCTAACCTAACCTAACCTAACCTAACCTAACCTAACCTAACCTAACCTAACCTAACCTAACCTAACCTAACCTAACCTAACCTAACCTAACCTAACCTAACCTAACCTAACCTAACCTAACCTAACCTAACCTAACCTAACCTAACCTAACCTAACCTAACCTAACCTAACCTAACCTAACCTAACCTAACCTAACCTAACCTAACCTAACCTAACCTAACCTAACCTAACCTAACCTAACCTAACCTAACCTAACCTAACCTAACCTAACCTAACCTAACCTAACCTAACCTAACCTAACCTAACCTAACCTAACCTAACCTAACCTAACCTAACCTAACCTAACCTAACCTAACCTAACCTAACCTAACCTAACCTAACCTAACCTAACCTAACCTAACCTAACCTAACCTAACCTAACCTAACCTAACCTAACCTAACCTAACCTAACCTAACCTAACCTAACCTAACCTAACCTAACCTAACCTAACCTAACCTAACCTAACCTAACCTAACCTAACCTAACCTAACCTAACCTAACCTAACCTAACCTAACCTAACCTAACCTAACCTAACCTAACCTAACCTAACCTAACCTAACCTAACCTAACCTAACCTAACCTAACCTAACCTAACCTAACCTAACCTAACCTAACCTAACCTAACCTAACCTAACCTAACCTAACCTAACCTAACCTAACCTAACCTAACCTAACCTAACCTAACCTAACCTAACCTAACCTAACCTAACCTAACCTAACCTAACCTAACCTAACCTAACCTAACCTAACCTAACCTAACCTAACCTAACCTAACCTAACCTAACCTAACCTAACCTAACCTAACCTAACCTAACCTAACCTAACCTAACCTAACCTAACCTAACCTAACCTAACCTAACCTAACCTAACCTAACCTAACCTAACCTAACCTAACCTAACCTAACCTAACCTAACCTAACCTAACCTAACCTAACCTAACCTAACCTAACCTAACCTAACCTAACCTAACCTAACCTAACCTAACCTAACCTAACCTAACCTAACCTAACCTAACCTAACCTAACCTAACCTAACCTAACCTAACCTAACCTAACCTAACCTAACCTAACCTAACCTAACCTAACCTAACCTAACCTAACCTAACCTAACCTAACCTAACCTAACCTAACCTAACCTAACCTAACCTAACCTAACCTAACCTAACCTAACCTAACCTAACCTAACCTAACCTAACCTAACCTAACCTAACCTAACCTAACCTAACCTAACCTAACCTAACCTAACCTAACCTAACCTAACCTAACCTAACCTAACCTAACCTAACCTAACCTAACCTAACCTAACCTAACCTAACCTAACCTAACCTAACCTAACCTAACCTAACCTAACCTAACCTAACCTAACCTAACCTAACCTAACCTAACCTAACCTAACCTAACCTAACCTAACCTAACCTAACCTAACCTAACCTAACCTAACCTAACCTAACCTAACCTAACCTAACCTAACCTAACCTAACCTAACCTAACCTAACCTAACCTAACCTAACCTAACCTAACCTAACCTAACCTAACCTAACCTAACCTAACCTAACCTAACCTAACCTAACCTAACCTAACCTAACCTAACCTAACCTAACCTAACCTAACCTAACCTAACCTAACCTAACCTAACCTAACCTAACCTAACCTAACCTAACCTAACCTAACCTAACCTAACCTAACCTAACCTAACCTAACCTAACCTAACCTAACCTAACCTAACCTAACCTAACCTAACCTAACCTAACCTAACCTAACCTAACCTAACCTAACCTAACCTAACCTAACCTAACCTAACCTAACCTAACCTAACCTAACCTAACCTAACCTAACCTAACCTAACCTAACCTAACCTAACCTAACCTAACCTAACCTAACCTAACCTAACCTAACCTAACCTAACCTAACCTAACCTAACCTAACCTAACCTAACCTAACCTAACCTAACCTAACCTAACCTAACCTAACCTAACCTAACCTAACCTAACCTAACCTAACCTAACCTAACCTAACCTAACCTAACCTAACCTAACCTAACCTAACCTAACCTAACCTAACCTAACCTAACCTAACCTAACCTAACCTAACCTAACCTAACCTAACCTAACCTAACCTAACCTAACCTAACCTAACCTAACCTAACCTAACCTAACCTAACCTAACCTAACCTAACCTAACCTAACCTAACCTAACCTAACCTAACCTAACCTAACCTAACCTAACCTAACCTAACCTAACCTAACCTAACCTAACCTAACCTAACCTAACCTAACCTAACCTAACCTAACCTAACCTAACCTAACCTAACCTAACCTAACCTAACCTAACCTAACCTAACCTAACCTAACCTAACCTAACCTAACCTAACCTAACCTAACCTAACCTAACCTAACCTAACCTAACCTAACCTAACCTAACCTAACCTAACCTAACCTAACCTAACCTAACCTAACCTAACCTAACCTAACCTAACCTAACCTAACCTAACCTAACCTAACCTAACCTAACCTAACCTAACCTAACCTAACCTAACCTAACCTAACCTAACCTAACCTAACCTAACCTAACCTAACCTAACCTAACCTAACCTAACCTAACCTAACCTAACCTAACCTAACCTAACCTAACCTAACCTAACCTAACCTAACCTAACCTAACCTAACCTAACCTAACCTAACCTAACCTAACCTAACCTAACCTAACCTAACCTAACCTAACCTAACCTAACCTAACCTAACCTAACCTAACCTAACCTAACCTAACCTAACCTAACCTAACCTAACCTAACCTAACCTAACCTAACCTAACCTAACCTAACCTAACCTAACCTAACCTAACCTAACCTAACCTAACCTAACCTAACCTAACCTAACCTAACCTAACCTAACCTAACCTAACCTAACCTAACCTAACCTAACCTAACCTAACCTAACCTAACCTAACCTAACCTAACCTAACCTAACCTAACCTAACCTAACCTAACCTAACCTAACCTAACCTAACCTAACCTAACCTAACCTAACCTAACCTAACCTAACCTAACCTAACCTAACCTAACCTAACCTAACCTAACCTAACCTAACCTAACCTAACCTAACCTAACCTAACCTAACCTAACCTAACCTAACCTAACCTAACCTAACCTAACCTAACCTAACCTAACCTAACCTAACCTAACCTAACCTAACCTAACCTAACCTAACCTAACCTAACCTAACCTAACCTAACCTAACCTGACCTTCGGTCAGAAAAATTTTTTTTCACTTAGGTTAGAATTTTTCGACTTAGGTTAGAATTTCGACGACTTAGGTTAGAATTTTTCGCTACTTAGGTCAGGATTTTCACTACTTAGGTTAGAATTTTGACGACTTCGGTTAGAATTTTTTGCTCTTAGGTCAGGATTTTCGCGATTTCGGTTAGAATTTGTCGCTCTTAGGTCAGGATTTAGCGATTTCGGTTAGAATTGTTGCTCTTAGGTCAGGATTTACGCGTCGTCATCAATCGACGTATTTAAATTAAGACTAGGTTAGACTAACCTAAATCGTTCGTCCAACCTAGCCTTAATTTAAATACGTCGATTGATGACGACGCGAAAATCCTGACCTAAGAGCGAAAAATTCTAACCGTCATCAATTGACATATTTAAATTAAGGTTAGGTTAGACTAACCTAATTCGTTAGTCCAACCTAGCCTTAGTTTCAATACGTCGATTGATGACGACTCGAAAATAAAGCGGGGTAAGGGTAAAATAAAATGGATAGATATAGATAGTTATGATTTATTATGCCGTAGCCTACATATGGGCCATAGGGCGAATGACATTTGATCTTATTAGCTAAGTAGTTAGGAGCGGTACAAAAATTCACATGAAGTAAGGTTAGCCTACGAGGAGTGTGATTCCACTCGAGATAAAAATAACAAAACAATAAAGCAGACTAAGAACTGTGGGACTAAAGACTAATGTAAGAAACACTGCGTGGGGCTAGCATAAATATTTGGACTAAGCCCGATACCCAGGCGCACTTGAGACCACGGCGCAGTACTCTAGGATATACAACGGGCCTTAGGCCCTGGCCTGAGGACGTGACCAAGACATACACCAGGACGCTGCCCCTAGCGATGCATTGCTAGGGCTGGTGATGCATCAGGGAACATGAGGGCGTCACTTCTAGTCCACACTTCTAGTCCAGCCAAGACACGGACCACATCTTGGGCTACGGCCCTCCCTCACTTATATTCGATAAACGTTGCTCGCTGGCAATTCTGGCATCTTGAGTTTCTTATACTAAATAAACGATATAAATATATCTAACAATATAGGTATAAAAACTAAATAAACGATATAAATATATCTAACAATATAGGTATAACAATATGTGAAATATGCTAATGAGAGAACTATGTAGAGGGATATTTTAATAATTCCCATAACAATATTGGGAAAGGTAGAGATAACCTAACCTAGGTAAAATAGAGTAGGGCCTACTCTATTTTACTATGCCTGTTATATACAGGTACGCCGTTCAGTCTCATCGGTATATTTATTTTACACACTTTGTTATATTTTTGTATTTTAATTTTAATTCATACTAGTTGGATAATTTCCTGTTACCTTATGTAACCTACTCGCTACTTGAATTTTTGTACTTTGCCCTTTGGCTTGGTTGCAGGCCACGGAATAATAAATAACATACGTACGTACATACTCCGTCTCTTCTTAGGTTATTTTCTATTTCTAGGTTACTCTTATTTCTATTTCCTAGCTCTTACTCTCAAGTTTTTCCTGTACGTCTCCGTGTGGTTAGATGGCCTTCGCCAATTTATTATATAGTCTGATTGCTGTTCCTGCTTCGCTGAGTTTCTCTTACTTTGTTCCCTGCTTACTTCGCTTTACCACCAAGGCCATCTGTCCACACCGCGACCTTCTTTGCTTCTCTGTTGTAATTGCCCTCTCTCTCTTTTTAGTCTTTCTCTTGTCTCTATGCCTATTTTTTGTCACTTTACTTGAGTTGTGTCAAGTCTGTAGTTACCAAGTTGTAACCGCTACCTACCTTAGTCTAGTTTTTCTCAATTTCTTGCTCATCGGTCTTGGTAGCTTCTTCTGATTATTATTATTCATTTTTTATTTTTATTTTTCTCTTATGTCTTATTTTCTTTTCTTGCGTTGCCTTATGGGTTACTCTTATCTTGCTGCTATTATTACCTATCATTTTTACTTATTTTCAAGGCGCATCAATTGCTACTCGTTATAATTACTAGTTATAATTTCTACTCTTATTCTATCTCTATCTATGTACTATATCTGTTATTTTACTGTCATCCCACGGGACGTTGTCCCTGGATGTAATAAAACATTTTCTCTCTCTCTCTCTTTTTACCCTATCTTACTTTTGTTTTACACTGTCTCACTCTATTATATTATTTTTATTTTTATCTGTAATCTTGCTTGTGATCCTAAGTCGAATCGTTATCTTACATTACTACCTTGCCCATTCCATTATATCTCCTACTTTATTTATAATAATTTGTATCTTCTACCTTTTATCTCTACCTTTCCCAATATTGTTATAGGAATAACAAACGTAAGCATACATGACACATAGAAGTATAAATAGTATGAATAGTATAAATAATTTGAATGGAAAGACATGATACAGAGATGCATATGTAAAGAGATGATACCTGGAGGAACAGCCTAGCCAAATGCGCTGATAAGACATGGCTGCTCGGAGACACAGATGATACACAAGGAAAAGCGAGATATATAGAAGTATAAATAGTATGATATGATATGAGTTCGTTATGCCGTAGCCTAGATATAGGCCATAGGGCAAATCAGGCAATACATGGTTAATATGGAAAACATAGTATAATATACAGAGAATATATATGTATATAATGATATTCAACCTTATTAGCTATATAAAATTATAAGCGGTACAAGAAATTTAATATGGGATAGATTATGAGCGGTAGGTACAAGAATTTGGACGAAAATTTACAAGGTATCTACTAGTGCATGTGATTCCACTCATGATAAAACTAACAAAACAAAAACGCAGACTAAGAGCTGCAGGAATAAAACTAATAAAATTATGGTAATTATAATAATACATACGGACGACAGGCAATAGCCAATTAGGTAAGAATAATAAATAAACACTAAATAGTAAGGCAATAGCAGTAAATGGACCACATAACGGCATACGCCCAATGCATAACGCGCGATCCGAGAATCGTCCGAGGACAAGAGATGCACCGTGAGCCATTTTGTGCTAAAATCAAAGGATCAAAAACTTGATTTTAACGACGTAGAGAACAATAAGAACAATGCTGGCTGGTAGTATCTCAAATTACAAGGTTTGAGAGACTAAGATTTACACTAAAAATATACACTAGGCCCCGATACGCACGGTGCATCTCTGGCTAGATTGAATTAACAGTTACAATTAATTAAGTAAACAGGACAGAAACAAACTTAAGATAACGTAAGAAAACGGCCCCAGGGCCCTGCAAAGGCAACTGGACGTAGCAACGGACTGAGAGTGCACTCGAAGATCATAACCTGGGTCTTGTTTGAGCAGTAACGCAGCTCACCTCCGCGGACGCTAGGTGCGAGAGTAGCCTCGCCTTGAATACGTCCAGCGAGGACGACTCACGGATTGACTGAGTATGGATACATGAGAAGATATATTGAAGTGAAGAGGATGACCCCTGGTCTCTGAAGAGTAGTGCTGCAAGCCTAAACAGAAATATAAATGCAGGTGAATTACGGATACGCTGAGCTCCATGGTTTAATGACAAGACAAAACAAAGAAAAAGCAAATGTATGAGCTTACTCGAATGGGTGAGCTGATGCTGAGGGTATGTGGGTGTATATGACCGTCAAAGCCCTGGCCTCGGTGTTGCCGCGATACCGCGAGAATCAATAGATGCAAGATGGGAAAGAAGGCGTGCTTTGAACACCTCCAGCGATGATGCGTCACGTACGGTAGGTGGCAATCCGTTCCACAAGTATATCGTCGAGTAAGGTAGTCTGAAATAAAAGTAATATAATAGTGAGATAAAATAAAATAGAAGGTATAGATGAATGAAAGAGTGCACTGCACTAAGATCGGTACGTAGTTTGTTCTGTAATATGTATATTGCTATAAAGGCCCGCCAAGTACCACTTTCTAAATTTTTTTTCATAATTTTTTCCCTACAAATTATCAAAAGCCACTATTCAGGAAAAAACAACACTATTTAATAATAACTATTTAATAATTTTCTGTTGTGAGCCTTTACTATACAGAAGACATGTATGTACTTGGCAATTGTATCTGATTTCAAGTCTTTTGTGAGTAGACATTTTTATAGTATTTTGTTGATGGATTTTTTTGTCGGTGGTGACTGCATTATTGTACTTGGCGAAAGGTTTTTGCACCAGAGGTGCTTTTGGGGGTGATATCACTACTTTTTGTAGAATTTTGCTTGACTACCTAATAATTGTGCTCGCTCGCTACGCTCGCTCGTTTGAGTTTTCCTATATCCTTGCTCGCTAGGTTCGCTCGGTCGTCATCATTCTGCTAATTGTTTCAATAAGTATCTTAATGCATGCATGTACGGCGATACATTTTATATCATCTGAATCCCTCGGTAAACAGTAATGTTAAATGTGGTAGTCTAATACAAATCATTATTTTGAGAAACACTCTTTTACCAGTTACCATATAATCTTTTCTATAGAGTTCTAGTTTTCTATATAGTCACATTCGTTAACTAAAGCAAGATAAATAATATGTGTTGAAAGCACAGAGGCCTGAATTAATGGCACCCGCTACCATTTGTTGCCTTCCGAGCACTATGTAGATATCTTTCTTCGTGCATTTACTGAATATGATATTATATATTTGACGCATCAAATATACGAAAATATTCGGAAATTAACATATTTATTCATTTCATTCGTGCATAATCGATTGTGTCATATAAGGTATAGATTAACCTTCATGCGATTCAATAACCGCATCTAAAACCCAACCTTAAAATTGCGCGCTCAATCATTTCATGAGAGATTTTTACGATTCCGACCCTCGCTTTGAACGTAAATTTCATAATGAGTAACTATAGGGAGCATAAATGAGAAAATAAAATTTGCAATATGTTGAGACGTATGAATATGGAATGAATATGAACAGAACTAGGTTATGATTCTGTGACCGAACTGACAGCTCTGTCTCGGGAGTCCGTCGTCTTGTGCAATCGATTCTTGATCTTACGTTAACATTGTCGATATGAGCGCCATCTAGCAACTGATGTCAAGTACTTATATTTCTGCTGTCTAGTGGTGCTGTAGTGGCCACTCTTTCCTTATTCTCATCCGCATAGCTTTAGTGGACTGTAATCTGGCTGAATAAGGTGAAGGAGACGAAAAATTTTCGATCGAAACGGGTACTCAGAAGCTTAAATTAATCATATCTCAGCTCTCCGTGCACCGATTCAATCGATGCTAGACTCAAATGAAAGCTCTTCGTGCCCACATTCTGAAATAAAAATCTCAATCCCATTGATATCGCGAGGCGAAAGAAATTAGGAAAATACTGTCCCCCCACCATGACGTTTAGCTCCCGTACGGGTATAAAGACTCATCGAGTCTCGCGCGGCTATATACCTATATATATGGATTTTTTATTGTACTTGGCGCGAGACTCTGCCGAGTCTCTTGATAAGAAAAACGAAAGCTACAGGAAGGGAAAAAGAAAAGAGAACAAAAAAAAGACGAGTGAAAAAGAACCGAGAAAAAGAGAAAAAAAAAAAAGAGCAAAAAAAGAGAATAAAATAAAGAGAATAAGAAGTTTACTACCTAAACAGAAATATAAATGCAGGTGAATTACGGATACGCTGAGCTCCATGGTTTAATGACAAGACAGAACAAAGAAAAAGCAAATGTATGAGCTTACTCGAATGGGTGAGCTGATGCTGAGGGTATGTGGGTGTATATGACCGTCAAAGCCCTGGCCTTGGTGTTGCCGCGATACCGCGAGACTCAATAGATGCAAGATGGAAAAGAAGACGTGCTTTGAACACCTCCAGCGATGATGCGTCACGTACGGTAGGTGGCAATCCGTTCCACAAGTATATCGTCGAGTAAGGTAGTCTGAAATAAAAGTAATATAATAGTGAGATAAAATAAAATAGAGTAAGGTAGTATAAAATACAAGTAATATGATACTACTCCGAGAATAACAAAGAGACGAAGAACAAAAGGACAAGAAGAAGAGAACTAAGAAAAGAGGACGAGAAAAAGAAGACGCGATGAAGGGAGTAAGGACAGGAGAATAAGATAACGTATCCAAAAGAAGATGACAAGGGAACGAGAAAAAGGGAACAAGAAAGAGACTACAGGAACAAGAGATAAATAGAACGAGAGCTACAGGAAGGGAAAGGGAAAAGAGAACAAAAAAAAGATGACGAGTGAAAAAGAACCGAGAAAGAGAAAAGAAAAAAAAAGAACAAAAAAAGAGAATAAGTTAAAGAGAATAAGAAGTTTACTACCGAAACGTAGAAGAGATCGTACTGAAATTTCCCATATACATATAGCAGCTGTGTAAATTTTCTATTTCCTATCAGAAAAAGAGTCGAACATTTTATTCGTAGTGGATTCTGCAAGATAAAAAGGATAGTCTTCTCTATAACGTGCATAACATCGCAATTCTGGTTCTGGTTTTCGTACGTGTCCATTGATCAACGCACGTATACGTATGTACATTCACACACTGTTGGAAAAAATATGCCAATTTCAACTCATTTCGCATGTCCCATTAGGTCCACTAACTTTTTTTCAGGTAATTTCACAGGAACATAGTATGTCATCCCTCAACATGGGATTTCAGTTGATATTTGTAGTTCCATTCCATGGGTCAATAAGACGTCATCAATCTGTTAAATTGAAATGATTAAATGTTCATAATGAATGACAGCTGAGTCAAATCAACTAAAAATACAGTTGAAATTGACATCTTTAGTTTTTATAACATAAACCATATGTTATTTCAAAGGTTTAACATAAACATAAAGTTGTTTCTTTATTATTCTGAAGTTAACATAATAGATGTGTCAAGTTCTGTGTAATTATGTTAATAATAAATTTCAACATGGAATACCAGCCTAACCTAAATCGAATTCGTTAAATTGACATTCGGATATGTATTGAATTTGCTATCATATTGTTAACTGCGAATTTGTTTGACAGTAACACAAAATTTTTCCAACAGTGTAACATAGAATTGTTAACTATATCACTTAGACAAATATACTTTTCGTCAAATTACAACGTTTTAACTCCAAATTTTAATGCACAGCAGCTCAACGGCAGAACGACCGTCGCCATGCACCGCTCGAGCGCGACTGAGTTTCAAGCGGGTAGAAGCTGGCTCGCCACCGAGTTAGCCATCGGGCGTGAAACGAAACTACTTCATTCGAGATTATTGATTTTTCTTTCAAAGATTTGGCTAGCGAAAGAGAGAGACACAGACAGAGAGAGCAATACAGAAATAAAATAGTATTCATTGAATTATTGGATTTCCGTTTAAAATTATTAATATGCGAGTTATGTCGTTAAGTTATGATATTTGAAAATGCAATAAGAATGAAAGCAAATGGAAAAGTACAAAATAATTCAATCGGGATATCTTGCCATCGAACAAGTCGAAAATTCCTATATAGTACGTGCAAAAAACTCTTGTATTACGAGCTGAAAATTGCCGTGATATCTTGGAAAATTGAATATGAATAAAATAAGAACAAGTCGATATTGATATGGGAGATAGAAAAATTTACGTAGTTGCTGTTGCAAATTACACTATATTCTTCCCTATAACGCGTGTATAACATCGCGATTTTGAATAACCTGGCTATATATATTTTTCTAAAACTCGGAGCTCCTGTATTTCCTACTACTGAAACGTAGAAGAGATCGTACTGAAATTTCCCATACATAACAGCTTTTGAAATTTTCTATTTCCTGTACAAAAAAGTCGAACATTTTATTCGTAGTGGATTCTGCAAGATAAAAAGGATAGTCTTCTCTATAACGTCTATAACGTCGAGATTCTGAATTGGCAAACCGAATTACCTGGCTCTATATCAATTTCTAAAACTCGGAGCTCATGTATTTCCTACTACCGAAACGTAGAAGAGATCGTACTGAAATTTTTTATACATAGCAGCTGTGAGAATTTCCTATCTCGTATAAAAAAGTCGAACATTTTATTCGTAGTGGATTCTGCAAGATAAAAAGGATAGTCTTCTCTATAACGTCTATAAGATCGAGATTCTGAATTGGCAAACCGAATTACCTGGCTCTATATCAATTTCTAAAACTCGGAGCTCATGTATTTCCTACTACCGAAACGTAGAAGAGATCGTACTGAAGATTTTCATACATAGCAGCTGTGGAAATTTCCTATTTGATTTTTTGTTCTACTCACCAATAACTGTTTTATTAATCAGCTACAAATCCAGAGATAATTCTCTATGCACTCACTACACTTATCGAACATCACTTATCATTGTTGAGGAAACATTCACGATTTACTGTCAGCTATAATAAATCAAGCTGAATTTGTCTGAATTCGAATTCACACTCACCGTTAGAATAAAGTCGAGACAAAAACTTTCAACTGGACTTCATTGCCGATTAAAATATAGCAACCTTGATCAATTTTCGATGCACTCATCACTATAATGAACTTACTAAGTCTCTGCAAATGGCTGAACTTACAGAATAATGCGAAATGAACCGTCAACGGTGACGGCTGGTTGATTTGTCATGGTTAATCAATCAGTTCTCGTTTTCCTACGTGTCCAATGATCAACGCACGTATGTATACCTTAAAATTGTTAAATATATCACTTTGACAAAGATTATCTATATACTTTTTGTCAAATTACAATCTTTTTAACTTTAAATTTAATGCACCGCACCTCAACGACAAAATGACAGTCGCCATGCACCGCACGAGCGCGACTGAGTTTCAAGCGGGTAGAAGCCGGCTCGCCTCCGAGTTACCTATCGGGCGTGAAACCGCCACCGGTGGCGCCATCGCGCGTGAAACCAAACTACTTCATTCGAGATTATTGATTTTTCTTTCAAAGATTTGGCTAGCGAAAGAAAGGAGACACAGACAGAGAGAAAAATACAGAAATAAAATAGTATTTCTAGAATTATTGGATTTCCGTTTAAAATTATTAATATGCGAGTTATGTCGTTAAGTTATAATATTTGAAAAAAGCAGTAAGAATAAAAGCAAATGGAAAAGTACAAAATAATTCAATCGGGATATTTTGCCATCGAACAAACTGAAAATTCCTATATAGTACGCGGGAAAAACTCTTGTATTACGAGCTAAAAATTACCGTGATATCCTGCGAAATTCAATATGAATAAAATAAGAACAAGTCGATATTGATATGGGAGATAGAAAAATTTACGTAGTTGCTGTTGCAAATTACACTATATTCTTCCCTATAACGCGTGTATAACATCGCGATTTTGAATAACCTGGCTATATATATTTTTCTAAAACTCGGAGCTCCTGTATTTCCTACTACTGAAACGTAGAAGAGATCGTACTGAAATTTCCCATACATAACAGCTTTTGAAATTTTCTATTTCCTGTACAAAAAAGTCGAACATTTTATTCGTAGTGGATTCTGCAAGATAAAAAGGATAGTCTTCTCTATAACGTCTATAACGTCGAGATTCTGAATTGGCAAACCGAATTACCTGGCTCTATATTAATTTCTAAAACTCGGAGCTCATGTATTTCCTACTACCGAAACGTAGAAGAGATCGTACTGGAGATTTTCATACATAGCAGCTGTGGAAATTTATTATTTCCTATAGAAAAAAAGTCGAACATTTTATTCGTAGTGGATTCTGCAAGATAAAAAGGATAGTCTTCTCTATAACGTCTATAACATCGAGATTCTGAATTGGCAAACCGAATTACCTGGCTCTATATTAATTTCTAAAACTCGGAGCTCATGTATTTCCTACTACCGAAACGTAGAAGAGATCGTACTGAAATTTTTTATACATAGCAGCTGTGGAAATTTTCTATCTCTTATAAAAAAGTCGAATATTTTATTCGTAGTGGATTCTGCAAGATAAAAAGGATAGTCTTCTCTATAACGTCTATAACATCGAGATTCTGAATTGGCAAACCGAATTACCTGGCTCTATATTAATTTCTAAAACTCGGAGCTCATGTATTTCCTACTACCGAAACGTAGAAGAGATCGTACTGGAGATTTTCATACATAGCAGCTGTGGAAATTTCCTATTTGATTTTTTGTTCTACTCACCAATAAATGTTTTATTAATCAGCTACAAATCCAGAGATAATTCTCTATGCACTCACTACACTTATCGAACATCACTTATCATTGTTGAGGAAACATTCACGATTTACTGTCAGCTATAATAAATCAAGCTGAATTTGTCTGAATTCGAATTCACACTCACCGTTAGAATAAAGTCGAGACAAAAACTTTCAACTGGACTTCATTGCCGATTAAAATATAGCAACCTTGATCAATTTTCGATGCACTCATCACTATAATGAACTTACTAAGTCTCTGCAAATGGCTGAACTTACAGAATAATGCGAAATGAACCGTCAACGGTGACGGCTGGTTGATTTGTCATGGTTAATCAATCAGTTCTCGTTTTCCTACGTGTCCAATGATCAACGCACGTATGTATACCTTAAAATTGTTCAATATATCACTTTGACAAAGATTATATATATACTTTTCGTCAAATTACAACGTTTTTAACTTTAAATTTAATGCACCGCACCTCAACGACAGAACGACAGTCGCCATGCACCGCACGAGCGCGACTGAGTTTCAAGCGGGTAGAAGCTGGCTCGCCGCCGAGTTAGCCGTCGGGCGTGAAACCGCCACCGGTGGCGCCATCGGGCGTGAAACGAAACTACTTCATTCGAGATTATTGATTTTTCTTTCAAAGATTTGGCTAGCGAAAGAGAGAGACACAGACAGAGAGAGAGATACAGAAATAAAATAGTATTTATTGAATTATTGGATTTCCATTTAAAATTATTGATATGCGAGTTATGTCGTTAAGTTATAATATTTGAAAAAAACAATAAGAATAAAAGCAAATGGAAAAGTACAAAATAATTCAATCGGGATATCTTGCCATCGAACAAACTGAAAATTCCTATATATAGTACGTGGGAAAAACTCTTGTATTACGAGCTGAAAATTACCGTGATATCCTGCGAAATTCAATATGAATAAAATAAGAACAAGTCGATATTGATATGGGAGATAGAAAAATTTACGTAGTTGCTGTTGCAATTTACACTATATTCTTCCCTATAACGCGTGTATAACATCGCGATTTTGAATAACCTGGCTATATATATTTTTCTAAAACTCGGAGCTCCTGTATTTCCTACTACCTAAACGTAGAAGAGATCGTACTGAAATTTCCCATACATAGCAGCTGTGGAAATTTCCTATTTCCTACAAAAAAAAGTCGAACATATTATTCGTAGTGGATTCTGCAAGATAAAAAGGATAGTCTTCTTTATAACGTCTATAACATCGAGATTCTGAATTGGCAAACCGAATTACCTGGCTCTATATTGATTTCTAAAACTCGGAGCTCATGTATTTCCTACTACCGAAACGTAGAAGAGATCGTACTGAAATTTTTTATACATAGCAGCTGTGGAAATTTTCTATCTCTTATAAAAAAGTCGAACATTTTATTCGTAGTGAATTCTGCAAGATCAAAAGGATAGTCTTCTCTATAACGTCTATAACATCGAGATTCTGAATTGGCAAACCGAATTACCTGGCTCTATATTAATTTCTAAAACTCGGAGCTCATGTATTTCCTACTACCGAAACGTAGAAGAGATCGTACTGGAGATTTTCATACATAGCAGCTGTGGAAATTTATTATTTCCTATAAAAAAAAAGTCGAACATTTTATTCGTAGTGGATTCTGCAAGATAAAAAGGATAGTCTTCTCTATAACGTCTATAACATCGAGATTCTGAATTGGCAAACCGAATTACCTGGCTCTATATTAATTTCTAAAACTCGGAGCTCATGTATTTCCTACTACCGAAACGTAGAAGAGATCGTACTGAAGATTTTTATACATAGCAGCTGTGAGAATTTCCCATTTCCTACAAAAAAAAGTCGAACATTTTATTCGTAGTGGATTCTGCAAGATAAAAAGGATAGTCTTCTCTATAACGTCTATAACGTCGAGATTCTGAATTGGCAAACCGAATTACCTGGCTCTATATTAATTTCTAAAACTCGGAGCTCATGTATTTCCTACTACCGAAACGTAGAAGAGATCGTACTGAAGATTTTCATACATAGCAGCTGTGGGAATTTCCTATTTCCTACGAAAAAAAAGTCGAACATTTTATTCGTAGTGGATTCTGCAAGATAAAAAGGATAGTCTTCTCTATAACGTCTATAACATCGAGATTCTCGATTGGCAAACCGAATTACCTGGCTCTATATTAATTTCTAAAACTTGGAGCTCATGTATTTCCTACTACCGAAACGTAGAAGAGATCGTACTGGAGATTTTCATACATAGCAGCTGTGGAAATTTATTATTTCCTATAAAAAAAAAGTCGAACATTTTATTCGTAGTGGATTCTGCAAGATAAAAAGGATAGTCTTCTCTATAACGTCTATAACGTCGAGATTCTGAATTGGCAAACCGAATTACCTGGCTCTATATTAATTTCTAAAACTCGGAGCTCATGTATTTCCTACTACCGAAACGTAGAAGAGATCGTACTGAAGATTTTCATACATAGCAGCTGTGGGAATTTCCTATTTCCTACGAAAAAAAAGTCGAACATTTTATTCGTAGTGGATTCTGCAAGATAAAAAGGATAGTCTTCTCTATAACGTCTATAACATCGAGATTCTCGATTGGCAAACCGAATTACCTGGCTCTGTATTAATTTCTAAAACTCGGAGCTCATGTATTTCCTACTACCGAAACGTAGAAGAGATCGTACTGAAATTTTTTATACATAGCAGCTGTGAGAATTTCCTATCTCGTATAAAAAAGTCGAACATTTTATTCGTAGTGGATTCTGCAAGATAAAAAGGATAGTCTTCTCTATAACGTCTATAACATCGAGATTCTCGATTGGCAAACCGAATTACCTGGCTCTGTATTAATTTCTAAAACTCGGAGCTCATGTATTTCCTACTACCGAAACGTAGAAGAGATCGTACTGAAGATTTTCATACATAGCAGCTGTGGGAATTTCCTATTTCCTACGAAAAAAAAGTCGAACATTTTATTCGTAGTGGATTCTGCAAGATAAAAAGGATAGTCTTCTCTATAACGTCTATAACATCGAGATTCTCGATTGGCAAACCGAATTACCTGGCTCTATATTAATTTCTAAAACTTGGAGCTCATGTATTTCCTACTACCGAAACGTAGAAGAGATCGTACTGGAGATTTTCATACATAGCAGCTGTGGAAATTTATTATTTCCTATAAAAAAAAAGTCGAACATTTTATTCGTAGTGGATTCTGCAAGATAAAAAGGATAGTCTTCTCTATAACGTCTATAACGTCGAGATTCTGAATTGGCAAACCGAATTACCTGGCTCTATATTAATTTCTAAAACTCGGAGCTCATGTATTTCCTACTACCGAAACGTAGAAGAGATCGTACTGAAGATTTTCATACATAGCAGCTGTGGGAATTTCCTATTTCCTACGAAAAAAAAGTCGAACATTTTATTCGTAGTGGATTCTGCAAGATAAAAAGGATAGTCTTCTCTATAACGTCTATAACATCGAGATTCTCGATTGGCAAACCGAATTACCTGGCTCTGTATTAATTTCTAAAACTCGGAGCTCATGTATTTCCTACTACCGAAACGTAGAAGAGATCGTACTGAAATTTTTTATACATAGCAGCTGTGAGAATTTCCTATCTCGTATAAAAAAGTCGAACATTTTATTCGTAGTGGATTCTGCAAGATAAAAAGGATAGTCTTCTCTAGACAAAAGACAAAACAAAGAAAAAGCAAATGTATGAGCTTACTCGAATGGGTGAGCTGATGCTGAGGGTATGTGGGTGTATATGACCGTCAAAGCCCTGGCCTTGGTGTTGCCGCGATACCGCGAGACTCAATAGATGCAAGATGGAAAAGAAGACGTGCTTTGAACACCTCCAGCGATGATGCGTCACGTACGGTAGGTGGCAATCCGTTCCACAAGTATATCGTCGAGTAAGGTAGTCTGAAATAAAAGTAATATAATAGTGAGATAAAATAAAATAGAGTAAGGTAGTATAAAATACAAGTAATATGATACTACTCCGAGAATAACAAAGAGACGAAGAACAAAAGGACAAGAAGAAGAGAACTAAGAAAAGAGGACGAGAAAAAGAAGACGCGATGAAGGGAGTAAGGACAGGAGAATAAGATAACGTATCCAAAAGAAGATGACAAGGGAACGAGAAAAAGGGAACAAGAAAGAGACTACAGGAACAAGAGATAAATAGAACGAGAGCTACAGGAAGGGAAAGGGAAAAGAGAACAAAAAAAAGATGACGAGTGAAAAAGAACCGAGAAAGAGAAAAGAAAAAAAAAGAACAAAAAAAGAGAATAAGTTAAAGAGAATAAGAAGTTTACTACCGAAACGTAGAAGAGATCGTACTGAAATTTCCCATATACATATAGCAGCTGTGTAAATTTTCTATTTCCTATCAGAAAAAGAGTCGAACATTTTATTCGTAGTGGATTCTGCAAGATAAAAAGGATAGTCTTCTCTATAACGTGCATAACATCGCAATTCTGGTTCTGGTTTTCGTACGTGTCCATTGATCAACGCACGTATACGTATGTACATTCACACACTGTTGGAAAAAATATGCCAATTTCAACTCATTTCGCATGTCCCATTAGGTCCACTAACTTTTTTTCAGGTAATTTCACAGGAACATAGTATGTCATCCCTCAACATGGGATTTCAGTTGATATTTGTAGTTCCATTCCATGGGTCAATAAGACGTCATCAATCTGTTAAATTGAAATGATTAAATGTTCATAATGAATGACAGCTGAGTCAAATCAACTAAAAATACAGTTGAAATTGACATCTTTAGTTTTTATAACATAAACCATATGTTATTTCAAAGGTTTAACATAAACATAAAGTTGTTTCTTTATTATTCTGAAGTTAACATAATAGATGTGTCAAGTTCTGTGTAATTATGTTAATAATAAATTTCAACATGGAATACCAGCCTAACCTAAATCGAATTCGTTAAATTGACATTCGGATATGTATTGAATTTGCTATCATATTGTTAACTGCGAATTTGTTTGACAGTAACACAAAATTTTTCCAACAGTGTAACATAGAATTGTTAACTATATCACTTAGACAAATATACTTTTCGTCAAATTACAACGTTTTAACTCCAAATTTTAATGCACAGCAGCTCAACGGCAGAACGACCGTCGCCATGCACCGCTCGAGCGCGACTGAGTTTCAAGCGGGTAGAAGCTGGCTCGCCACCGAGTTAGCCATCGGGCGTGAAACGAAACTACTTCATTCGAGATTATTGATTTTTCTTTCAAAGATTTGGCTAGCGAAAGAGAGAGACACAGACAGAGAGAGCAATACAGAAATAAAATAGTATTCATTGAATTATTGGATTTCCGTTTAAAATTATTAATATGCGAGTTATGTCGTTAAGTTATGATATTTGAAAATGCAATAAGAATGAAAGCAAATGGAAAAGTACAAAATAATTCAATCGGGATATCTTGCCATCGAACAAGTCGAAAATTCCTATATAGTACGTGCAAAAAACTCTTGTATTACGAGCTGAAAATTGCCGTGATATCTTGGAAAATTGAATATGAATAAAATAAGAACAAGTCGATATTGATATGGGAGATAGAAAAATTTACGTAGTTGCTGTTGCAAATTACACTATATTCTTCCCTATAACGCGTGTATAACATCGCGATTTTGAATAACCTGGCTATATATATTTTTCTAAAACTCGGAGCTCCTGTATTTCCTACTACTGAAACGTAGAAGAGATCGTACTGAAATTTCCCATACATAACAGCTTTTGAAATTTTCTATTTCCTGTACAAAAAAGTCGAACATTTTATTCGTAGTGGATTCTGCAAGATAAAAAGGATAGTCTTCTCTATAACGTCTATAACGTCGAGATTCTGAATTGGCAAACCGAATTACCTGGCTCTATATCAATTTCTAAAACTCGGAGCTCATGTATTTCCTACTACCGAAACGTAGAAGAGATCGTACTGAAATTTTTTATACATAGCAGCTGTGAGAATTTCCTATCTCGTATAAAAAAGTCGAACATTTTATTCGTAGTGGATTCTGCAAGATAAAAAGGATAGTCTTCTCTATAACGTCTATAAGATCGAGATTCTGAATTGGCAAACCGAATTACCTGGCTCTATATCAATTTCTAAAACTCGGAGCTCATGTATTTCCTACTACCGAAACGTAGAAGAGATCGTACTGAAGATTTTCATACATAGCAGCTGTGGAAATTTCCTATTTGATTTTTTGTTCTACTCACCAATAACTGTTTTATTAATCAGCTACAAATCCAGAGATAATTCTCTATGCACTCACTACACTTATCGAACATCACTTATCATTGTTGAGGAAACATTCACGATTTACTGTCAGCTATAATAAATCAAGCTGAATTTGTCTGAATTCGAATTCACACTCACCGTTAGAATAAAGTCGAGACAAAAACTTTCAACTGGACTTCATTGCCGATTAAAATATAGCAACCTTGATCAATTTTCGATGCACTCATCACTATAATGAACTTACTAAGTCTCTGCAAATGGCTGAACTTACAGAATAATGCGAAATGAACCGTCAACGGTGACGGCTGGTTGATTTGTCATGGTTAATCAATCAGTTCTCGTTTTCCTACGTGTCCAATGATCAACGCACGTATGTATACCTTAAAATTGTTAAATATATCACTTTGACAAAGATTATCTATATACTTTTTGTCAAATTACAATCTTTTTAACTTTAAATTTAATGCACCGCACCTCAACGACAAAATGACAGTCGCCATGCACCGCACGAGCGCGACTGAGTTTCAAGCGGGTAGAAGCCGGCTCGCCTCCGAGTTACCTATCGGGCGTGAAACCGCCACCGGTGGCGCCATCGCGCGTGAAACCAAACTACTTCATTCGAGATTATTGATTTTTCTTTCAAAGATTTGGCTAGCGAAAGAAAGGAGACACAGACAGAGAGAAAAATACAGAAATAAAATAGTATTTCTAGAATTATTGGATTTCCGTTTAAAATTATTAATATGCGAGTTATGTCGTTAAGTTATAATATTTGAAAAAAGCAGTAAGAATAAAAGCAAATGGAAAAGTACAAAATAATTCAATCGGGATATTTTGCCATCGAACAAACTGAAAATTCCTATATAGTACGCGGGAAAAACTCTTGTATTACGAGCTAAAAATTACCGTGATATCCTGCGAAATTCAATATGAATAAAATAAGAACAAGTCGATATTGATATGGGAGATAGAAAAATTTACGTAGTTGCTGTTGCAAATTACACTATATTCTTCCCTATAACGCGTGTATAACATCGCGATTTTGAATAACCTGGCTATATATATTTTTCTAAAACTCGGAGCTCCTGTATTTCCTACTACTGAAACGTAGAAGAGATCGTACTGAAATTTCCCATACATAACAGCTTTTGAAATTTTCTATTTCCTGTACAAAAAAGTCGAACATTTTATTCGTAGTGGATTCTGCAAGATAAAAAGGATAGTCTTCTCTATAACGTCTATAACGTCGAGATTCTGAATTGGCAAACCGAATTACCTGGCTCTATATTAATTTCTAAAACTCGGAGCTCATGTATTTCCTACTACCGAAACGTAGAAGAGATCGTACTGGAGATTTTCATACATAGCAGCTGTGGAAATTTATTATTTCCTATAGAAAAAAAGTCGAACATTTTATTCGTAGTGGATTCTGCAAGATAAAAAGGATAGTCTTCTCTATAACGTCTATAACATCGAGATTCTGAATTGGCAAACCGAATTACCTGGCTCTATATTAATTTCTAAAACTCGGAGCTCATGTATTTCCTACTACCGAAACGTAGAAGAGATCGTACTGAAATTTTTTATACATAGCAGCTGTGGAAATTTTCTATCTCTTATAAAAAAGTCGAATATTTTATTCGTAGTGGATTCTGCAAGATAAAAAGGATAGTCTTCTCTATAACGTCTATAACATCGAGATTCTGAATTGGCAAACCGAATTACCTGGCTCTATATTAATTTCTAAAACTCGGAGCTCATGTATTTCCTACTACCGAAACGTAGAAGAGATCGTACTGGAGATTTTCATACATAGCAGCTGTGGAAATTTCCTATTTGATTTTTTGTTCTACTCACCAATAAATGTTTTATTAATCAGCTACAAATCCAGAGATAATTCTCTATGCACTCACTACACTTATCGAACATCACTTATCATTGTTGAGGAAACATTCACGATTTACTGTCAGCTATAATAAATCAAGCTGAATTTGTCTGAATTCGAATTCACACTCACCGTTAGAATAAAGTCGAGACAAAAACTTTCAACTGGACTTCATTGCCGATTAAAATATAGCAACCTTGATCAATTTTCGATGCACTCATCACTATAATGAACTTACTAAGTCTCTGCAAATGGCTGAACTTACAGAATAATGCGAAATGAACCGTCAACGGTGACGGCTGGTTGATTTGTCATGGTTAATCAATCAGTTCTCGTTTTCCTACGTGTCCAATGATCAACGCACGTATGTATACCTTAAAATTGTTCAATATATCACTTTGACAAAGATTATATATATACTTTTCGTCAAATTACAACGTTTTTAACTTTAAATTTAATGCACCGCACCTCAACGACAGAACGACAGTCGCCATGCACCGCACGAGCGCGACTGAGTTTCAAGCGGGTAGAAGCTGGCTCGCCGCCGAGTTAGCCGTCGGGCGTGAAACCGCCACCGGTGGCGCCATCGGGCGTGAAACGAAACTACTTCATTCGAGATTATTGATTTTTCTTTCAAAGATTTGGCTAGCGAAAGAGAGAGACACAGACAGAGAGAGAGATACAGAAATAAAATAGTATTTATTGAATTATTGGATTTCCATTTAAAATTATTGATATGCGAGTTATGTCGTTAAGTTATAATATTTGAAAAAAACAATAAGAATAAAAGCAAATGGAAAAGTACAAAATAATTCAATCGGGATATCTTGCCATCGAACAAACTGAAAATTCCTATATATAGTACGTGGGAAAAACTCTTGTATTACGAGCTGAAAATTACCGTGATATCCTGCGAAATTCAATATGAATAAAATAAGAACAAGTCGATATTGATATGGGAGATAGAAAAATTTACGTAGTTGCTGTTGCAATTTACACTATATTCTTCCCTATAACGCGTGTATAACATCGCGATTTTGAATAACCTGGCTATATATATTTTTCTAAAACTCGGAGCTCCTGTATTTCCTACTACCTAAACGTAGAAGAGATCGTACTGAAATTTCCCATACATAGCAGCTGTGGAAATTTCCTATTTCCTACAAAAAAAAGTCGAACATATTATTCGTAGTGGATTCTGCAAGATAAAAAGGATAGTCTTCTTTATAACGTCTATAACATCGAGATTCTGAATTGGCAAACCGAATTACCTGGCTCTATATTGATTTCTAAAACTCGGAGCTCATGTATTTCCTACTACCGAAACGTAGAAGAGATCGTACTGAAATTTTTTATACATAGCAGCTGTGGAAATTTTCTATCTCTTATAAAAAAGTCGAACATTTTATTCGTAGTGAATTCTGCAAGATCAAAAGGATAGTCTTCTCTATAACGTCTATAACATCGAGATTCTGAATTGGCAAACCGAATTACCTGGCTCTATATTAATTTCTAAAACTCGGAGCTCATGTATTTCCTACTACCGAAACGTAGAAGAGATCGTACTGGAGATTTTCATACATAGCAGCTGTGGAAATTTATTATTTCCTATAAAAAAAAAGTCGAACATTTTATTCGTAGTGGATTCTGCAAGATAAAAAGGATAGTCTTCTCTATAACGTCTATAACATCGAGATTCTGAATTGGCAAACCGAATTACCTGGCTCTATATTAATTTCTAAAACTCGGAGCTCATGTATTTCCTACTACCGAAACGTAGAAGAGATCGTACTGAAGATTTTTATACATAGCAGCTGTGAGAATTTCCCATTTCCTACAAAAAAAAGTCGAACATTTTATTCGTAGTGGATTCTGCAAGATAAAAAGGATAGTCTTCTCTATAACGTCTATAACGTCGAGATTCTGAATTGGCAAACCGAATTACCTGGCTCTATATTAATTTCTAAAACTCGGAGCTCATGTATTTCCTACTACCGAAACGTAGAAGAGATCGTACTGAAGATTTTCATACATAGCAGCTGTGGGAATTTCCTATTTCCTACGAAAAAAAAGTCGAACATTTTATTCGTAGTGGATTCTGCAAGATAAAAAGGATAGTCTTCTCTATAACGTCTATAACATCGAGATTCTCGATTGGCAAACCGAATTACCTGGCTCTATATTAATTTCTAAAACTTGGAGCTCATGTATTTCCTACTACCGAAACGTAGAAGAGATCGTACTGGAGATTTTCATACATAGCAGCTGTGGAAATTTATTATTTCCTATAAAAAAAAAGTCGAACATTTTATTCGTAGTGGATTCTGCAAGATAAAAAGGATAGTCTTCTCTATAACGTCTATAACGTCGAGATTCTGAATTGGCAAACCGAATTACCTGGCTCTATATTAATTTCTAAAACTCGGAGCTCATGTATTTCCTACTACCGAAACGTAGAAGAGATCGTACTGAAGATTTTCATACATAGCAGCTGTGGGAATTTCCTATTTCCTACGAAAAAAAAGTCGAACATTTTATTCGTAGTGGATTCTGCAAGATAAAAAGGATAGTCTTCTCTATAACGTCTATAACATCGAGATTCTCGATTGGCAAACCGAATTACCTGGCTCTGTATTAATTTCTAAAACTCGGAGCTCATGTATTTCCTACTACCGAAACGTAGAAGAGATCGTACTGAAATTTTTTATACATAGCAGCTGTGAGAATTTCCTATCTCGTATAAAAAAGTCGAACATTTTATTCGTAGTGGATTCTGCAAGATAAAAAGGATAGTCTTCTCTATAACGTCTATAACATCGAGATTCTCGATTGGCAAACCGAATTACCTGGCTCTGTATTAATTTCTAAAACTCGGAGCTCATGTATTTCCTACTACCGAAACGTAGAAGAGATCGTACTGAAGATTTTCATACATAGCAGCTGTGGGAATTTCCTATTTCCTACGAAAAAAAAGTCGAACATTTTATTCGTAGTGGATTCTGCAAGATAAAAAGGATAGTCTTCTCTATAACGTCTATAACATCGAGATTCTCGATTGGCAAACCGAATTACCTGGCTCTATATTAATTTCTAAAACTTGGAGCTCATGTATTTCCTACTACCGAAACGTAGAAGAGATCGTACTGGAGATTTTCATACATAGCAGCTGTGGAAATTTATTATTTCCTATAAAAAAAAAGTCGAACATTTTATTCGTAGTGGATTCTGCAAGATAAAAAGGATAGTCTTCTCTATAACGTCTATAACGTCGAGATTCTGAATTGGCAAACCGAATTACCTGGCTCTATATTAATTTCTAAAACTCGGAGCTCATGTATTTCCTACTACCGAAACGTAGAAGAGATCGTACTGAAGATTTTCATACATAGCAGCTGTGGGAATTTCCTATTTCCTACGAAAAAAAAGTCGAACATTTTATTCGTAGTGGATTCTGCAAGATAAAAAGGATAGTCTTCTCTATAACGTCTATAACATCGAGATTCTCGATTGGCAAACCGAATTACCTGGCTCTGTATTAATTTCTAAAACTCGGAGCTCATGTATTTCCTACTACCGAAACGTAGAAGAGATCGTACTGAAATTTTTTATACATAGCAGCTGTGAGAATTTCCTATCTCGTATAAAAAAGTCGAACATTTTATTCGTAGTGGATTCTGCAAGATAAAAAGGATAGTCTTCTCTAGACAAAAGACAAAACAAAGAAAAAGCAAATGTATGAGCTTACTCGAATGGGTGAGCTGATGCTGAGGGTATGTGGGTGTATATGACCGTCAAAGCCCTGGCCTTGGTGTTGCCGCGATACCGCGAGACTCAATAGATGCAAGATGGAAAAGAAGACGTGCTTTGAACACCTCCAGCGATGATGCGTCACGTACGGTAGGTGGCAATCCGTTCCACAAGTATATCGTCGAGTAAGGTAGTCTGAAATAAAAGTAATATAATAGTGAGATAAAATAAAATAGAGTAAGGTAGTATAAAATACAAGTAATATGATACTACTCCGAGAATAACAAAGAGACGAAGAACAAAAGGACAAGAAGAAGAGAACTAAGAAAAGAGGACGAGAAAAAGAAGACGCGATGAAGGGAGTAAGGACAGGAGAATAAGATAACGTATCCAAAAGAAGATGACAAGGGAACGAGAAAAAGGGAACAAGAAAGAGACTACAGGAACAAGAGATAAATAGAACGAGAGCTACAGGAAGGGAAAGGGAAAAGAGAACAAAAAAAAGATGACGAGTGAAAAAGAACCGAGAAAGAGAAAAGAAAAAAAAAGAACAAAAAAAGAGAATAAGTTAAAGAGAATAAGAAGTTTACTACCGAAACGTAGAAGAGATCGTACTGAAATTTCCCATATACATATAGCAGCTGTGTAAATTTTCTATTTCCTATCAGAAAAAGAGTCGAACATTTTATTCGTAGTGGATTCTGCAAGATAAAAAGGATAGTCTTCTCTATAACGTGCATAACATCGCAATTCTGGTTCTGGTTTTCGTACGTGTCCATTGATCAACGCACGTATACGTATGTACATTCACACACTGTTGGAAAAAATATGCCAATTTCAACTCATTTCGCATGTCCCATTAGGTCCACTAACTTTTTTTCAGGTAATTTCACAGGAACATAGTATGTCATCCCTCAACATGG
The DNA here is from genome assembly GCA_949628255.1 of Macrophya alboannulata. Lineage (NCBI taxonomy): Eukaryota > Metazoa > Arthropoda > Insecta > Hymenoptera > Tenthredinidae > Macrophya > Macrophya alboannulata. Next base: position 22,899,542 of record OX451210.1, on the reverse strand, counting down.
GATTTCAGTTGATATTTGTAGTTCCATTCCATGGGTCAATAAGACGTCATCAATCTGTTAAATTGAAATGATTAAATGTTCATAATGAATGACAGCTGAGTCAAATCAACTAAAAATACAGTTGAAATTGACATCTTTAGTTTTTATAACATAAACCATATGTTATTTCAAAGGTTTAACATAAACATAAAGTTGTTTCTTTATTATTCTGAAGTTAACATAATAGATGTGTCAAGTTCTGTGTAATTATGTTAATAATAAATTTCAACATGGAATACCAGCCTAACCTAAATCGAATTCGTTAAATTGACATTCGGATATGTATTGAATTTGCTATCATATTGTTAACTGCGAATTTGTTTGACAGTAACACAAAATTTTTCCAACAGTGTAACATAGAATTGTTAACTATATCACTTAGACAAATATACTTTTCGTCAAATTACAACGTTTTAACTCCAAATTTTAATGCACAGCAGCTCAACGGCAGAACGACCGTCGCCATGCACCGCTCGAGCGCGACTGAGTTTCAAGCGGGTAGAAGCTGGCTCGCCACCGAGTTAGCCATCGGGCGTGAAACGAAACTACTTCATTCGAGATTATTGATTTTTCTTTCAAAGATTTGGCTAGCGAAAGAGAGAGACACAGACAGAGAGAGCAATACAGAAATAAAATAGTATTCATTGAATTATTGGATTTCCGTTTAAAATTATTAATATGCGAGTTATGTCGTTAAGTTATGATATTTGAAAATGCAATAAGAATGAAAGCAAATGGAAAAGTACAAAATAATTCAATCGGGATATCTTGCCATCGAACAAGTCGAAAATTCCTATATAGTACGTGCAAAAAACTCTTGTATTACGAGCTGAAAATTGCCGTGATATCTTGGAAAATTGAATATGAATAAAATAAGAACAAGTCGATATTGATATGGGAGATAGAAAAATTTACGTAGTTGCTGTTGCAAATTACACTATATTCTTCCCTATAACGCGTGTATAACATCGCGATTTTGAATAACCTGGCTATATATATTTTTCTAAAACTCGGAGCTCCTGTATTTCCTACTACTGAAACGTAGAAGAGATCGTACTGAAATTTCCCATACATAACAGCTTTTGAAATTTTCTATTTCCTGTACAAAAAAGTCGAACATTTTATTCGTAGTGGATTCTGCAAGATAAAAAGGATAGTCTTCTCTATAACGTCTATAACGTCGAGATTCTGAATTGGCAAACCGAATTACCTGGCTCTATATCAATTTCTAAAACTCGGAGCTCATGTATTTCCTACTACCGAAACGTAGAAGAGATCGTACTGAAATTTTTTATACATAGCAGCTGTGAGAATTTCCTATCTCGTATAAAAAAGTCGAACATTTTATTCGTAGTGGATTCTGCAAGATAAAAAGGATAGTCTTCTCTATAACGTCTATAAGATCGAGATTCTGAATTGGCAAACCGAATTACCTGGCTCTATATCAATTTCTAAAACTCGGAGCTCATGTATTTCCTACTACCGAAACGTAGAAGAGATCGTACTGAAGATTTTCATACATAGCAGCTGTGGAAATTTCCTATTTGATTTTTTGTTCTACTCACCAATAACTGTTTTATTAATCAGCTACAAATCCAGAGATAATTCTCTATGCACTCACTACACTTATCGAACATCACTTATCATTGTTGAGGAAACATTCACGATTTACTGTCAGCTATAATAAATCAAGCTGAATTTGTCTGAATTCGAATTCACACTCACCGTTAGAATAAAGTCGAGACAAAAACTTTCAACTGGACTTCATTGCCGATTAAAATATAGCAACCTTGATCAATTTTCGATGCACTCATCACTATAATGAACTTACTAAGTCTCTGCAAATGGCTGAACTTACAGAATAATGCGAAATGAACCGTCAACGGTGACGGCTGGTTGATTTGTCATGGTTAATCAATCAGTTCTCGTTTTCCTACGTGTCCAATGATCAACGCACGTATGTATACCTTAAAATTGTTAAATATATCACTTTGACAAAGATTATCTATATACTTTTTGTCAAATTACAATCTTTTTAACTTTAAATTTAATGCACCGCACCTCAACGACAAAATGACAGTCGCCATGCACCGCACGAGCGCGACTGAGTTTCAAGCGGGTAGAAGCCGGCTCGCCTCCGAGTTACCTATCGGGCGTGAAACCGCCACCGGTGGCGCCATCGCGCGTGAAACCAAACTACTTCATTCGAGATTATTGATTTTTCTTTCAAAGATTTGGCTAGCGAAAGAAAGGAGACACAGACAGAGAGAAAAATACAGAAATAAAATAGTATTTCTAGAATTATTGGATTTCCGTTTAAAATTATTAATATGCGAGTTATGTCGTTAAGTTATAATATTTGAAAAAAGCAGTAAGAATAAAAGCAAATGGAAAAGTACAAAATAATTCAATCGGGATATTTTGCCATCGAACAAACTGAAAATTCCTATATAGTACGCGGGAAAAACTCTTGTATTACGAGCTAAAAATTACCGTGATATCCTGCGAAATTCAATATGAATAAAATAAGAACAAGTCGATATTGATATGGGAGATAGAAAAATTTACGTAGTTGCTGTTGCAAATTACACTATATTCTTCCCTATAACGCGTGTATAACATCGCGATTTTGAATAACCTGGCTATATATATTTTTCTAAAACTCGGAGCTCCTGTATTTCCTACTACTGAAACGTAGAAGAGATCGTACTCAAATTTCCCATACATAACAGCTTTTGAAATTGTCTATTTCCTATAAAAAAAAAGTCGAACATTTTATCCGTAGTGGATTCTGCAAGATAAAAAGGATAGTCTTCTCTATAACGTCTATAACATCGAGATTCTGAATTGGCAAACCGAATTACCTGGCTCTATATTAATTTCTAAAACTCGGAGCTCATGTATTTCCTACTACCGAAACGTAGAAGAGATCGTACTGAAATTTTTTATACATAGCAGCTGCCGGAATTTCCTATTTCCTACAAAAAAAAAGTCGAACATTTTATTCGTAGTGGATTCTGCAAGATAAAAAGGATAGTCTTCTCTATAACGTCTATAACATCGAGATTCTGAATTGGCAAACCGAATTACCTGGCTCTATATTAATTTCTAAAACTCGGAGCTCATGTATTTCCTACTACCGAAACGTAGAAGAGATCGTACTGAAATTTTTTATACATAGCAGCTGTGGAAATTTTCTATCTCTTATAAAAAAGTCGAACATTTTATTCGTAGCGGATTCTGCAAGATAAAAAGGATAGTCTTCTCTATAACGTCTATAACATCGAGATTCTGAATTGGCAAACCGAATTACCTGGCTCTATATTAATTTCTAAAACTCGGAGCTCATGTATTTCCTACTACCGAAACGTAGAAGAGATCGTACTGAAGATTTTCATACATAGCAGCTGTGGAAATTTCCTATTTGATTTTTTGTTCTACTCACCAATAACTGTTTTATTAATCAGCTACAAATCCAGAGATAATTCTCTATGCACTCACTACACTTATCGAACATCACTTATCATTGTTGAGGAAACATTCACGATTTACTGTCAGCTATAATAAATCAAGCTGAATTTGTCTGAATTCGAATTCACACTCACCGTTAGAATAAAGTCGAGACAAAAACTTTCAACTAGACTTCATTGCCGATTAAAATATAGCAACCTTGATCAATTTTCGATGCAGTCATCACTATAATGAACTTACTAAGTCTCTGCAAATGGCTGAACTTACAGAATAATGCGAAATGAACCGTCAACGGTGACGGCTGGTTGATTTGTCATGGTTAATCAATCAGTTCTCGTTTTCCTACGTGTCCAATGATCAACGCACGTATGTATACCTTAAAATTGTTAAATATATCACTTTGACAAAGATTATCTATATACTTTTCGTCAAATTACAATCTTTTTAACTTTAAATTTAATGCACCGCACCTCAACGACAAAATGACAGTCGCCATGCACCGCACGAGCGCGACTGAGTTTCAAGCGGGTAGAAGCCGGCTCGCCTCCGAGTTAGCTATCGGGCGTGAAACCGCCACCGGTGGCGCCATCGCGCGTGAAACCAAACTACTTCATTCGAGATTATTGATTTTTCTTTCAAAGATTTGGCTAGCGAAAGAGAGGAGACACAGACAGAGAGAAAAATACAGAAATAAAATAGTATTTCTAGAATTATTGGATTTCCGTTTAAAGTTATTAATATGCGAGTTATGTCGTTAAGATATAATATTTGAAAAAAACAATGAGAATAAAAGCAAATGGAAAAGTACAAAATAATTCAATCGGGATATCTTGCCATCGAACAAACTGAAAATTCCTATATAGTACGTGGAAAAAACTCTTGTATTACGAGCTAAAAATTGCCGTGATATCTTGGAAAATTCAATATGAATAAAATAAGAACAAGTCGATATTGATATGGGAGATAGAAAAATTTACGTAGTTGCTGTTGCAAATTACACTATATTCTTCCCTATAACGCGTGTATAACATCGCGATTTTGAATTACCTGGCTCTATATTAATTTCTAAAACTCGGAGCTCATGTATTTCCTACTACCGAAACGTAGAAGAGATCGTACTGCAATTTCCCATGTATAGCAGCTGTGGAAATTTTCTATCTCTTATAAAAAAGTCGAACATTTTATTCGTAGTGGATTCTGCAAGATAAAAAGGATAGTCTTCTCTATAACGTCTATAAGATCGAGATTCTGAATTGGCAAACCGAATTACCTGGCTCTATATCAATTTCTAAAACTCGGAGCTCATGTATTTCCTACTACCGAAACGTAGAAGAGATCGTACTGAAATTTTTTATACATAGCAGCTGTGAGAATTTCCTATCTCGTATAAAAAAGTCGAACATTTTATTCGTAGTGGATTCTGCAAGATAAAAAGGATAGTCTTCTTTCTAACGTGTATAAGATCGCGATTCTGAATTCGCAAGCCGAATTACCTGGCTGTATATATTTTTCTAAAACTCGGAGCTCCTGTATTTCCTACTACCGAAACGTAGAAGAGATCGTACTGAAATTTACCATACATATGGCACCGGTAGAAATTTCCTATCTCTTATAAAAAAGTCGAACATTTTATTCGGAGTGGATTCTGCAAGATAAAAAGGATAGTCTTCTCTATAACGTCTATAACATCGAGATTCTGAATTGGCAAACCGAATTACCTGGCTCTATATCAATTTCTAAAACTCGGAGCTCATGTATTTCCTACTACCGAAACGTAGAAGAGATCGTACTGGAATTTTTTATACATAGCAGCTGTGAGAATTTCCTATCTCGTATAAAAAAGTCGAACATTTTATTCGTAGTGGATTCTGCAAGATAAAAAGGATAGTCTTCTCTATAACGTCTATAACATCGAGATTCTGAATTGGCAAACCGAATTACCTGGCTCTATATCAATTTCTAAAACTCGGAGCTCCTGTATTTCCTACTACCGAAACGTAGAAGAGATCGTACTGAAATTTACCATACATATGGCACCGGTAGAAATTTCCTATCTCTTATAAAAAAAGTCGAACATTTTATTCGGAGTGGATTCTGCAAGATAAAAAGGATAGTCTTCTCTATAACGTCTATAACATCGAGATTCTGAATTGGCAAACCGAATTACCTGGCTCTATATCAATTTCTAAAACTCGGAGCTCATGTATTTCCTACTACCGAAACGTAGAAGAGATCGTACTGGAATTTTTTATACATAGCAGCTGTGAGAATTTCCTATCTCGTATAAAAAAGTCGAACATTTTATTCGTAGTGGATTCTGCAAGATAAAAAGGATAGTCTTCTCTATAACGTCTATAACATCGAGATTCTGAATTGGCGAACCGAATTACCTGGCTCTATATTAATTTCTAAAACTCGGAGCTCATGTATTTCCATCTACCGAAACGTAGAAGAGATCGTACTGGAATTTTTTATACATAGCAGCTGTGAGAATTTCCTATCTCGTATAAAAAAGTCGAACATTTTATTCGTAGTGGATTCTGCAAGATAAAAAGGATAGTCTTCTCTATAACGTCTATTACATCGAGATTCTGGTTCTGGTTTTCGTACGTGTCCATTGATCAACGCACGTATACGTATGTACATTCATACACTGTTGGAATAAATATGCCAATTTCAACTCATTTCGCATGTCCCATTAGGTCCACTAACTTTTTTTCAGGTAATTTCACAGAAACATAGTATGTCATCCCTCAACATGGGATTTCAGTTGATATTTGTAGTTCCATTCCATGGGTCAATAAGAAGTCATCAATCTGTTAAATTGAAATGATTAAATGTTCATAATGAATGACAGCTGAGTCAAATCAACTAAAAATACAGTTGAAATTGACATCTTTAGTTTTTATAACATAAACCATATGTTATTTCAAAGGTTTAACATAAACATAAAGTTGTTTCTTTATTATTCTGAAGTTAACATAATAGATGTGTCAAGTTCTGTGTAATTATGTTAATAATAAATTTCAACATGGAATACCAGCTTAACCTAAATCGAATTCGTTAAATTGACATTCGAATATGTATTGAATTTGCTATCATATTGTTAACTGCGAATTTGTTTGACAGTAACACAAAATTTTTCCAACAGTGTACCATAGAATTGTTAACTATATCACTTAGACAAAGATTATATATATACTTTTCGTCAAATTACAACGTTTTAACTCCAAATTTTAATGCACAGCAGCTCAACGGCAGAACGACCGTCGCCATGCACCGCTCGAGCGCGACTGAGTTTCAAGCGGGTAGAAGCTGGCTCGCCGCCGAGTTAGCCATCGGGCGTGAAACCGCCACCGGTGGCGCCATCGGGCGTGAAACCAAACTACTTCATTCGAGATTATTGATTTTTCTTTCAAAGATTTGGCTAGCGAAAGAGAGAGACACAGACAGAGAGAGAAACACAGAAATAAAATAGTATTTCTTGAATTATTGGATATCTGTTTATAATTATTAATATGCGAGTTATTTCGTTAAGTTATGATATTTGAAAAAAAAAAAACAATAAGAATAAAAGCAAATGAAAAACTACAAAATAATTCGATCGGGATATTTTGCCATCGAACAAACTGAAAATGCCTATATAGTACGTGGAAAAAACTCCTGTATTACGATCAAAAAATTACCTTGATATTTTGCAAAATTCACTATGGATAAAATACATACAAGTCGATATTGATATGGGAGATAGGAAATTCACCCAGTTGCTGTTGCAAATTACACTATAATCTTTTCAAGAGACGGGCTTCCGGGCTCTTTTGTTCGCACCCGACGTCCCCTATTTTACTGAATTTTTTCAGATTTTTCCGACTCATTTTTTTTTCGATTTTTGTTTTTTTTTCGCGCCAAATTTTGAAAATCGATATCTTCGAAGCGGCTGGAGATCAAGAGACGGGCCAGGGGGCTTTTTCTTCGCACCGACGTCCTCTATATTAGTGAATTTTCTCAAATATTCCGCAGCAACGGCGGCGAACATGATAGCCGCCAATTATTTTCAAACCCGGATATCTCGCGAACCGTAGCTCCGATCGCTACGATCTCGATGTCGGTTTCGCATTCTGTCTCCAAGGAGGTATAGCGTCTGAACACGACCGCGGGGTCGGATTTTCGACAGCGACCACGGAAGTCCCAAAAACCGGAAGCAACTTCCGTACCGGAAGGAGCAGCGGGTCGACTGATGCGATTCGTAGCTCCGGTTCGCCCACCAGATGCGTGTGAATTTTTTCAGATTTTTCCGAAGTTATTTTCCGAGTTTTTTTTTCTCTCTCTTCGCGTCAAATTTTGAGAATCGATATCTCCGGAAAGGCTAGAGATCGAGCGACGGGCCAAGTGGCTTTTTTGTTCGCACCGACTTCCTCTATTCTACTGAATTTTTTCAGATTTTTCCGACCAATTTTCTTTCGATTTTTGTTCTTATTTTCTCGCCAAACTTTAAAAATCGATATCTTCGAAACGGCTGGAGATGAAGAGACGGACCTGCAAACTTGTCCGTCCGCACCGACGTCCCCTATTTTGCTGAATTTTTTCAAATTTTCCGCAGCAACGGCGGCGAACATGATAGCCGCCAATTATTTTCAAACCCGGATATCTCGCGAACCGTAGCTCCGATCGCTACGATCTCGATGTCGGTTTCGCATTCTGTCTCCAAGGAGGTATAGCGTCTGAACACGACCGCGGGGTCGGATTTTCGACAGCGACCACGGAAGTCCCAAAAACCGGAAGCAACTTCCGTACCGAAAAGAGCAGCGGGTCGACTGATGCGATTCGTAGCTCCGGTTCGTCCACCAGATGCGTGTGAATTTTTTCAGATTTTTCCGAAGTCATTTTCCGAATTTTTTTTTTCTCTCTTTGCGTCAAATTTTGAAAATCGTGTCTCCGGAAAGGCTGGAGATCGAGCGACGGGCCAAGTGGCTTTTTTGTTCGCACCGACTTCCTCTATTCTACTGAATTTTTTTCAGATTTTTCCGACCAATTTTTTTTCGATTTTTGTTCTTATTTTCTCGCCAAACTTTAAAAATCGATATCTTCGAAACGGCTGGAGATCAAGAGACGGACCTGCAAACTTGTCTATAGATATGGATAGTCTTCTCTATAACGTCTATAACATCGAGATTCTGAATTGGCAAACCGAATTACCTGGCTCTCTATTAATTTCTGAAACTCGGAGCTCATGTATTTCCTACTACCGAAACGTAGAAGAGATCGTACTGAAATTTTTTATACATAGCAGCTGTGAGAATTTCCTATCTCGTATAAAAAAGTCGAACATTTTATTCGTAGTGGATTCTGCAAGATAAAAAGGATAGTCTTCTCTATAACGTCTATAACATCGAGATTCTGAATTGGCAAACCGAATTACCTGGCTCTATATTAATTTCTAAAACTCGGAGCTCATGTATTTCCTACTACCGAAACGTAGAAGAGATCGTACTGAAATTTTTTATACATAGCAGCTGTGAGAATTTCCTATCTCGTATAAAAAAGTCGAACATTTTATTCGTAGTGGATTCTGCAAGATAAAAAGGATAGTCTTCTCTATAACGTCTATAACATCGAGATTCTGAATTGGCAAACCGAATTACCTGGCTCTCTATTAATTTCTGAAACTCGGAGCTCATGTATTTCCTACTACCGAAACGTAGAAGAGATCGTACTGAAATTTTTTATACATAGCAGCTGTGAGAATTTCCTATCTCGTATAAAAAAGTCGAACATTTTATTCGTAGTGGATTCTGCAAGATAAAAAGGATAGTCTTCTCTATAACGTGCATAACATCGCGATTCTGGTTCTGGTTTTCGTACGTGTCCATTGATCAACGCACGTATACGTATGTACATTCACACACTGTTGGAATAAATATGCCAATTTCAACTCATTTCGCATGTCCCATTAGGTCCACTAACTTTTTTTTAGGTAATTTCACAGAAACATAGTATGTCATCCCTCAACATGGGATTTCAGTTGATATTTGTAGTTCCATTCCATGGGTCAATAAGACGTCATCAATCTGTTAAATTGAAATGATTAAATGTTCATAATGAATGACAGCTGAGTCAAATCAACTAAAAATACAGTTGAAATTGACATCTTCAGTTTTTATAACATAAACCATATGTTATTTCAAAGGTTTAACATAAACATAAAGTTGTTTCTTTATTATTCTGAAGTTAACATAATAGATGTGTCAAGTTCTGTGTAATTATGTTAATAATAAATTTCAACATGGAATACCAGCTTAACCTAAATCGAATTCGTTAAATTGACATTCGAATATGTATTGAATTTGCTATCATATTGTTAACTGCGAATTTGTTTGACAGTAACACAAAATTTTTCCAACAGTGTACCATAGAATTGTTAACTATATCACTTAGACAAAGATTATATATATACTTTTCGTCAAATTACAACGTTTTAACTCCAAATTTTAATGCACAGCAGCTCAACGGCAGAACGACCGTCGCCATGCACCGCTCGAGCGCGACTGAGTTTCAAGCGGGTAGAAGCTGGCTCGCCGCCGAGTTAGCCATCGGGCGTGAAACCGCCACCGGTGGCGCCATCGGGCGTGAAACCAAACTACTTCATTCGAGATTATTGATTTTTCTTTCAAAGATTTGGCTAGCGAAAGAGAGAGACACAGACAGAGAGAGAAACACAGAAATAAAATAGTATTTCTTGAATTATTGGATATCTGTTTATAATTATTAATATGCGAGTTATTTCGTTAAGTTATGATATTTGAAAAAAAAAAAACAATAAGAATAAAAGCAAATGAAAAACTACAAAATAATTCGATCGGGATATTTTGCCATCGAACAAACTGAAAATGCCTATATAGTACGTGGAAAAAACTCCTGTATTACGATCAAAAAATTACCTTGATATTTTGCAAAATTCACTATGGATAAAATACATACAAGTCGATATTGATATGGGAGATAGGAAATTCACCCAGTTGCTGTTGCAAATTACACTATAATCTTTTCAAGAGACGGGCTTCCGGGCTTTTTTGTTCGCACCCGACGTCCCCTATTTTACTGAATTTTTTCAGATTTTTCCGACTCATTTTTTTTTCGATTTTTGTTTTTTTTTCGCGCCAAATTTTGAAAATCGATATCTTCGAAGCGGCTGGAGATCAAGAGACGGGCCAGGGGGCTTTTTCTTCGCACCGACGTCCTCTATATTAGTGAATTTTCTCAAATATTCCGCAGCAACGGCGGCGAACATGATAGCCGCCAATTATTTTCAAACCCGGATATCTCGCGAACCGTAGCTCCGATCGCTACGATCTCGATGTCGGTTTCGCATTCTGTCTCCAAGGAGGTATAGCGTCTGAACACGACCGCGGGGTCGGATTTTCGACAGCGACCACGGAAGTCCCAAAAACCGGAAGCAACTTCCGTACCGGAAGGAGCAGCGGGTCGACTGATGCGATTCGTAGCTCCGGTTCGCCCACCAGATGCGTGTGAATTTTTTCAGATTTTTCCGAAGTTATTTTCCGAGTTTTTTTTTCTCTCTCTTCGCGTCAAATTTTGAGAATCGATATCTCCGGAAAGGCTAGAGATCGAGCGACGGGCCAAGTGGCTTTTTTGTTCGCACCGACTTCCTCTATTCTACTGAATTTTTTCAGATTTTTCCGACCAATTTTCTTTCGATTTTTGTTCTTATTTTCTCGCCAAACTTTAAAAATCGATATCTTCGAAACGGCTGGAGATGAAGAGACGGACCTGCAAACTTGTCCGTCCGCACCGACGTCCCCTATTTTGCTGAATTTTTTCAAATTTTCCGCAGCAACGGCGGCGAACATGATAGCCGCCAATTATTTTCAAACCCGGATATCTCGCGAACCGTAGCTCCGATCGCTACGATCTCGATGTCGGTTTCGCATTCTGTCTCCAAGGAGGTATAGCGTCTGAACACGACCGCGGGGTCGGATTTTCGACAGCGACCACGGAAGTCCCAAAAACCGGAAGCAACTTCCGTACCGAAAAGAGCAGCGGGTCGACTGATGCGATTCGTAGCTCCGGTTCGTCCACCAGATGCGTGTGAATTTTTTCAGATTTTTCCGAAGTCATTTTCCGAATTTTTTTTTTCTCTCTTTGCGTCAAATTTTGAAAATCGTGTCTCCGGAAAGGCTGGAGATCGAGCGACGGGCCAAGTGGCTTTTTTGTTCGCACCGACTTCCTCTATTCTACTGAATTTTTTTCAGATTTTTCCGACCAATTTTTTTTCGATTTTTGTTCTTATTTTCTCGCCAAACTTTAAAAATCGATATCTTCGAAACGGCTGGAGATCAAGAGACGGACCTGCAAACTTGTCTATAGATATGGATAGTCTTCTCTATAACGTCTATAACATCGAGATTCTGAATTGGCAAACCGAATTACCTGGCTCTATATTAATTTCTAAAACTCGGAGCTCATGTATTTCCTACTACCGAAACGTAGAAGAGATCGTACTGAAATTTCTTATGTATAGCAGCTGTGGAAATTTCCTATCTCGTATAAAAAAGTCGAACATTTTATTCGTAGTGGATTCTGCAAGATGAAAAGGATAGTCTTCTCTATAACGTCTATAACATCGAGATTCTGAATTGGCAAACCGAATTACCTGGCTCTCTATTAATTTCTGAAACTCGGAGCTCATGTATTTCCTACTACCGAAACGTAGAAGAGATCGTACTGAAATTTCCCATACGTAACAGCTTTTGAAATTTTCTATTTCCTGTAAAAAAAAGTCGAACATTTTATTCGTAGTGGATTCTGCAAGATGAAAAGGATAGTCTTCTCTATAACGTCTATAACATCGAGATTCTGAATTGGCAAACCGAATTACCTGGCTCTCTATTAATTTCTGAAACTCGGAGCTCCTGTATTTCCTACTACCGAAACGCAGAAGAGATCGTACTGAAATTTCTTATGTATAGCAGCTGTGGAAATTTCCTATCTCGTATAAAAAAGTCGAACATTTTATTCGTAGTGGATTCTGCAAGATGAAAAGGATAGTCTTCTCTATAACGTCTATAACATCGAGATTCTGAATTGGCAAACCGAATTACCTGGCTCTCTATTAATTTCTGAAACTCGGAGCTCATGTATTTCCTACTACCGAAACGTAGAAGAGATCGTACTGAAATTTTTTATACATAGCAGCTGTGAGAATTTCCTATCTCGTATAAAAAAGTCGAACATTTTATTCGTAGTGGATTCTGCAAGATAAAAAGGATAGTCTTCTCTATAACGTGCATAACATCGCGATTCTGGTTCTGGTTTTCGTACGTGTCCATTGATCAACGCACGTATACGTATGTACATTCACACACTGTTGGAATAAATATGCCAATTTCAACTCATTTCGCATGTCCCATTAGGTCCACTAACTTTTTTTTAGGTAATTTCACAGAAACATAGTATGTCATCCCTCAACATGGGATTTCAGTTGATATTTGTAGTTCCATTCCATGGGTCAATAAGACGTCATCAATCTGTTAAATTGAAATGATTAAATGTTCATAATGAATGACAGCTGAGTCAAATCAACTAAAAATACAGTTGAAATTGACATCTTCAGTTTTTATAACATAAACCATATGTTATTTCAAAGGTTTAACATAAACATAAAGTTGTTTCTTTATTATTCTGAAGTTAACATAATAGATGTGTCAAGTTCTGTGTAATTATGTTAATAATAAATTTCAACATGGAATACCAGCTTAACCTAAATCGAATTCGTTAAATTGACATTCGAATATGTATTGAATTTGCTATCATATTGTTAACTGCGAATTTGTTTGACAGTAACACAAAATTTTTCCAACAGTGTACCATAGAATTGTTAACTATATCACTTAGACAAAGATTATATATATACTTTTCGTCAAATTACAACGTTTTAACTCCAAATTTTAATGCACAGCAGCTCAACGGCAGAACGACCGTCGCCATGCACCGCTCGAGCGCGACTGAGTTTCAAGCGGGTAGAAGCTGGCTCGCCGCCGAGTTAGCCATCGGGCGTGAAACCGCCACCGGTGGCGCCATCGGGCGTGAAACCAAACTACTTCATTCGAGATTATTGATTTTTCTTTCAAAGATTTGGCTAGCGAAAGAGAGAGACACAGACAGAGAGAGAAACACAGAAATAAAATAGTATTTCTTGAATTATTGGATATCTGTTTATAATTATTAATATGCGAGTTATTTCGTTAAGTTATGATATTTGAAAAAAAAAAAACAATAAGAATAAAAGCAAATGAAAAACTACAAAATAATTCGATCGGGATATTTTGCCATCGAACAAACTGAAAATGCCTATATAGTACGTGGAAAAAACTCCTGTATTACGATCAAAAAATTACCTTGATATTTTGCAAAATTCACTATGGATAAAATACATACAAGTCGATATTGATATGGGAGATAGGAAATTCACCCAGTTGCTGTTGCAAATTACACTATAATCTTTTCAAGAGACGGGCTTCCGGGCTCTTTTGTTCGCACCCGACGTCCCCTATTTTACTGAATTTTTTCAGATTTTTCCGACTCATTTTTTTTTCGATTTTTGTTTTTTTTTCGCGCCAAATTTTGAAAATCGATATCTTCGAAGCGGCTGGAGATCAAGAGACGGGCCAGGGGGCTTTTTCTTCGCACCGACGTCCTCTATATTAGTGAATTTTCTCAAATATTCCGCAGCAACGGCGGCGAACATGATAGCCGCCAATTATTTTCAAACCCGGATATCTCGCGAACCGTAGCTCCGATCGCTACGATCTCGATGTCGGTTTCGCATTCTGTCTCCAAGAAGGTATAGCGTCTGAACACGACCGCGGGGTCGGATTTTCGACAGCGACCACGGAAGTCCCAAAAACCGGAAGCAACTTCCGTACCGGAAGGAGCAGCGGGTCGACTGATGCGATTCGTAGCTCCGGTTCGCCCACCAGATGCGTGTGAATTTTTTCAGATTTTTCCGAAGTTATTTTCCGAGTTTTTTTTTCTCTCTCTTCGCGTCAAATTTTGAGAATCGATATCTCCGGAAAGGCTAGAGATCGAGCGACGGGCCAAGTGGCTTTTTTGTTCGCACCGACTTCCTCTATTCTACTGAATTTTTTCAGATTTTTCCGACCAAATTTCTTTCGATTTTTGTTCTTATTTTCTCGCCAAACTTTAAAAATCGATATCTTCGAAACGGCTGGAGATGAAGAGACGGACCTGCAAACTTGTCCGTCCGCACCGACGTCCCCTATTTTGCTGAATTTTTTCAAATTTTCCGCAGCAACGGCGGCGAACATGATAGCCGCCAATTATTTTCAAACCCGGATATCTCGCGAACCGTAGCTCCGATCGCTACGATCTCGATGTCGGTTTCGCATTCTGTCTCCAAGGAGGTATAGCGTCTGAACACGACCGCGGGGTCGGATTTTCGACAGCGACCACGGAAGTCCCAAAAACCGGAAGCAACTTCCGTACCGAAAAGAGCAGCGGGTCGACTGATGCGATTCGTAGCTCCGGTTCGTCCACCAGATGCGTGTGAATTTTTTCAGATTTTTCCGAAGTCATTTTCCGAATTTTTTTTTTCTCTCTTTGCGTCAAATTTTGAAAATCGTGTCTCCGGAAAGGCTGGAGATCGAGCGACGGGCCAAGTGGCTTTTTTGTTCGCACCGACTTCCTCTATTCTACTGAATTTTTTTCAGATTTTTCCGACCAATTTTTTTTCGATTTTTGTTCTTATTTTCTCGCCAAACTTTAAAAATCGATATCTTCGAAACGGCTGGAGATCAAGAGACGGACCTGCAAACTTGTCTATAGATATGGATAGTCTTCTCTATAACGTCTATAACATCGAGATTCTGAATTGGCAAACCGAATTACCTGGCTCTATATTAATTTCTAAAACTCGGAGCTCATGTATTTCCTACTACCGAAACGTAGAAGAGATCGTACTGAAATTTCTTATGTATAGCAGCTGTGGAAATTTCCTATCTCGTATAAAAAAGTCGAACATTTTATTCGTAGTGGATTCTGCAAGATGAAAAGGATAGTCTTCTCTATAACGTCTATAACATCGAGATTCTGAATTGGCAAACCGAATTACCTGGCTCTCTATTAATTTCTGAAACTCGGAGCTCATGTATTTCCTACTACCGAAACGTAGAAGAGATCGTACTGAAATTTTTTATACATAGCAGCTGTGAGAATTTCCTATCTCGTATAAAAAAGTCGAACATTTTATTCGTAGTGGATTCTGCAAGATAAAAAGGATAGTCTTCTCTATAACGTCTATAACATCGAGATTCTGAATTGGCAAACCGAATTACCTGGCTCTATATTAATTTCTGAAACTCGGAGCTCATGTATTTCCTACTACCGAAACGTAGAAGAGATCGTACTGAAATTTTTTATACATAGCAGCTGTGAGAATTTCCTATCTCGTATAAAAAAGTCGAACATTTTATTCGTAGTGGATTCTGCAAGATAAAAAGGATAGTCTTCTCTATAACGTGCATAACATCGCGATTCTGGTTCTGGTTTTCGTACGTGTCCATTGATCAACGCACGTATACGTATGTACATTCACACACTGTTGGAATAAATATGCCAATTTCAACTCATTTCGCATGTCCCATTAGGTCCACTAACTTTTTTTTAGGTAATTTCACAGAAACATAGTATGTCATCCCTCAACATGGGATTTCAGTTGATATTTGTAGTTCCATTCCATGGGTCAATAAGACGTCATCAATCTGTTAAATTGAAATGATTAAATGTTCATAATGAATGACAGCTGAGTCAAATCAACTAAAAATACAGTTGAAATTGACATCTTCAGTTTTTATAACATAAACCATATGTTATTTCAAAGGTTTAACATAAACATAAAGTTGTTTCTTTATTATTCTGAAGTTAACATAATAGATGTGTCAAGTTCTGTGTAATTATGTTAATAATAAATTTCAACATGGAATACCAGCTTAACCTAAATCGAATTCGTTAAATTGACATTCGAATATGTATTGAATTTGCTATCATATTGTTAACTGCGAATTTGTTTGACAGTAACACAAAATTTTTCCAACAGTGTACCATAGAATTGTTAACTATATCACTTAGACAAAGATTATATATATACTTTTCGTCAAATTACAACGTTTTAACTCCAAATTTTAATGCACAGCAGCTCAACGGCAGAACGACCGTCGCCATGCACCGCTCGAGCGCGACTGAGTTTCAAGCGGGTAGAAGCTGGCTCGCCGCCGAGTTAGCCATCGGGCGTGAAACCGCCACCGGTGGCGCCATCGGGCGTGAAACCAAACTACTTCATTCGAGATTATTGATTTTTCTTTCAAAGATTTGGCTAGCGAAAGAGAGAGACACAGACAGAGAGAGAAACACAGAAATAAAATAGTATTTCTTGAATTATTGGATATCTGTTTATAATTATTAATATGCGAGTTATTTCGTTAAGTTATGATATTTGAAAAAAAAAAAACAATAAGAATAAAAGCAAATGAAAAACTACAAAATAATTCGATCGGGATATTTTGCCATCGAACAAACTGAAAATGCCTATATAGTACGTGGAAAAAACTCCTGTATTACGATCAAAAAATTACCTTGATATTTTGCAAAATTCACTATGGATAAAATACATACAAGTCGATATTGATATGGGAGATAGGAAATTCACCCAGTTGCTGTTGCAAATTACACTATAATCTTTTCAAGAGACGGGCTTCCGGGCTTTTTTGTTCGCACCCGACGTCCCCTATTTTACTGAATTTTTTCAGATTTTTCCGACTCATTTTTTTTTCGATTTTTGTTTTTTTTTCGCGCCAAATTTTGAAAATCGATATCTTCGAAGCGGCTGGAGATCAAGAGACGGGCCAGGGGGCTTTTTCTTCGCACCGACGTCCTCTATATTAGTGAATTTTCTCAAATATTCCGCAGCAACGGCGGCGAACATGATAGCCGCCAATTATTTTCAAACCCGGATATCTCGCGAACCGTAGCTCCGATCGCTACGATCTCGATGTCGGTTTCGCATTCTGTCTCCAAGGAGGTATAGCGTCTGAACACGACCGCGGGGTCGGATTTTCGACAGCGACCACGGAAGTCCCAAAAACCGGAAGCAACTTCCGTACCGGAAGGAGCAGCGGGTCGACTGATGCGATTCGTAGCTCCGGTTCGCCCACCAGATGCGTGTGAATTTTTTCAGATTTTTCCGAAGTTATTTTCCGAGTTTTTTTTTCTCTCTCTTCGCGTCAAATTTTGAGAATCGATATCTCCGGAAAGGCTAGAGATCGAGCGACGGGCCAAGTGGCTTTTTTGTTCGCACCGACTTCCTCTATTCTACTGAATTTTTTCAGATTTTTCCGACCAATTTTCTTTCGATTTTTGTTCTTATTTTCTCGCCAAACTTTAAAAATCGATATCTTCGAAACGGCTGGAGATGAAGAGACGGACCTGCAAACTTGTCCGTCCGCACCGACGTCCCCTATTTTGCTGAATTTTTTCAAATTTTCCGCAGCAACGGCGGCGAACATGATAGCCGCCAATTATTTTCAAACCCGGATATCTCGCGAACCGTAGCTCCGATCGCTACGATCTCGATGTCGGTTTCGCATTCTGTCTCCAAGGAGGTATAGCGTCTGAACACGACCGCGGGGTCGGATTTTCGACAGCGACCACGGAAGTCCCAAAAACCGGAAGCAACTTCCGTACCGAAAAGAGCAGCGGGTCGACTGATGCGATTCGTAGCTCCGGTTCGTCCACCAGATGCGTGTGAATTTTTTCAGATTTTTCCGAAGTCATTTTCCGAATTTTTTTTTTCTCTCTTTGCGTCAAATTTTGAAAATCGTGTCTCCGGAAAGGCTGGAGATCGAGCGACGGGCCAAGTGGCTTTTTTGTTCGCACCGACTTCCTCTATTCTACTGAATTTTTTTCAGATTTTTCCGACCAATTTTTTTTCGATTTTTGTTCTTATTTTCTCGCCAAACTTTAAAAATCGATATCTTCGAAACGGCTGGAGATCAAGAGACGGACCTGCAAACTTGTCTATAGATATGGATAGTCTTCTCTATAACGTCTATAACATCGAGATTCTGAATTGGCAAACCGAATTACCTGGCTCTATATTAATTTCTAAAACTCGGAGCTCATGTATTTCCTACTACCGAAACGTAGAAGAGATCGTACTGAAATTTCTTATGTATAGCAGCTGTGGAAATTTCCTATCTCGTATAAAAAAGTCGAACATTTTATTCGTAGTGGATTCTGCAAGATGAAAAGGATAGTCTTCTCTATAACGTCTATAACATCGAGATTCTGAATTGGCAAACCGAATTACCTGGCTCTCTATTAATTTCTGAAACTCGGAGCTCATGTATTTCCTACTACCGAAACGTAGAAGAGATCGTACTGAAATTTTTTATACATAGCAGCTGTGAGAATTTCCTATCTCGTATAAAAAAGTCGAACATTTTATTCGTAGTGGATTCTGCAAGATAAAAAGGATAGTCTTCTCTATAACGTCTATAACATCGAGATTCTGAATTGGCAAACCGAATTACCTGGCTCTCTATTAATTTCTGAAACTCGGAGCTCATGTATTTCCTACTACCGAAACGTAGAAGAGATCGTACTGAAATTTTTTATACATAGCAGCTGTGAGAATTTCCTATCTCGTATAAAAAAGTCGAACATTTTATTCGTAGTGGATTCTGCAAGATAAAAAGGATAGTCTTCTCTATAACGTGCATAACATCGCGATTCTGGTTCTGGTTTTCGTACGTGTCCATTGATCAACGCACGTATACGTATGTACATTCACACACTGTTGGAATAAATATGCCAATTTCAACTCATTTCGCATGTCCCATTAGGTCCACTAACTTTTTTTTAGGTAATTTCACAGAAACATAGTATGTCATCCCTCAACATGGGATTTCAGTTGATATTTGTAGTTCCATTCCATGGGTCAATAAGACGTCATCAATCTGTTAAATTGAAATGATTAAATGTTCATAATGAATGACAGCTGAGTCAAATCAACTAAAAATACAGTTGAAATTGACATCTTCAGTTTTTATAACATAAACCATATGTTATTTCAAAGGTTTAACATAAACATAAAGTTGTTTCTTTATTATTCTGAAGTTAACATAATAGATGTGTCAAGTTCTGTGTAATTATGTTAATAATAAATTTCAACATGGAATACCAGCTTAACCTAAATCGAATTCGTTAAATTGACATTCGAATATGTATTGAATTTGCTATCATATTGTTAACTGCGAATTTGTTTGACAGTAACACAAAATTTTTCCAACAGTGTACCATAGAATTGTTAACTATATCACTTAGACAAAGATTATATATATACTTTTCGTCAAATTACAACGTTTTAACTCCAAATTTTAATGCACAGCAGCTCAACGGCAGAACGACCGTCGCCATGCACCGCTCGAGCGCGACTGAGTTTCAAGCGGGTAGAAGCTGGCTCGCCGCCGAGTTAGCCATCGGGCGTGAAACCGCCACCGGTGGCGCCATCGGGCGTGAAACCAAACTACTTCATTCGAGATTATTGATTTTTCTTTCAAAGATTTGGCTAGCGAAAGAGAGAGACACAGACAGAGAGAGAAACACAGAAATAAAATAGTATTTCTTGAATTATTGGATATCTGTTTATAATTATTAATATGCGAGTTATTTCGTTAAGTTATGATATTTGAAAAAAAAAAACAATAAGAATAAAAGCAAATGAAAAACTACAAAATAATTCGATCGGGATATTTTGCCATCGAACAAACTGAAAATGCCTATATAGTACGTGGAAAAAACTCCTGTATTACGATCAAAAAATTACCTTGATATTTTGCAAAATTCACTATGGATAAAATACATACAAGTCGATATTGATATGGGAGATAGGAAATTCACCCAGTTGCTGTTGCAAATTACACTATAATCTTTTCAAGAGACGGGCTTCCGGGCTCTTTTGTTCGCACCCGACGTCCCCTATTTTACTGAATTTTTTCAGATTTTTCCGACTCATTTTTTTTTCGATTTTTGTTTTTTTTTCGCGCCAAATTTTGAAAATCGATATCTTCGAAGCGGCTGGAGATCAAGAGACGGGCCAGGGGGCTTTTTCTTCGCACCGACGTCCTCTATATTAGTGAATTTTCTCAAATATTCCGCAGCAACGGCGGCGAACATGATAGCCGCCAATTATTTTCAAACCCGGATATCTCGCGAACCGTAGCTCCGATCGCTACGATCTCGATGTCGGTTTCGCATTCTGTCTCCAAGGAGGTATAGCGTCTGAACACGACCGCGGGGTCGGATTTTCGACAGCGACCACGGAAGTCCCAAAAACCGGAAGCAACTTCCGTACCGGAAGGAGCAGCGGGTCGACTGATGCGATTCGTAGCTCCGGTTCGCCCACCAGATGCGTGTGAATTTTTTCAGATTTTTCCGAAGTTATTTTCCGAGTTTTTTTTTCTCTCTCTTCGCGTCAAATTTTGAGAATCGATATCTCCGGAAAGGCTAGAGATCGAGCGACGGGCCAAGTGGCTTTTTTGTTCGCACCGACTTCCTCTATTCTACTGAATTTTTTCAGATTTTTCCGACCAATTTTCTTTCGATTTTTGTTCTTATTTTCTCGCCAAACTTTAAAAATCGATATCTTCGAAACGGCTGGAGATGAAGAGACGGACCTGCAAACTTGTCCGTCCGCACCGACGTCCCCTATTTTGCTGAATTTTTTCAAATTTTCCGCAGCAACGGCGGCGAACATGATAGCCGCCAATTATTTTCAAACCCGGATATCTCGCGAACCGTAGCTCCGATCGCTACGATCTCGATGTCGGTTTCGCATTCTGTCTCCAAGGAGGTATAGCGTCTGAACACGACCGCGGGGTCGGATTTTCGACAGCGACCACGGAAGTCCCAAAAACCGGAAGCAACTTCCGTACCGAAAAGAGCAGCGGGTCGACTGATGCGATTCGTAGCTCCGGTTCGTCCACCAGATGCGTGTGAATTTTTTCAGATTTTTCCGAAGTCATTTTCCGAATTTTTTTTTTCTCTCTTTGCGTCAAATTTTGAAAATCGTGTCTCCGGAAAGGCTGGAGATCGAGCGACGGGCCAAGTGGCTTTTTTGTTCGCACCGACTTCCTCTATTCTACTGAATTTTTTTCAGATTTTTCCGACCAATTTTTTTTCGATTTTTGTTCTTATTTTCTCGCCAAACTTTAAAAATCGATATCTTCGAAACGGCTGGAGATCAAGAGACGGACCTGCAAACTTGTCTATAGATATGGATAGTCTTCTCTATAACGTCTATAACATCGAGATTCTGAATTGGCAAACCGAATTACCTGGCTCTATATTAATTTCTAAAACTCGGAGCTCATGTATTTCCTACTACCGAAACGTAGAAGAGATCGTACTGAAATTTCCCATACGTAACAGCTTTTGAAATTTTCTATTTCCTGTAAAAAAAAGTCGAACATTTTATTCGTAGTGGATTCTGCAAGATGAAAAGGATAGTCTTCTCTATAACGTCTATAACATCGAGATTCTGAATTGGCAAACCGAATTACCTGGCTCTCTATTAATTTCTGAAACTCGGAGCTCCTGTATTTCCTACTACCGAAACGCAGAAGAGATCGTACTGAAATTTCTTATGTATAGCAGCTGTGGAAATTTCCTATCTCGTATAAAAAAGTCGAACATTTTATTCGTAGTGGATTCTGCAAGATGAAAAGGATAGTCTTCTCTATAACGTCTATAACATCGAGATTCTGAATTGGCAAACCGAATTACCTGGCTCTCTATTAATTTCTGAAACTCGGAGCTCATGTATTTCCTACTACCGAAACGTAGAAGAGATCGTACTGAAATTTTTTATACATAGCAGCTGTGAGAATTTCCTATCTCGTATAAAAAAGTCGAACATTTTATTCGTAGTGGATTCTGCAAGATAAAAAGGATAGTCTTCTCTATAACGTGCATAACATCGCGATTCTGGTTCTGGTTTTCGTACGTGTCCATTGATCAACGCACGTATACGTATGTACATTCACACACTGTTGGAATAAATATGCCAATTTCAACTCATTTCGCATGTCCCATTAGGTCCACTAACTTTTTTTTAGGTAATTTCACAGAAACATAGTATGTCATCCCTCAACATGGGATTTCAGTTGATATTTGTAGTTCCATTCCATGGGTCAATAAGACGTCATCAATCTGTTAAATTGAAATGATTAAATGTTCATAATGAATGACAGCTGAGTCAAATCAACTAAAAATACAGTTGAAATTGACATCTTCAGTTTTTATAACATAAACCATATGTTATTTCAAAGGTTTAACATAAACATAAAGTTGTTTCTTTATTATTCTGAAGTTAACATAATAGATGTGTCAAGTTCTGTGTAATTATGTTAATAATAAATTTCAACATGGAATACCAGCTTAACCTAAATCGAATTCGTTAAATTGACATTCGAATATGTATTGAATTTGCTATCATATTGTTAACTGCGAATTTGTTTGACAGTAACACAAAATTTTTCCAACAGTGTACCATAGAATTGTTAACTATATCACTTAGACAAAGATTATATATATACTTTTCGTCAAATTACAACGTTTTAACTCCAAATTTTAATGCACAGCAGCTCAACGGCAGAACGACCGTCGCCATGCACCGCTCGAGCGCGACTGAGTTTCAAGCGGGTAGAAGCTGGCTCGCCGCCGAGTTAGCCATCGGGCGTGAAACCGCCACCGGTGGCGCCATCGGGCGTGAAACCAAACTACTTCATTCGAGATTATTGATTTTTCTTTCAAAGATTTGGCTAGCGAAAGAGAGAGACACAGACAGAGAGAGAAACACAGAAATAAAATAGTATTTCTTGAATTATTGGATATCTGTTTATAATTATTAATATGCGAGTTATTTCGTTAAGTTATGATATTTGAAAAAAAAAAAACAATAAGAATAAAAGCAAATGAAAAACTACAAAATAATTCGATCGGGATATTTTGCCATCGAACAAACTGAAAATGCCTATATAGTACGTGGAAAAAACTCCTGTATTACGATCAAAAAATTACCTTGATATTTTGCAAAATTCACTATGGATAAAATACATACAAGTCGATATTGATATGGGAGATAGGAAATTCACCCAGTTGCTGTTGCAAATTACACTATAATCTTTTCAAGAGACGGGCTTCCGGGCTTTTTTGTTCGCACCCGACGTCCCCTATTTTACTGAATTTTTTCAGATTTTTCCGACTCATTTTTTTTTCGATTTTTGTTTTTTTTTCGCGCCAAATTTTGAAAATCGATATCTTCGAAGCGGCTGGAGATCAAGAGACGGGCCAGGGGGCTTTTTCTTCGCACCGACGTCCTCTATATTAGTGAATTTTCTCAAATATTCCGCAGCAACGGCGGCGAACATGATAGCCGCCAATTATTTTCAAACCCGGATATCTCGCGAACCGTAGCTCCGATCGCTACGATCTCGATGTCGGTTTCGCATTCTGTCTCCAAGGAGGTATAGCGTCTGAACACGACCGCGGGGTCGGATTTTCGACAGCGACCACGGAAGTCCCAAAAACCGGAAGCAACTTCCGTACCGAAAAGAGCAGCGGGTCGACTGATGCGATTCGTAGCTCCGGTTCGTCCACCAGATGCGTGTGAATTTTTTCAGATTTTTCCGAAGTCATTTTCCGAATTTTTTTTTTCTCTCTTTGCGTCAAATTTTGAAAATCGTGTCTCCGGAAAGGCTGGAGATCGAGCGACGGGCCAAGTGGCTTTTTTGTTCGCACCGACTTCCTCTATTCTACTGAATTTTTTTCAGATTTTTCCGACCAATTTTTTTTCGATTTTTGTTCTTATTTTCTCGCCAAACTTTAAAAATCGATATCTTCGAAACGGCTGGAGATCAAGAGACGGACCTGCAAACTTGTCTATAGATATGGATAGTCTTCTCTATAACGTCTATAACATCGAGATTCTGAATTGGCAAACCGAATTACCTGGCTCTATATTAATTTCTAAAACTCGGAGCTCATGTATTTCCTACTACCGAAACGTAGAAGAGATCGTACTGAAATTTCCCATACGTAACAGCTTTTGAAATTTTCTATTTCCTGTAAAAAAAAGTCGAACATTTTATTCGTAGTGGATTCTGCAAGATGAAAAGGATAGTCTTCTCTATAACGTCTATAACATCGAGATTCTGAATTGGCAAACCGAATTACCTGGCTCTCTATTAATTTCTGAAACTCGGAGCTCATGTATTTCCTACTACCGAAACGTAGAAGAGATCGTACTGAAATTTTTTATACATAGCAGCTGTGAGAATTTCCTATCTCGTATAAAAAAGTCGAACATTTTATTCGTAGTGGATTCTGCAAGATAAAAAGGATAGTCTTCTCTATAACGTCTATAACATCGAGATTCTGAATTGGCAAACCGAATTACCTGGCTCTCTATTAATTTCTGAAACTCGGAGCTCATGTATTTCCTACTACCGAAACGTAGAAGAGATCGTACTGAAATTTTTTATACATAGCAGCTGTGAGAATTTCCTATCTCGTATAAAAAAGTCGAACATTTTATTCGTAGTGGATTCTGCAAGATAAAAAGGATAGTCTTCTCTATAACGTGCATAACATCGCGATTCTGGTTCTGGTTTTCGTACGTGTCCATTGATCAACGCACGTATACGTATGTACATTCACACACTGTTGGAATAAATATGCCAATTTCAACTCATTTCGCATGTCCCATTAGGTCCACTAACTTTTTTTTAGGTAATTTCACAGAAACATAGTATGTCATCCCTCAACATGGGATTTCAGTTGATATTTGTAGTTCCATTCCATGGGTCAATAAGACGTCATCAATCTGTTAAATTGAAATGATTAAATGTTCATAATGAATGACAGCTGAGTCAAATCAACTAAAAATACAGTTGAAATTGACATCTTCAGTTTTTATAACATAAACCATATGTTATTTCAAAGGTTTAACATAAACATAAAGTTGTTTCTTTATTATTCTGAAGTTAACATAATAGATGTGTCAAGTTCTGTGTAATTATGTTAATAATAAATTTCAACATGGAATACCAGCTTAACCTAAATCGAATTCGTTAAATTGACATTCGAATATGTATTGAATTTGCTATCATATTGTTAACTGCGAATTTGTTTGACAGTAACACAAAATTTTTCCAACAGTGTACCATAGAATTGTTAACTATATCACTTAGACAAAGATTATATATATACTTTTCGTCAAATTACAACGTTTTAACTCCAAATTTTAATGCACAGCAGCTCAACGGCAGAACGACCGTCGCCATGCACCGCTCGAGCGCGACTGAGTTTCAAGCGGGTAGAAGCTGGCTCGCCGCCGAGTTAGCCATCGGGCGTGAAACCGCCACCGGTGGCGCCATCGGGCGTGAAACCAAACTACTTCATTCGAGATTATTGATTTTTCTTTCAAAGATTTGGCTAGCGAAAGAGAGAGACACAGACAGAGAGAGAAACACAGAAATAAAATAGTATTTCTTGAATTATTGGATATCTGTTTATAATTATTAATATGCGAGTTATTTCGTTAAGTTATGATATTTGAAAAAAAAAAAACAATAAGAATAAAAGCAAATGAAAAACTACAAAATAATTCGATCGGGATATTTTGCCATCGAACAAACTGAAAATGCCTATATAGTACGTGGAAAAAACTCCTGTATTACGATCAAAAAATTACCTTGATATTTTGCAAAATTCACTATGGATAAAATACATACAAGTCGATATTGATATGGGAGATAGGAAATTCACCCAGTTGCTGTTGCAAATTACACTATAATCTTTTCAAGAGACGGGCTTCCGGGCTTTTTTGTTCGCACCCGACGTCCCCTATTTTACTGAATTTTTTCAGATTTTTCCGACTCATTTTTTTTTCGATTTTTGTTTTTTTTTCGCGCCAAATTTTGAAAATCGATATCTTCGAAGCGGCTGGAGATCAAGAGACGGGCCAGGGGGCTTTTTCTTCGCACCGACGTCCTCTATATTAGTGAATTTTCTCAAATATTCCGCAGCAACGGCGGCGAACATGATAGCCGCCAATTATTTTCAAACCCGGATATCTCGCGAACCGTAGCTCCGATCGCTACGATCTCGATGTCGGTTTCGCATTCTGTCTCCAAGGAGGTATAGCGTCTGAACACGACCGCGGGGTCGGATTTTCGACAGCGACCACGGAAGTCCCAAAAACCGGAAGCAACTTCCGTACCGAAAAGAGCAGCGGGTCGACTGATGCGATTCGTAGCTCCGGTTCGTCCACCAGATGCGTGTGAATTTTTTCAGATTTTTCCGAAGTCATTTTCCGAATTTTTTTTTTCTCTCTTTGCGTCAAATTTTGAAAATCGTGTCTCCGGAAAGGCTGGAGATCGAGCGACGGGCCAAGTGGCTTTTTTGTTCGCACCGACTTCCTCTATTCTACTGAATTTTTTTCAGATTTTTCCGACCAATTTTTTTTCGATTTTTGTTCTTATTTTCTCGCCAAACTTTAAAAATCGATATCTTCGAAACGGCTGGAGATCAAGAGACGGACCTGCAAACTTGTCTATAGATATGGATAGTCTTCTCTATAACGTCTATAACATCGAGATTCTGAATTGGCAAACCGAATTACCTGGCTCTATATTAATTTCTAAAACTCGGAGCTCATGTATTTCCTACTACCGAAACGTAGAAGAGATCGTACTGAAATTTCCCATACGTAACAGCTTTTGAAATTTTCTATTTCCTGTAAAAAAAAGTCGAACATTTTATTCGTAGTGGATTCTGCAAGATGAAAAGGATAGTCTTCTCTATAACGTCTATAACATCGAGATTCTGAATTGGCAAACCGAATTACCTGGCTCTCTATTAATTTCTGAAACTCGGAGCTCATGTATTTCCTACTACCGAAACGTAGAAGAGATCGTACTGAAATTTTTTATACATAGCAGCTGTGAGAATTTCCTATCTCGTATAAAAAAGTCGAACATTTTATTCGTAGTGGATTCTGCAAGATAAAAAGGATAGTCTTCTCTATAACGTCTATAACATCGAGATTCTGAATTGGCAAACCGAATTACCTGGCTCTCTATTAATTTCTGAAACTCGGAGCTCATGTATTTCCTACTACCGAAACGTAGAAGAGATCGTACTGAAATTTTTTATACATAGCAGCTGTGAGAATTTCCTATCTCGTATAAAAAAGTCGAACATTTTATTCGTAGTGGATTCTGCAAGATAAAAAGGATAGTCTTCTCTATAACGTGCATAACATCGCGATTCTGGTTCTGGTTTTCGTACGTGTCCATTGATCAACGCACGTATACGTATGTACATTCACACACTGTTGGAATAAATATGCCAATTTCAACTCATTTCGCATGTCCCATTAGGTCCACTAACTTTTTTTTAGGTAATTTCACAGAAACATAGTATGTCATCCCTCAACATGGGATTTCAGTTGATATTTGTAGTTCCATTCCATGGGTCAATAAGACGTCATCAATCTGTTAAATTGAAATGATTAAATGTTCATAATGAATGACAGCTGAGTCAAATCAACTAAAAATACAGTTGAAATTGACATCTTCAGTTTTTATAACATAAACCATATGTTATTTCAAAGGTTTAACATAAACATAAAGTTGTTTCTTTATTATTCTGAAGTTAACATAATAGATGTGTCAAGTTCTGTGTAATTATGTTAATAATAAATTTCAACATGGAATACCAGCTTAACCTAAATCGAATTCGTTAAATTGACATTCGAATATGTATTGAATTTGCTATCATATTGTTAACTGCGAATTTGTTTGACAGTAACACAAAATTTTTCCAACAGTGTACCATAGAATTGTTAACTATATCACTTAGACAAAGATTATATATATACTTTTCGTCAAATTACAACGTTTTAACTCCAAATTTTAATGCACAGCAGCTCAACGGCAGAACGACCGTCGCCATGCACCGCTCGAGCGCGACTGAGTTTCAAGCGGGTAGAAGCTGGCTCGCCGCCGAGTTAGCCATCGGGCGTGAAACCGCCACCGGTGGCGCCATCGGGCGTGAAACCAAACTACTTCATTCGAGATTATTGATTTTTCTTTCAAAGATTTGGCTAGCGAAAGAGAGAGACACAGACAGAGAGAGAAACACAGAAATAAAATAGTATTTCTTGAATTATTGGATATCTGTTTATAATTATTAATATGCGAGTTATTTCGTTAAGTTATGATATTTGAAAAAAAAAAACAATAAGAATAAAAGCAAATGAAAAACTACAAAATAATTCGATCGGGATATTTTGCCATCGAACAAACTGAAAATGCCTATATAGTACGTGGAAAAAACTCCTGTATTACGATCAAAAAATTACCTTGATATTTTGCAAAATTCACTATGGATAAAATACATACAAGTCGATATTGATATGGGAGATAGGAAATTCACCCAGTTGCTGTTGCAAATTACACTATAATCTTTTCAAGAGACGGGCTTCCGGGCTCTTTTGTTCGCACCCGACGTCCCCTATTTTACTGAATTTTTTCAGATTTTTCCGACTCATTTTTTTTTAGATTTTTGTTTTTTTTTCGCGCCAAATTTTGAAAATCGATATCTTCGAAGCGGCTGGAGATCAAGAGACGGGCCAGGGGGCTTTTTCTTCGCACCGACGTCCTCTATATTAGTGAATTTTCTCAAATATTCCGCAGCAACGGCGGCGAACATGATAGCCGCCAATTATTTTCAAACCCGGATATCTCGCGAACCGTAGCTCCGATCGCTACGATCTCGATGTCGGTTTCGCATTCTGTCTCCAAGAAGGTATAGCGTCTGAACACGACCGCGGGGTCGGATTTTCGACAGCGACCACGGAAGTCCCAAAAACCGGAAGCAACTTCCGTACCGGAAGGAGCAGCGGGTCGACTGATGCGATTCGTAGCTCCGGTTCGCCCACCAGATGCGTGTGAATTTTTTCAGATTTTTCCGAAGTTATTTTCCGAGTTTTTTTTTCTCTCTCTTCGCGTCAAATTTTGAGAATCGATATCTCCGGAAAGGCTAGAGATCGAGCGACGGGCCAAGTGGCTTTTTTGTTCGCACCGACTTCCTCTATTCTACTGAATTTTTTCAGATTTTTCCGACCAATTTTCTTTCGATTTTTGTTCTTATTTTCTCGCCAAACTTTAAAAATCGATATCTTCGAAACGGCTGGAGATGAAGAGACGGACCTGCAAACTTGTCCGTCCGCACCGACGTCCCCTATTTTGCTGAATTTTTTCAAATTTTCCGCAGCAACGGCGGCGAACATGATAGCCGCCAATTATTTTCAAACCCGGATATCTCGCGAACCGTAGCTCCGATCGCTACGATCTCGATGTCGGTTTCGCATTCTGTCTCCAAGGAGGTATAGCGTCTGAACACGACCGCGGGGTCGGATTTTCGACAGCGACCACGGAAGTCCCAAAAACCGGAAGCAACTTCCGTACCGAAAAGAGCAGCGGGTCGACTGATGCGATTCGTAGCTCCGGTTCGTCCACCAGATGCGTGTGAATTTTTTCAGATTTTTCCGAAGTCATTTTCCGAATTTTTTTTTTCTCTCTTTGCGTCAAATTTTGAAAATCGTGTCTCCGGAAAGGCTGGAGATCGAGCGACGGGCCAAGTGGCTTTTTTGTTCGCACCGACTTCCTCTATTCTACTGAATTTTTTTCAGATTTTTCCGACCAATTTTTTTTCGATTTTTGTTCTTATTTTCTCGCCAAACTTTAAAAATCGATATCTTCGAAACGGCTGGAGATCAAGAGACGGACCTGCAAACTTGTCTATAGATATGGATAGTCTTCTCTATAACGTCTATAACATCGAGATTCTGAATTGGCAAACCGAATTACCTGGCTCTATATTAATTTCTAAAACTCGGAGCTCATGTATTTCCTACTACCGAAACGTAGAAGAGATCGTACTGAAATTTCCCATACGTAACAGCTTTTGAAATTTTCTATTTCCTGTAAAAAAAAGTCGAACATTTTATTCGTAGTGGATTCTGCAAGATGAAAAGGATAGTCTTCTCTATAACGTCTATAACATCGAGATTCTGAATTGGCAAACCGAATTACCTGGCTCTCTATTAATTTCTGAAACTCGGAGCTCCTGTATTTCCTACTACCGAAACGCAGAAGAGATCGTACTGAAATTTCTTATGTATAGCAGCTGTGGAAATTTCCTATCTCGTATAAAAAAGTCGAACATTTTATTCGTAGTGGATTCTGCAAGATGAAAAGGATAGTCTTCTCTATAACGTCTATAACATCGAGATTCTGAATTGGCAAACCGAATTACCTGGCTCTCTATTAATTTCTGAAACTCGGAGCTCATGTATTTCCTACTACCGAAACGTAGAAGAGATCGTACTGAAATTTTTTATACATAGCAGCTGTGAGAATTTCCTATCTCGTATAAAAAAGTCGAACATTTTATTCGTAGTGGATTCTGCAAGATAAAAAGGATAGTCTTCTCTATAACGTGCATAACATCGCGATTCTGGTTCTGGTTTTCGTACGTGTCCATTGATCAACGCACGTATACGTATGTACATTCACACACTGTTGGAATAAATATGCCAATTTCAACTCATTTCGCATGTCCCATTAGGTCCACTAACTTTTTTTTAGGTAATTTCACAGAAACATAGTATGTCATCCCTCAACATGGGATTTCAGTTGATATTTGTAGTTCCATTCCATGGGTCAATAAGACGTCATCAATCTGTTAAATTGAAATGATTAAATGTTCATAATGAATGACAGCTGAGTCAAATCAACTAAAAATACAGTTGAAATTGACATCTTCAGTTTTTATAACATAAACCATATGTTATTTCAAAGGTTTAACATAAACATAAAGTTGTTTCTTTATTATTCTGAAGTTAACATAATAGATGTGTCAAGTTCTGTGTAATTATGTTAATAATAAATTTCAACATGGAATACCAGCTTAACCTAAATCGAATTCGTTAAATTGACATTCGAATATGTATTGAATTTGCTATCATATTGTTAACTGCGAATTTGTTTGACAGTAACACAAAATTTTTCCAACAGTGTACCATAGAATTGTTAACTATATCACTTAGACAAAGATTATATATATACTTTTCGTCAAATTACAACGTTTTAACTCCAAATTTTAATGCACAGCAGCTCAACGGCAGAACGACCGTCGCCATGCACCGCTCGAGCGCGACTGAGTTTCAAGCGGGTAGAAGCTGGCTCGCCGCCGAGTTAGCCATCGGGCGTGAAACCGCCACCGGTGGCGCCATCGGGCGTGAAACCAAACTACTTCATTCGAGATTATTGATTTTTCTTTCAAAGATTTGGCTAGCGAAAGAGAGAGACACAGACAGAGAGAGAAACACAGAAATAAAATAGTATTTCTTGAATTATTGGATATCTGTTTATAATTATTAATATGCGAGTTATTTCGTTAAGTTATGATATTTGAAAAAAAAAAAACAATAAGAATAAAAGCAAATGAAAAACTACAAAATAATTCGATCGGGATATTTTGCCATCGAACAAACTGAAAATGCCTATATAGTACGTGGAAAAAACTCCTGTATTACGATCAAAAAATTACCTTGATATTTTGCAAAATTCACTATGGATAAAATACATACAAGTCGATATTGATATGGGAGATAGGAAATTCACCCAGTTGCTGTTGCAAATTACACTATAATCTTTTCAAGAGACGGGCTTCCGGGCTTTTTTGTTCGCACCCGACGTCCCCTATTTTACTGAATTTTTTCAGATTTTTCCGACTCATTTTTTTTTCGATTTTTGTTTTTTTTTCGCGCCAAATTTTGAAAATCGATATCTTCGAAGCGGCTGGAGATCAAGAGACGGGCCAGGGGGCTTTTTCTTCGCACCGACGTCCTCTATATTAGTGAATTTTCTCAAATATTCCGCAGCAACGGCGGCGAACATGATAGCCGCCAATTATTTTCAAACCCGGATATCTCGCGAACCGTAGCTCCGATCGCTACGATCTCGATGTCGGTTTCGCATTCTGTCTCCAAGGAGGTATAGCGTCTGAACACGACCGCGGGGTCGGATTTTCGACAGCGACCACGGAAGTCCCAAAAACCGGAAGCAACTTCCGTACCGGAAGGAGCAGCGGGTCGACTGATGCGATTCGTAGCTCCGGTTCGCCCACCAGATGCGTGTGAATTTTTTCAGATTTTTCCGAAGTTATTTTCCGAGTTTTTTTTTCTCTCTCTTCGCGTCAAATTTTGAGAATCGATATCTCCGGAAAGGCTAGAGATCGAGCGACGGGCCAAGTGGCTTTTTTGTTCGCACCGACTTCCTCTATTCTACTGAATTTTTTCAGATTTTTCCGACCAATTTTCTTTCGATTTTTGTTCTTATTTTCTCGCCAAACTTTAAAAATCGATATCTTCGAAACGGCTGGAGATGAAGAGACGGACCTGCAAACTTGTCCGTCCGCACCGACGTCCCCTATTTTGCTGAATTTTTTCAAATTTTCCGCAGCAACGGCGGCGAACATGATAGCCGCCAATTATTTTCAAACCCGGATATCTCGCGAACCGTAGCTCCGATCGCTACGATCTCGATGTCGGTTTCGCATTCTGTCTCCAAGGAGGTATAGCGTCTGAACACGACCGCGGGGTCGGATTTTCGACAGCGACCACGGAAGTCCCAAAAACCGGAAGCAACTTCCGTACCGAAAAGAGCAGCGGGTCGACTGATGCGATTCGTAGCTCCGGTTCGTCCACCAGATGCGTGTGAATTTTTTCAGATTTTTCCGAAGTCATTTTCCGAATTTTTTTTTTCTCTCTTTGCGTCAAATTTTGAAAATCGTGTCTCCGGAAAGGCTGGAGATCGAGCGACGGGCCAAGTGGCTTTTTTGTTCGCACCGACTTCCTCTATTCTACTGAATTTTTTTCAGATTTTTCCGACCAATTTTTTTTCGATTTTTGTTCTTATTTTCTCGCCAAACTTTAAAAATCGATATCTTCGAAACGGCTGGAGATCAAGAGACGGACCTGCAAACTTGTCTATAGATATGGATAGTCTTCTCTATAACGTCTATAACATCGAGATTCTGAATTGGCAAACCGAATTACCTGGCTCTATATTAATTTCTAAAACTCGGAGCTCATGTATTTCCTACTACCGAAACGTAGAAGAGATCGTACTGAAATTTTTTATACATAGCAGCTGTGAGAATTTCCTATCTCGTATAAAAAAGTCGAACATTTTATCCGTAGTGGATTCTGCAAGATAAAAAGGATAGTCTTCTCTATAACGTCTATAACATCGAGATTCTGAATTGGCAAACCGAATTACCTGGCTCTATATTAATTTCTAAAACTCGGAGCTCATGTATTTCCTACTACCGAAACGTAGAAGAGATCGTACTGAAGATTTTTATACATAGCAGCTGTGAGAATCTCCCATTTCCTACGAAAAAAAGTCGAACATTTTATCCGTAGTGGATTCTGCAAGATAAAAAGGATAGTCTTCTCTATAACGTCTATAACATCGAGATTCTCGATTGGCAAACCGAATTACCTGGCTCTATATTAATTTCTAAAACTCGGAGCTCATGTATTTCCTACTACCGAAACGTAGAAGAGATCGTACTGAAATTTTTTATACATAGCAGCTGTGAGAATTTCCTATCTCGTATAAAAAAGTCGAACATTTTATCCGTAGTGGATTCTGCAAGATAAAAAGGATAGTCTTCTCTATAACGTCTATAACATCGAGATTCTGAATTGGCAAACCGAATTACCTGGCTCTATATTAATTTCTAAAACTCGGAGCTCATGTATTTCCTACTACCGAAACGTAGAAGAGATCGTACTGAAGATTTTTATACATAGCAGCTGTGAGAATTTCCCATTTCCTACAAAAAAAAGTCGAACATTTTATTCGTAGTGGATTCTGCAAGATAAAAAGGATAGTCTTCTCTATAACGTCTATAACGTCGAGATTCTGAATTGGCAAACCGAATTACCTGGCTCTATATTAATTTCTAAAACTCGGAGCTCATGTATTTCCTACTACCGAAACGTAGAAGAGATCGTACTGAAATTTTTTATACACAGCAGCTGTGGAAATTTCCTATTTCCTACGAAAAAAGAGTCGAACATTTTATTCGTAGTGGATTCTGCAAGATAAAAAGGATAGTCTTCTCTATAACGTCTATAACATCGAGATTCTGAATTGGCAAACCGAATTACCTGGCTCTATATTAATTTCTAAAACTCGGAGCTCATGTATTTCCTACTACCGAAACGTAGAAGAGATCGTACTGAAGATTTTCATACATAGCAGCTGTGGGAATTTCCTATTTCCTACGAAAAAAAAGTCGAACATTTTATTCGTAGTGGATTCTGCAAGATAAAAAGGATAGTCTTCTCTATAACGTCTATAACATCGAGATTCTCGATTGGCAAACCGAATTACCTGGCTCTATATTAATTTCTAAAACTCGGAGCTCATGTATTTCCTACTACCGAAACGTAGAAGAGATCGTACTCAAATTTCCCATACATAACAGCTTTTGAAATTGTCTATTTCCTATAAAAAAAAAGTCGAACATTTTATCCGTAGTGGATTCTGCAAGATAAAAAGGATAGTCTTCTCTATAACGTCTATAACATCGAGATTCTGAATTGGCAAACCGAATTACCTGGCTCTATATTAATTTCTAAAACTCGGAGCTCATGTATTTCCTACTACCGAAACGTAGAAGAGATCGTACTGAAATTTTTTATACATAGCAGCTGTGGAAATTTCCTATTTCCTATAAAAAAAAAAGTCGAACATTTTATTCGTAGCGGATTCTGCAAGATAAAAAGGATAGTCTTCTCTATAACGTCTATAACATCGAGATTCTGAATTGGCAATCCGAATTACCTGGCTCTATATTAATTTCTAAAACTTGGAGCTCATGTATTTCCTACTACCGAAACGTAGAAGAGATCGTACTGAAGATTTTCATACATAGCAGCTGTGGAAATTTCCTATTTGATTTTTTGTTCTACTCACCAATAACTGTTTTATTAATCAGCTACAAATCCAGAGATAATTCTCTATGCACTCACTACACTTATCGAACATCACTTATCATTGTTGAGGAAACATTCACGATTTACTGTCAGCTATAATAAATCAAGCTGAATTTGTCTGAATTCGAATTCACACTCACCGTTAGAATAAAGTCGAGACAAAAACTTTCAACTGGACTTCATTGCCGATTAAAATATAGCAACCTTGATCAATTTTCGATGCACTCATCACTATAATGAACTTACTAAGTCTCTGCAAATGGCTGAACTTACAGAATAATGCGAAATGAACCGTCAACGGTGACGGCTGGTTGATTTGTCATGGTTAATCAATCAGTTCTCGTTTTCCTACGAGTCCAATGATCAACGCACGTATGTATACCTTGAAATTGTTAAATATATCACTTTGACAAAGATTATATATATATACTTTTCGTCAAATTACAACGTTTTTAACTTTTAATTTAATGCACCGCACCTCAACGACAGAATGACAGTCGCCATGCACCGCACGAGCGCGACTGAGTTTCAAGCGGGTAGAAGCCGGCTCGCCTCCGAGTTAGCCATCGGGCGTGAAACCGCCACCGGTGGCGCCATCGCGCGTGAAACCAAACTACTTCATTCGAGATTATTGATTTTTCTTTCAAAGATTTGGCTAGCGAAAGAGAGGAGACACAGACAGAGAGAAAAATACAGAAATAAAATAGTATTTCTAGAATTATTGGATTTCCGTTTAAAATTATTAATATGCGAGTTATGTCGTTAAGTTATAATATTTGAAAAAAGCAGTAAGAATAAAAGCAAATGGAAAAGTACAAAATAATTCAATCGGGATATTTTGCCATCGAACAAACTGAAAATTCCTATATAGTACGCGGGAAAAACTCTTGTATTACGAGCTAAAAATTACCGTGATATCCTGCGAAATTCAATATGAATAAAATAAGAACAAGTCGATATTGATATGGGAGATAGAAAAATTTACGTAGTTGCTGTTGCAAATTACACTATATTCTTCCCTATAACGCGTGTATAACATCGCGATTTTGAATAACCTGACTATATATATTTTTCTAAAACTCGGAGCTCCTGTATTTCCTACTACCGAAACGTAGAAGAGATCGTACTCAAATTTCCCATACATAACAGCTTTTGAAATTGTCTATTTCCTATAAAAAAAAAGTCGAACATTTTATCCGTAGTGGATTCTGCAAGATAAAAAGGATAGTCTTCTCTATAACGTCTATAACGTCGAGATTCTGAATTGGCAAACCGAATTACCTGGCTCTATATTAATTTCTAAAACTCGGAGCTCATGTATTTCCTACTACCGAAACGTAGAAGAGATCGTACTGAAGATTTTCATACATAGCAGCTGTGGAAATTTTCTATTTCCTGTAAAAAAAAGTCGAACATTTTATTCGTAGTGGATTCTGCAAGATAAAAAGGATAGTCTTCTCTATAACGTCTATAACATCGAGATTCTGAATTGGCAAACCGAATTACCTGGCTCTATATTAATTTCTAAAACTCGGAGCTCATGTATTTCCTACTACCGAAACGTAGAAGAGATCGTACTGAAGATTTTCATACATAGCAGCTGTGGAAATTTTCTATTTCCTGTAAAAAAAAGTCGAACATTTTATTCGTAGTGGATTCTGCAAGATAAAAAGGATAGTCTTCTCTATAACGTCTATAACATCGAGATTCTGAATTGGCAAACCGAATTACCTGGCTCTATATTAATTTCTAAAACTCGGAGCTCATGTATTTCCTACTACCGAAACGTAGAAGAGATCGTACTGAAGATTTTCATACATAGCAGCTGTGGAAATTTTCTATTTCCTGTAAAAAAAAGTCGAACATTTTATTCGTAGTGGATTCTGCAAGATAAAAAGGATAGTCTTCTCTATAACGTCTATAACGTCGAGATTCTGAATTGGCAAACCGAATTACCTGGCTCTATATTAATTTCTAAAACTCGGAGCTCATGTATTTCCTACTACCGAAACGTAGAAGAGATCGTACTGAAGATTTTCATACATAGCAGCTGTGGAAATTTTCTATTTCCTGTAAAAAAAAGTCGAACATTTTATTCGTAGTGGATTCTGCAAGATAAAAAGGATAGTCTTCTCTATAACGTCTATAACATCGAGATTCTGAATTGGCAAACCGAATTACCTGGCTCTATATTAATTTCTAAAACTCGGAGCTCATGTATTTCCTACTACCGAAACGTAGAAGAGATCGTACTGAAGATTTTCATACATAGCAGCTGTGGAAATTTTCTATTTCCTGTAAAAAAAAGTCGAACATTTTATTCGTAGTGGATTCTGCAAGATAAAAAGGATAGTCTTCTCTATAACGTCTATAACGTCGAGATTCTGAATTGGCAAACCGAATTACCTGGCTCTATATTAATTTCTAAAACTCGGAGCTCATGTATTTCCTACTACCGAAACGTAGAAGAGATCGTACTGAAGATTTTCATACATAGCAGCTGTGGAAATTTTCTATTTCCTGTAAAAAAAAGTCGAACATTTTATTCGTAGTGGATTCTGCAAGATAAAAAGGATAGTCTTCTCTATAACGTCTATAACATCGAGATTCTGAATTGGCAAACCGAATTACCTGGCTCTATATTAATTTCTAAAACTCGGAGCTCATGTATTTCCTACTACCGAAACGTAGAAGAGATCGTACTGAAATTTTTTATACATAGCAGCTGCCGGAATTTCCTATTTCCTACAAAAAAAAAGTCGAACATTTTATTCGTAGTGGATTCTGCAAGATAAAAAGGATAATCTTCTCCCCTGCTGAAACGATCTCATAAATTCTCATAGAGGAGTTTAGTTTTCCTATGAGAGTCTATGAGCGTGAGATGTTTTCTTATCAGAAGAAGTAATTGACGTACTCATTCTTTTATGAATATCTATATGAGGTTCAGCATTATTCACTATTTTAAAGGATATTTACTCATACAATTTTCATGAGATCTAATGAAATTATTTTAATTATAAGATTCTATATGGGACAAATGAAGAAGAAATCTATGGAATTTAATATGTACATTTACTTTGGGAGTTTTCATCGGTATTAGTTAATATTCTTTGAATGAGTTTAAACGAACGAATATCATGTAAGGGCAGCCTCATAAAATCTTATTAAAACCAACAATGTGATAAAATAAATGATGGCTTGTGAGGTCGAATGAGGTTTCATAAAAATTTCAAATCTTATAAAGAACTCAACATTTTATATGAGATTTCAAAAGAGATTTTCAGATAATGTTTAATAATATCATTTTATGATATTCATGGGGAGAACTGCAGTGCCAAATACACATCGATTTCTCACAAAACTTTTTCACAAGATTCCTCGAGACATGAGCTTTAATGAGAATTTTCCGCTAAAAAATTACTTCTTAAATATCACTCACGGTTTATAATATTTTATAAACATTTAGCGCTTTAT
Source organism: Macrophya alboannulata (assembly GCA_949628255.1). Taxonomy (NCBI): domain Eukaryota; kingdom Metazoa; phylum Arthropoda; class Insecta; order Hymenoptera; family Tenthredinidae; genus Macrophya; species Macrophya alboannulata. Next base: position 22,860,322 of record OX451210.1, on the reverse strand, counting down.
TTGGACTAACATTCATGAATTCTAATGAGTAATTCATTCGATAAATATAATCTAATATTTTCTTTATAAAATTCAACAGTATTCATATAAATCATTGAATTTATGAGTTTCAATAAAAATTCCATGAAATTAGGTTTTTCTAGATTAACATAACATAGTTGACTTAACAAATAACTAAAACATCATTCAATCTCAGAAAATTTATCGTCATCACATAAAATATCTTAGTAATTTCGATATGAAACCGGATAAAAATATCGATGCAAGACAATGATGAAATCTCCTAGAATTATTGAGCTGAAAAACGGTTTCATTCTCATTGAGATCTATGAGGGCCTCCTACATAAATCACTATGGAATTTCTTATGTAAAATGCATCATAATGCACTCGTTGCTAATACTCATACAATCTTATAATATCATCAAGACCTTTCAAATGGATAAATCTGATTATAAGTCCATAAACTATTAAACTTTTTTATGTACTCTTATATATTCTTATAATATTCTTCATGCTTAAACCTCATTCAATCTGATTGATGTCGTTAGCTGTATAACATAAGCATTCATGTATCATAAGATATCATAAAGATGGTGAATAATTATATATCGCTGATTAGATTTTTATGACATTTTATAGAAATCCAAAAAAAATGATTAGTTAGTAGCTTTGCTCATAAAAAAATTCTATGAAGGAGCTGTAAGGTTTTTCTGTGCCAAATACACATCAATTTCTCATAGATTTTCATGTGTGAATGTTTTTTTTATAAGGTTCTAAGAGATCGTTTCAGCAGGTTCTATAACGTGTATAACATCACGATTCTGGTTCTCGGTTTCCGACGTGTCCAATGATCAACGCACGTATGTATGTACATACATACATACATACCATAAAATTGTTAAATATATATCACTTGGACAAAGATTATATATATATACTTTTCGTCAAATTACAACGTTTTAACTTTAAATTGAATGCACCGCACCTCAACGACAGAACGACCGACGCCATGCACCGCACGAGCGCGACTGAGTTTCAAGCGGGTAGAAGCCGGCTCGCCTCCGAGTTAGCTATTCGGGCGTGAAACCGCCACCGGTGGCGCCATCGGGCGTGAAACCAAACTACTTCATTCGAGATTATTGATTTTTCTTTCAAAGATTTGGCTAGCGAAAGAGAGGAGACACAGACGGAGAGAGAAATACAGAAATAAAATAGTATTCATTGAATTATTGGATTTCCGTTTAAAATTATTAATATGCGAGATATTTCGTCAAGTTATAATATTTGAAAAAAACAATAAAAATAAAAGCAAATGGAAAAGTACAAAATAATTCAATCGGGATATCTTGCCATCGAACAAACTGAAAATTCCTATATAGTACGTGGAAAAAACTCTTGTATTACGAGCTAAAAATTACCCTGATATCTTGCAAAATTCGATATGAATAAAATGAGAACAAGTCGATATTGATATGGGAGATAGAAAAATTTACGTAGTTGCTGTTGCAAATTACACTATATTCTTCCCTATAACGCGTGTATAACATCGCGATTCTGAATTCGCAAACCGAATTACCTGGCTATATATATTTTTCTAAAACTCGGAGCTCCTGTATTTCCTACTACCGAAACGTAGAAGAGATCGTACTGAATTTTTTTATACATAGCAGCTGTGTAAATTTCCTATTTCCTACAAAAAAAAAGTCGAACATTTTATTCGTAGTGGATTCTGCAAGATAAAAAGGATAGTCTTCTCTATAACGTCTATAACATCGAGATTCTCGATTGGCAAACCGAATTACCTGGCTCTATATTAATTTCTAAAACTCGGAGCTCATGTATTTCCTACTACCGAAACGTAGAAGAGATCGTACTGGAGATTTTCATACATAGCAGCTGTGGAAATTTATTATTTCCTATAAAAAAAAAGTCGAACATTTTATTCGTAGTGGATTCTGCAAGATAAAAAGGATAGTCTTCTCTATAACGTCTATAACATCGAGATTCTGAATTGGCAAACCGAATGACCTGGCTCTATATTAATTTCTAAAACTCGGAGCTCATGTATTTCCTACTACCGAAACGTAGAAGAGATCGTACTGAAGATTTTCATACATAGCAGCTGTGGAAATTTTCTATTTCCTGTAAAAAAAAGTCGAACATTTTATTCGTAGTGGATTCTGCAAGATAAAAAGGATAGTCTTCTCTATAACGTCTATAACATCGAGATTCTGAATTGGCAAACCGAATTACCTGGCTCTATATTAATTTCTAAAACTCGGAGCTCATGTATTTCCTACTACCGAAACGTAGAAGAGATCGTACTGAAGATTTTCATACATAGCAGCTGTGGAAATTTTCTATTTCCTGTAAAAAAAAGTCGAACATTTTATTCGTAGTGGATTCTGCAAGATAAAAAGGATAGTCTTCTCTATAACGTCTATAACATCGAGATTCTGAATTGGCAAACCGAATTACCTGGCTCTATATTAATTTCTAAAACTCGGAGCTCATGTATTTCCTACTACCGAAACGTAGAAGAGATCGTACTGAAGATTTTCATACATAGCAGCTGTGGAAATTTTCTATTTCCTGTAAAAAAAAGTCGAACATTTTATTCGTAGTGGATTCTGCAAGATAAAAAGGATAGTCTTCTCTATAACGTCTATAACATCGAGATTCTGAATTGGCAAACCGAATTACCTGGCTCTATATTAATTTCTAAAACTCGGAGCTCATGTATTTCCTACTACCGAAACGTAGAAGAGATCGTACTGAAGATTTTCATACATAGCAGCTGTGGAAATTTTCTATTTCCTGTAAAAAAAAGTCGAACATTTTATTCGTAGTGGATTCTGCAAGATAAAAAGGATAGTCTTCTCTATAACGTCTATAACATCGAGATTCTGAATTGGCAAACCGAATTACCTGGCTCTATATTAATTTCTAAAACTCGGAGCTCATGTATTTCCTACTACCGAAACGTAGAAGAGATCGTACTGAAGATTTTCATACATAGCAGCTGTGGAAATTTTCTATTTCCTGTAAAAAAAAGTCGAACATTTTATTCGTAGTGGATTCTGCAAGATAAAAAGGATAGTCTTCTCTATAACGTCTATAACATCGAGATTCTGAATTGGCAAACCGAATTACCTGGCTCTATATTAATTTCTAAAACTCGGAGCTCATGTATTTCCTACTACCGAAACGTAGAAGAGATCGTACTGAAATTTTTTATACATAGCAGCTGCCGGAATTTCCTATTTCCTACAAAAAAAAAGTCGAACATTTTATTCGTAGTGGATTCTGCAAGATAAAAAGGATAATCTTCTCCCCTGCTGAAACGATCTCATAAATTCTCATAGAGGAGTTTAGTTTTCCTATGAGAGTCTATGAGCGTGAGATGTTTTCTTATCAGAAGAAGTAATTGACGTACTCATTCTTTTATGAATATCTATATGAGGTTCAGCATTATTCACTATTTTAAAGGATATTTACTCATACAATTTTCATGAGATCTAATGAAATTATTTTAATTATAAGATTCTATATGGGACAAATGAAGAAGAAATCTATGGAATTTAATATGTACATTTACTTTGGGAGTTTTCATCGGTATTAGTTAATATTCTTTGAATGAGTTTAAACGAACGAATATCATGTAAGGGCAGCCTCATAAAATCTTATTAAAACCAACAATGTGATAAAATAAATGATGGCTTGTGAGGTCGAATGAGGTTTCATAAAAATTTCAAATCTTATAAAGAACTCAACATTTTATATGAGATTTCAAAAGAGATTTTCAGATAATGTTTAATAATATCATTTTATGATATTCATGGGGAGAACTGCAGTGCCAAATACACATCGATTTCTCACAAAACTTTTTCACAAGATTCCTCGAGACATGAGCTTTAATGAGAATTTTCCGCTAAAAAATTACTTCTTAAATATCACTCACGGTTTATAATATTTTATAAACATTTAGCGCTTTATTTGGACTAACATTCATGAATTCTAATGAGTAATTCATTCGATAAATATAATCTAATATTTTCTTTATAAAATTCAACAGTATTCATATAAATCATTGAATTTATGAGTTTCAATAAAAATTCCATGAAATTAGGTTTTTCTAGATTAACATAACATAGTTGACTTAACAAATAACTAAAACATCATTCAATCTCAGAAAATTTATCGTCATCACATAAAATATCTTAGTAATTTCGATATGAAACCGGATAAAAATATCGATGCAAGACAATGATGAAATCTCCTAGAATTATTGAGCTGAAAAACGGTTTCATTCTCATTGAGATCTATGAGGGCCTCCTACATAAATCACTATGGAATTTCTTATGTAAAATGCATCATAATGCACTCGTTGCTAATACTCATACAATCTTATAATATCATCAAGACCTTTCAAATGGATAAATCTGATTATAAGTCCATAAACTATTAAACTTTTTTATGTACTCTTATATATTCTTATAATATTCTTCATGCTTAAACCTCATTCAATCTGATTGATGTCGTTAGCTGTATAACATAAGCATTCATGTATCATAAGATATCATAAAGATGGTGAATAATTATATATCGCTGATTAGATTTTTATGACATTTTATAGAAATCCAAAAAAAATGATTAGTTAGTAGCTTTGCTCATAAAAAAATTCTATGAAGGAGCTGTAAGGTTTTTCTGTGCCAAATACACATCAATTTCTCATAGATTTTCATGTGTGAATGTTTTTTTTATAAGGTTCTAAGAGATCGTTTCAGCAGGTTCTATAACGTGTATAACATCACGATTCTGGTTCTCGGTTTCCGACGTGTCCAATGATCAACGCACGTATGTATGTACATACATACATACATACCATAAAATTGTTAAATATATATCACTTGGACAAAGATTATATATATATACTTTTCGTCAAATTACAACGTTTTAACTTTAAATTGAATGCACCGCACCTCAACGACAGAACGACCGACGCCATGCACCGCACGAGCGCGACTGAGTTTCAAGCGGGTAGAAGCCGGCTCGCCTCCGAGTTAGCTATTCGGGCGTGAAACCGCCACCGGTGGCGCCATCGGGCGTGAAACCAAACTACTTCATTCGAGATTATTGATTTTTCTTTCAAAGATTTGGCTAGCGAAAGAGAGGAGACACAGACGGAGAGAGAAATACAGAAATAAAATAGTATTCATTGAATTATTGGATTTCCGTTTAAAATTATTAATATGCGAGATATTTCGTCAAGTTATAATATTTGAAAAAAACAATAAAAATAAAAGCAAATGGAAAAGTACAAAATAATTCAATCGGGATATCTTGCCATCGAACAAACTGAAAATTCCTATATAGTACGTGGAAAAAACTCTTGTATTACGAGCTAAAAATTACCCTGATATCTTGCAAAATTCGATATGAATAAAATGAGAACAAGTCGATATTGATATGGGAGATAGAAAAATTTACGTAGTTGCTGTTGCAAATTACACTATATTCTTCCCTATAACGCGTGTATAACATCGCGATTCTGAATTCGCAAACCGAATTACCTGGCTATATATATTTTTCTAAAACTCGGAGCTCCTGTATTTCCTACTACCGAAACGTAGAAGAGATCGTACTGAATTTTTTTATACATAGCAGCTGTGTAAATTTCCTATTTCCTACAAAAAAAAAGTCGAACATTTTATTCGTAGTGGATTCTGCAAGATAAAAAGGATAGTCTTCTCTATAACGTCTATAACATCGAGATTCTCGATTGGCAAACCGAATTACCTGGCTCTATATTAATTTCTAAAACTCGGAGCTCATGTATTTCCTACTACCGAAACGTAGAAGAGATCGTACTGGAGATTTTCATACATAGCAGCTGTGGAAATTTATTATTTCCTATAAAAAAAAAGTCGAACATTTTATTCGTAGTGGATTCTGCAAGATAAAAAGGATAGTCTTCTCTATAACGTCTATAACATCGAGATTCTGAATTGGCAAACCGAATTACCTGGCTCTATATTAATTTCTAAAACTCGGAGCTCATGTATTTCCTACTACCGAAACGTAGAAGAGATCGTACTGAAGATTTTCATACATAGCAGCTGTGGAAATTTTCTATTTCCTGTAAAAAAAAGTCGAACATTTTATTCGTAGTGGATTCTGCAAGATAAAAAGGATAGTCTTCTCTATAACGTCTATAACATCGAGATTCTGAATTGGCAAACCGAATTACCTGGCTCTATATTAATTTCTAAAACTCGGAGCTCATGTATTTCCTACTACCGAAACGTAGAAGAGATCGTACTGAAGATTTTCATACATAGCAGCTGTGGAAATTTTCTATTTCCTGTAAAAAAAAGTCGAACATTTTATTCGTAGTGGATTCTGCAAGATAAAAAGGATAGTCTTCTCTATAACGTCTATAACATCGAGATTCTGAATTGGCAAACCGAATTACCTGGCTCTATATTAATTTCTAAAACTCGGAGCTCATGTATTTCCTACTACCGAAACGTAGAAGAGATCGTACTGAAGATTTTCATACATAGCAGCTGTGGAAATTTTCTATTTCCTGTAAAAAAAAGTCGAACATTTTATTCGTAGTGGATTCTGCAAGATAAAAAGGATAGTCTTCTCTATAACGTCTATAACATCGAGATTCTGAATTGGCAAACCGAATTACCTGGCTCTATATTAATTTCTAAAACTCGGAGCTCATGTATTTCCTACTACCGAAACGTAGAAGAGATCGTACTGAAGATTTTCATACATAGCAGCTGTGGAAATTTTCTATTTCCTGTAAAAAAAAGTCGAACATTTTATTCGTAGTGGATTCTGCAAGATAAAAAGGATAGTCTTCTCTATAACGTCTATAACATCGAGATTCTGAATTGGCAAACCGAATTACCTGGCTCTATATTAATTTCTAAAACTCGGAGCTCATGTATTTCCTACTACCGAAACGTAGAAGAGATCGTACTGAAATTTTTTATACATAGCAGCTGCCGGAATTTCCTATTTCCTACAAAAAAAAAGTCGAACATTTTATTCGTAGTGGATTCTGCAAGATAAAAAGGATAATCTTCTCCCCTGCTGAAACGATCTCATAAATTCTCATAGAGGAGTTTAGTTTTCCTATGAGAGTCTATGAGCGTGAGATGTTTTCTTATCAGAAGAAGTAATTGACGTACTCATTCTTTTATGAATATCTATATGAGGTTCAGCATTATTCACTATTTTAAAGGATATTTACTCATACAATTTTCATGAGATCTAATGAAATTATTTTAATTATAAGATTCTATATGGGACAAATGAAGAAGAAATCTATGGAATTTAATATGTACATTTACTTTGGGAGTTTTCATCGGTATTAGTTAATATTCTTTGAATGAGTTTAAACGAACGAATATCATGTAAGGGCAGCCTCATAAAATCTTATTAAAACCAACAATGTGATAAAATAAATGATGGCTTGTGAGGTCGAATGAGGTTTCATAAAAATTTCAAATCTTATAAAGAACTCAACATTTTATATGAGATTTCAAAAGAGATTTTCAGATAATGTTTAATAATATCATTTTATGATATTCATGGGGAGAACTGCAGTGCCAAATACACATCGATTTCTCACAAAACTTTTTCACAAGATTCCTCGAGACATGAGCTTTAATGAGAATTTTCCGCTAAAAAATTACTTCTTAAATATCACTCACGGTTTATAATATTTTATAAACATTTAGCGCTTTATTTGGACTAACATTCATGAATTCTAATGAGTAATTCATTCGATAAATATAATCTAATATTTTCTTTATAAAATTCAACAGTATTCATATAAATCATTGAATTTATGAGTTTCAATAAAAATTCCATGAAATTAGGTTTTTCTAGATTAACATAACATAGTTGACTTAACAAATAACTAAAACATCATTCAATCTCAGAAAATTTATCGTCATCACATAAAATATCTTAGTAATTTCGATATGAAACCGGATAAAAATATCGATGCAAGACAATGATGAAATCTCCTAGAATTATTGAGCTGAAAAACGGTTTCATTCTCATTGAGATCTATGAGGGCCTCCTACATAAATCACTATGGAATTTCTTATGTAAAATGCATCATAATGCACTCGTTGCTAATACTCATACAATCTTATAATATCATCAAGACCTTTCAAATGGATAAATCTGATTATAAGTCCATAAACTATTAAACTTTTTTATGTACTCTTATATATTCTTATAATATTCTTCATGCTTAAACCTCATTCAATCTGATTGATGTCGTTAGCTGTATAACATAAGCATTCATGTATCATAAGATATCATAAAGATGGTGAATAATTATATATCGCTGATTAGATTTTTATGACATTTTATAGAAATCCAAAAAAAATGATTAGTTAGTAGCTTTGCTCATAAAAAAATTCTATGAAGGAGCTGTAAGGTTTTTCTGTGCCAAATACACATCAATTTCTCATAGATTTTCATGTGTGAATGTTTTTTTTATAAGGTTCTAAGAGATCGTTTCAGCAGGTTCTATAACGTGTATAACATCACGATTCTGGTTCTCGGTTTCCGACGTGTCCAATGATCAACGCACGTATGTATGTACATACATACATACATACCATAAAATTGTTAAATATATATCACTTGGACAAAGATTATATATATATACTTTTCGTCAAATTACAACGTTTTAACTTTAAATTGAATGCACCGCACCTCAACGACAGAACGACCGACGCCATGCACCGCACGAGCGCGACTGAGTTTCAAGCGGGTAGAAGCCGGCTCGCCTCCGAGTTAGCTATTCGGGCGTGAAACCGCCACCGGTGGCGCCATCGGGCGTGAAACCAAACTACTTCATTCGAGATTATTGATTTTTCTTTCAAAGATTTGGCTAGCGAAAGAGAGGAGACACAGACGGAGAGAGAAATACAGAAATAAAATAGTATTCATTGAATTATTGGATTTCCGTTTAAAATTATTAATATGCGAGATATTTCGTCAAGTTATAATATTTGAAAAAAACAATAAAAATAAAAGCAAATGGAAAAGTACAAAATAATTCAATCGGGATATCTTGCCATCGAACAAACTGAAAATTCCTATATAGTACGTGGAAAAAACTCTTGTATTACGAGCTAAAAATTACCCTGATATCTTGCAAAATTCGATATGAATAAAATGAGAACAAGTCGATATTGATATGGGAGATAGAAAAATTTACGTAGTTGCTGTTGCAAATTACACTATATTCTTCCCTATAACGCGTGTATAACATCGCGATTCTGAATTCGCAAACCGAATTACCTGGCTATATATATTTTTCTAAAACTCGGAGCTCCTGTATTTCCTACTACCGAAACGTAGAAGAGATCGTACTGAATTTTTTTATACATAGCAGCTGTGTAAATTTCCTATTTCCTACAAAAAAAAAGTCGAACATTTTATTCGTAGTGGATTCTGCAAGATAAAAAGGATAGTCTTCTCTATAACGTCTATAACATCGAGATTCTCGATTGGCAAACCGAATTACCTGGCTCTATATTAATTTCTAAAACTCGGAGCTCATGTATTTCCTACTACCGAAACGTAGAAGAGATCGTACTGGAGATTTTCATACATAGCAGCTGTGGAAATTTATTATTTCCTATAAAAAAAAAGTCGAACATTTTATTCGTAGTGGATTCTGCAAGATAAAAAGGATAGTCTTCTCTATAACGTCTATAACATCGAGATTCTCGATTGGCAAACCGAATTACCTGGCTCTATATTAATTTCTAAAACTCGGAGCTCATGTATTTCCTACTACCGAAACGTAGAAGAGATCGTACTGAAGATTTTCATACATAGCAGCTGTGGAAATTTTCTATTTCCTGTAAAAAAAAGTCGAACATTTTATTCGTAGTGGATTCTGCAAGATAAAAAGGATAGTCTTCTCTATAACGTCTATAACATCGAGATTCTGAATTGGCAAACCGAATTACCTGGCTCTATATTAATTTCTAAAACTCGGAGCTCATGTATTTCCTACTACCGAAACGTAGAAGAGATCGTACTGAAGATTTTCATACATAGCAGCTGTGGAAATTTTCTATTTCCTGTAAAAAAAAGTCGAACATTTTATTCGTAGTGGATTCTGCAAGATAAAAAGGATAGTCTTCTCTATAACGTCTATAACATCGAGATTCTGAATTGGCAAACCGAATTACCTGGCTCTATATTAATTTCTAAAACTCGGAGCTCATGTATTTCCTACTACCGAAACGTAGAAGAGATCGTACTGAAGATTTTCATACATAGCAGCTGTGGAAATTTTCTATTTCCTGTAAAAAAAAGTCGAACATTTTATTCGTAGTGGATTCTGCAAGATAAAAAGGATAGTCTTCTCTATAACGTCTATAACATCGAGATTCTGAATTGGCAAACCGAATTACCTGGCTCTATATTAATTTCTAAAACTCGGAGCTCATGTATTTCCTACTACCGAAACGTAGAAGAGATCGTACTGAAATTTTTTATACATAGCAGCTGCCGGAATTTCCTATTTCCTACAAAAAAAAAGTCGAACATTTTATTCGTAGTGGATTCTGCAAGATAAAAAGGATAATCTTCTCCCCTGCTGAAACGATCTCATAAATTCTCATAGAGGAGTTTAGTTTTCCTATGAGAGTCTATGAGCGTGAGATGTTTTCTTATCAGAAGAAGTAATTGACGTACTCATTCTTTTATGAATATCTATATGAGGTTCAGCATTATTCACTATTTTAAAGGATATTTACTCATACAATTTTCATGAGATCTAATGAAATTATTTTAATTATAAGATTCTATATGGGACAAATGAAGAAGAAATCTATGGAATTTAATATGTACATTTACTTTGGGAGTTTTCATCGGTATTAGTTAATATTCTTTGAATGAGTTTAAACGAACGAATATCATGTAAGGGCAGCCTCATAAAATCTTATTAAAACCAACAATGTGATAAAATAAATGATGGCTTGTGAGGTCGAATGAGGTTTCATAAAAATTTCAAATCTTATAAAGAACTCAACATTTTATATGAGATTTCAAAAGAGATTTTCAGATAATGTTTAATAATATCATTTTATGATATTCATGGGGAGAACTGCAGTGCCAAATACACATCGATTTCTCACAAAACTTTTTCACAAGATTCCTCGAGACATGAGCTTTAATGAGAATTTTCCGCTAAAAAATTACTTCTTAAATATCACTCACGGTTTATAATATTTTATAAACATTTAGCGCTTTATTTGGACTAACATTCATGAATTCTAATGAGTAATTCATTCGATAAATATAATCTAATATTTTCTTTATAAAATTCAACAGTATTCATATAAATCATTGAATTTATGAGTTTCAATAAAAATTCCATGAAATTAGGTTTTTCTAGATTAACATAACATAGTTGACTTAACAAATAACTAAAACATCATTCAATCTCAGAAAATTTATCGTCATCACATAAAATATCTTAGTAATTTCGATATGAAACCGGATAAAAATATCGATGCAAGACAATGATGAAATCTCCTAGAATTATTGAGCTGAAAAACGGTTTCATTCTCATTGAGATCTATGAGGGCCTCCTACATAAATCACTATGGAATTTCTTATGTAAAATGCATCATAATGCACTCGTTGCTAATACTCATACAATCTTATAATATCATCAAGACCTTTCAAATGGATAAATCTGATTATAAGTCCATAAACTATTAAACTTTTTTATGTACTCTTATATATTCTTATAATATTCTTCATGCTTAAACCTCATTCAATCTGATTGATGTCGTTAGCTGTATAACATAAGCATTCATGTATCATAAGATATCATAAAGATGGTGAATAATTATATATCGCTGATTAGATTTTTATGACATTTTATAGAAATCCAAAAAAAATGATTAGTTAGTAGCTTTGCTCATAAAAAAATTCTATGAAGGAGCTGTAAGGTTTTTCTGTGCCAAATACACATCAATTTCTCATAGATTTTCATGTGTGAATGTTTTTTTTATAAGGTTCTAAGAGATCGTTTCAGCAGGTTCTATAACGTGTATAACATCACGATTCTGGTTCTCGGTTTCCGACGTGTCCAATGATCAACGCACGTATGTATGTACATACATACATACATACCATAAAATTGTTAAATATATATCACTTGGACAAAGATTATATATATATACTTTTCGTCAAATTACAACGTTTTAACTTTAAATTGAATGCACCGCACCTCAACGACAGAACGACCGACGCCATGCACCGCACGAGCGCGACTGAGTTTCAAGCGGGTAGAAGCCGGCTCGCCTCCGAGTTAGCTATTCGGGCGTGAAACCGCCACCGGTGGCGCCATCGGGCGTGAAACCAAACTACTTCATTCGAGATTATTGATTTTTCTTTCAAAGATTTGGCTAGCGAAAGAGAGGAGACACAGACGGAGAGAGAAATACAGAAATAAAATAGTATTCATTGAATTATTGGATTTCCGTTTAAAATTATTAATATGCGAGATATTTCGTCAAGTTATAATATTTGAAAAAAACAATAAAAATAAAAGCAAATGGAAAAGTACAAAATAATTCAATCGGGATATCTTGCCATCGAACAAACTGAAAATTCCTATATAGTACGTGGAAAAAACTCTTGTATTACGAGCTAAAAATTACCCTGATATCTTGCAAAATTCGATATGAATAAAATGAGAACAAGTCGATATTGATATGGGAGATAGAAAAATTTACGTAGTTGCTGTTGCAAATTACACTATATTCTTCCCTATAACGCGTGTATAACATCGCGATTCTGAATTCGCAAACCGAATTACCTGGCTATATATATTTTTCTAAAACTCGGAGCTCCTGTATTTCCTACTACCGAAACGTAGAAGAGATCGTACTGAATTTTTTTATACATAGCAGCTGTGTAAATTTCCTATTTCCTACAAAAAAAAAGTCGAACATTTTATTCGTAGTGGATTCTGCAAGATAAAAAGGATAGTCTTCTCTATAACGTCTATAACATCGAGATTCTCGATTGGCAAACCGAATTACCTGGCTCTATATTAATTTCTAAAACTCGGAGCTCATGTATTTCCTACTACCGAAACGTAGAAGAGATCGTACTGGAGATTTTCATACATAGCAGCTGTGGAAATTTATTATTTCCTATAAAAAAAAAGTCGAACATTTTATTCGTAGTGGATTCTGCAAGATAAAAAGGATAGTCTTCTCTATAACGTCTATAACATCGAGATTCTGAATTGGCAAACCGAATTACCTGGCTCTATATTAATTTCTAAAACTCGGAGCTCATGTATTTCCTACTACCGAAACGTAGAAGAGATCGTACTGAAATTTTTTATACATAGCAGCTGCCGGAATTTCCGATTTCCTACAAAAAAAAAGTCGAACATTTTATTCGTAGTGTATTCTGCAAGATAAAAAGGATAGTCTTCTCTATAACGTGCATAACATCGCGATTCTGGTTCTGGTTTTCGTACGTGTCCATTGATCAACGCACGTATACGTATGTACATACATTCATACACTGTTGGAAAAAATATGCCAATTTCAACTCATTTCCCATGTCCCATTAGGTCCACTAACTTTTTTTCAGGTAATTTCACAGAAACATAGTATGTCATCCCTCAACATGGGATTTCAGTTGATATTTGTAGTTCCATTCCATGGGTCAATAAGAAGTCATCAATCTGTTAAATTGAAATGATTAAATGTTCATAATGAATGACAGCTGAGTCAAATCAACTAAAAATACAGTTGAAATTGACATCTTTAGTTTTTATAACATAAACCATATGTTATTTCAAAGGTTTAACATAAACATAAAGTTGTTTCTTTATTATTCTGAATTCAACATAATAGATGTGTCAAGTTCTGTGTAATTATGTAAATAATAAATTTCAACATGGAATACCAGCTTAACCTAAATCGAATTCGTTAAATTGACATTCGAATATGTATTGAATTTGCTATCATATTGTTAACTGCGAATTTGTTTGACAGTAACACAAAATTTTTCCAACAGTGTACCATAGAATTGTTAACTATATCACTTAGACAAAGATTATATATATCCTTTTCGTCAAATTACAACGCTTAACTTTAAATTTAATGCACCGCACCTCAACGGCAAAACGACCGTCGCCGCGCACCGCTCGAGCGCGACTGAATTTCAAGCGGGTAGAAGCAGGCTCGCCTCCGAGTTAGCCATCGGGCGTGAAACCGCCACCGGTGGCGCCATCGGGCGTGAAACAAAACTACTTCATTCGAGATTATTGATTTTTCTTTCAAAGATTTGGCTAGCGAAAGAGAGAGACACAGACAGAGAGAGAAATACAGAAATAAAATAGTATTTCTTGAATTATTGGATATCTGTTTGAAATTATTAATATGCGAGTTATTTCGTTAAGTTATGATATTTGAAAAAAAAAAAAACAATAAGAATAAAAGCAAATGAAAAACTACAAAATAATTCGATCGGGATATTTTGCCATTGAACAAACTGAAAATGCCTATATAGTACGTGGAAAAAACTCCTGTATTACGATCAAAAAATTACCTTGATATTTTGCAAAATTCACTATGGATAAAATACATACAAGTCGATATTGATATGGGAGATAGGAAATTCACCCAGTTGCTGTTGCAAATTACACTATAATCTTTTCAAGAGACGGGCTTCCGGGCTTTTTTGTTCGCACCCGACGTCCCCTATTTTACTGAATTTTTTCAGATTTTTCCGACTCATTTTTTTTTCGATTTTTGTTTTTTTTTCGCGCCAAATTTTGAAAATCGATATCTTCGAAGCGGCTGGAGATCAAGAGACGGGCCAGGGGGCTTTTTCTTCGCACCGACGTCCTCTATATTACTGAATTTTCTCAAATATTCCGCAGCAACGGCGGCGAACATGATAGCCGCCAATTATTTTCAAACCCGGATATCTCGCGAACCGTAGCTCCGATCGCTACGATCTCGATGTCGGTTTCGCATTCTGTCTCCAAGAAGGTATAGCGTCTGAACACGACCGCGGGGTCGGATTTTCGACAGCGACCACGGAAGTCCCAAAAACCGGAAGCAACTTCCGTACCGGAAGGAGCAGCGGGTCGACTGATGCGATTCGTAGCTCCGGTTCGTCCACCAGATGCGTGTGAATTTTTTCAGATTTTTCCGAAGTCATTTTCCGAGTTTTTTTTTTCTCTCTTTGCGTCAAATTTTGAAAATCGTGTCTCCGGAAAGGCTGGAGATCGAGCGACGGGCCAAGTGGCTTTTTTGTTCGCACCGACTTCCTCTATTCTACTGAATTTTTTCAGATTTTTCCGACCAATTTTTTTTCGATTTTTGTTCTTATTTTCTCGCCAAACTTTAAAAATCGATATCTTCGAAACGGCTGGAGATCAAGAGACGGACCTGCAAACTTGTCTATAGATATGGATAGTCTTCTCTATAACGTCTATAACATCGAGATTCTGAATTGGCAAACCGAATTACCTGGCTCTATATTAATTTCTAAATCTCGGAGCTCATGTATTTCCTACTACCGAAACGTAGAAGAGATCGTACTGAAATTTCTTATGTATAGCAGCTGTGGAAATTTCCTATTTCCTATAAAAAAAAAAGTCGAACATTTTATTCGTAGTGGATTCTGCAAGATAAAAAGGATAGTCTTCTCTATAACGTCTATAACATCGAGATTCTGAATTGGCAAACCGAATTACCTGGCTCTATATTAATTTCTAAAACTCGGAGATCATGTATTTCCCACTACCGAAACGTAGAAGAGATCGTACTGAAATTTTTCATACATAGCAGCTGTGGGAATTTCCTATTTTCTACAAAAGAAAGTCGAACATTTTATTCGGAGTGGATTCTGCAAGATAAAAAGGATAGTCTTCTCTATAACGTGTATAAGATCGCGATTCTGGTTCTGGTTTTCGTACGTGTCCAATGATCAACGCACGTATACGTATGCACATTCATACACTGTTGGAAAAAATATGCCAATTTCAACTCATTTCGCATGTCCCATTAGGTCCACTAACTTTTTTTTAGGTAATTTCACAGAAACATAGTATGTCATCCCTCAACATGGGATTTCAGTTGATATTTGTAGTTCCATTCCATGGGTCAATAAGACGTCATCAATCTGTTAAATTGAAATGATTAAATGTTCATAATGAATGACAGCTGAGTCAAATCAACTAAAAATACAGTTGAAATTGACATCTTTAGTTTTTATAACATAAACCATATGTTATTTCAAAGGTTTAACATAAACATAAAGTTGTTTCTTTATTATTCTGAAGTTAACATAATAGATGTGTCAAGTTCTGTGTAATTATGCTAATAATAAATTTCAACATGGAATACCAGCTTAACCTAAATCGAATTCGTTAAATTGACATTCGAATATGTATTGAATTTGCTATCATATTGTTAACTGCGAATTTGTTTGACAGTAACACAAAATTTTTCCAACAGTGTACCATAGAATTGTTAACTATATCACTTAGACAAAGATTATATACATATATACTTTTCGTCAAATTACAACGTTTTAACTCCAAATTTCAATGCACAGCAGCTCAACGGCAGAACGACCGTCGCCATGCACCGCTCGAGCGCGACTGAGTTTCAAGCGGGTAGAAGCAGGCTCGCCTCCGAGTTAGCCATCGGGCGTGAAACCGCCACCGGTGGCGCCATCGGGCGTGAAACAAAACTACTTCATTCGAGATTATTGATTTTTCTTTCAAAGATTTGGCTAGCGAAAGAGAGAGACACAGACAGAGAGAGAAATACAGAAATAAAATAGTATTTCTTGAATTATTGGATATCTGTTTGAAATTATTAATATGCGAGTTATTTCGTTAAGTTATGATATTTGAAAAAAAAAAAAACAATAAGAATAAAAGCAAATGAAAAACTACAAAATAATTCGATCGGGATATTTTGCCATCGAACAAACTGAAAATTCCTATATAGTACGTGGAAAAAACTCCTGTATTACGATCAAAAAATTACCTTGATATTTTGCAAAATTCACTATGGATAAAATACATACAAGTCGATATTGATATGGGAGATAGGAAATTCACCCAGTTGCTGTTGCAAATTACACTATAATCTTATCAAGAGACGGGCTTCCGGGCTTTTTCGTTCGCACCGACGTCCCCTATTTTACTGAATTTTTTCCGATTATTCCGACTCATTTTTTTTCGATTTTTGTTCTTATTTTCTCGACAAACTTTAAAAATCGATATCTTCGAAACGGCTGGAGATCAAGAGACGGACCTGCAAACTTGTCTATAGATATGGATAGTCTTCTCTATACCCACACAGCACATGATATCCACCGTACATACGATAAAGCGCCGTAACATATCCGGGATGTCCTGGACATCTTTTGAATATATTACACGTACTTTATACATCGGGATATAAAAGGATATCTACAGTATATCCATGAACGTTTTGTTCGATTTACGGATGTACTTCGGAAATCCTTTGGATATCCTTTAACATCTTGATGTATAACGTATTCATGTACAATGTATGTATACATATGTATATGTATATATATATATACCGAGAGATTAACGTGAAAGTTAACACTCAGTCACAGCCAACTCGGCACACTCCACGTTTTTCGTATTTTTTTCGCAGCTTGGCCATCCGCTATTTTTTTTCTTTCCGTTTTTTCTTCCGATTCTTTCCGATGTTCATCAATTTGACTAGAAATTAAAAAGAATAGCGCATGGCCAGCCTGCGAAAAACAGCCGGAAAACGTGGAGTGTGCCGAGTTGGCTGTGACTGAGTGTTAACTTTCACGTTAATCTCTCGGTATACATATATATATATATATATATATATATATATATATATATATATATATATATATATATATATATATATATATATATATATATATATATATATATATATATATATATATATATATATATATTATTTTGTTTTCTTTAGTTACCATGAAAATATTTGACGAATATCTACAAACAGTTGATAGAATTTTGAATAGAAACATTTGCATTTTTGTCCGGAAACATCATACTTCTGTATAATTTCCATGAGAATGTTTATAGTATGTACTTAAATTTATACTCTGGCGAAAATATAATTATTTTATCACTGTTATTCAGCATTTATATTATTTGGTCATTAAGACCAATAATTGATAAAAGTTTGAAAGATATCCATTGCAATTTTTCAACCATAGCCATGGACACTTTCAATATATCCCCTTGATATCCCGAAAATATATGCGGATGTTCATAAGACATCTGACCACAACATCCATGGGATATTGCAATTGTCGACATTTGGACGTCCTGGAAACATCTTTTGCATATCTCTGGGCGGTTTATGGATATATTCTGAATATACCTAATTTTCATTCGGGACATTCATAAGATGTTTTAGGTATGACTTTGTGTTGCGTGGGTAACGTCTATACATCGAGATTCTGAATTCGCAAACCGAATAACCTGGCTATATATATTTTTCTAAAACTCGGAAGCTCCTGTGTTTCCTACTACCGAAACGTAGAAGAGATCGTACTGAAATTTCCCATATATAGCAGCTGTGGAAATTTCCTATTTCCTATAAAAAAAAGAATTTTCGTCGATTTTTATCAAAAAACGTTCAGACGTTAGCAGCTGATACGATATATGCGAAAATCGACGATATCCATGTTTCAATCGAGCATAACTCGAAAACTACACATCTCACAAAAAATGTTAAATATAGAAAAATGTTTCAGTTTGAAGTAAACCCCAAAGTGACCTGATGACATACAAAAAATATGAGGTTTCCGGAAAGTTGAAAGAAAATTATTATAAAATTGGTTTTGAAAATTTCTCAACATCCATACGTTTTTTATCGCTTAAAATTTCAGAGAATATTTCTTTATAGTGTAAAAAAAACGGGTATAAATTTTATCGTGGGGCTAGATTTCGTTTAGGAGATATGAATTTTTTACCGAATTCATTTCGAACCAAAAATACAACTTTTTCAGGACTCTGCGAAATTGAAGAAATAAAAGTACAGATCATAAAGTTCTGTTTATTCAACGGTTTTCAAAGATTGTATGAGACGAGAAAATATATCCTCAATACTTCTTATTATATGTATTAACAATATTTGAAGGTGCGGATAATAAGGCCTATGTGCATCGCATAATAAAGCCTGTTCCTCCTTTAAAGTCAATCTTGTTTGGAAATATCATTCTTGTAGAAATGATGTACCTAATATAAATATAAATTGATGAGTGCTTACACTTTGAATGCAATTAGAAAATTATTTATAATGGTTTCATGGTTTTCCGAAAAGATGAAAAAGGCTTAGGCCTTAATAAACGACCCAGGCCTTGTTAGGCTACCTAGTACCATTATTTTGTTTATATTATAGTAAAAATTACGAGGCATGAAAACGTATTATTCATTTAAATGTATGTTTGAAATTATAAGAAGCAACACTTGCCGCCTTCATCAGATAATTATTTTTAAGTAAAAATGATATAACACGATTCGAAATAAGGTGGGCCTTATATGCCTCAAGTGCTTTGTAGAAGAATATTCTCTAAAACTTTCAACCCCAAAAGACGTATGGTTATTGAGAAATTTGTAACACTAATTGTATAATGATTTTTTTTCAACTTTCCGCAACCCCCATATTTTTTTGTATGTCATCACTTTGTTTACTTTAAACTGAAACTTTTTTATGCCCCACATTTTTTTGTATGTTGTATAGTTTTCGAGTTATACTTATTTATAACTCGTGCCACGACGCTCGCTGTTTGAAACGTACGAATTTCCTGATTGAACTATGGGAAATCCATGGGAAATTTCAGTATAATCTTTTCTCCGTGTACAATTGCCGTATCTAGGCCGTAGAGCTCTCATGCGGGTATAGAGACTCGATCGAGTCTCGCGCCATGCGTTTGAAATTCTTCTTCATGTGTACTAGGCGCGAGACTCTTGATTTAAAAATTTGCCGCCTTGTAGGCTACTTCGGGGCGTTGTAGATGCAACTCTACATACATAATTTAGTGATTTGAGCCACCTAAAGAGGCGCTGGCGATGCCGTACCTCCAGCGCTGCCCTGCGGAATATTTCGGCGCGACGTTGGTCGCCATGACACCACTGCGCGTCAGCCATAGACTCCATAGCCACGCCATTTCACTTTATGTTTGGAGTTGCAGTTCAGAGAGGATAGTGGTCACACACGTTCACGGGATACACTTCATTTCACGAAAAAAAAAATTCAAATTATATTCAAAGCAATATTTCAAATAGGAATAATACGAGATTTGAATGTACCGCTTTTTTATACAGTTCGCGGATTCCGGGCCGGCAGCGAGTGCTGAAACTCGTACAAATCCACGGACATCACAAATCATAGGGAAAAGCGTGTAAGCAAAATATGGCAGCATCCACTCTATCCTAGGTTTCCGACACAGCAACAGCACGGTCTGGCACGCTTATCTTGAAACTCGGAAAAGATCTGTAATCCAATCAAAGAAAAAGAAAGAAGAAGAAGCGACAGCGCGGCAACGCCGACACTGACCAGCTGGAATCGACGTTCGCCGAATATACCAGCGAAATGGTTGTCTGTATACTCGGAGCTTTGTGTATGTTTCTCGTTCTATTAACATTGAGAACGTTATACTTGATAATTTGTGAAAACGGATGCATACCGAAAAGTAAATCACGTCATCATCCCGCAAGGACCGTGATAATATTAGGCTCCGGCGGACATACGACAGAAATGTTACGTATCGTCGCCGGTATGGAATCGGATCGTTATTCGCCGAGAATCTATATTCGAGCCTCTACGGATATCATAAGCGAGGCTAAGGTTAGACATCGGGAAGGCGAGGCGTCTGATTATCAATTACTCGATATACGACGTAGCCGAGAAGTTCATCAGCCCTATCTCGCGTCCATCTGGACAACGATTATTGCCACATTAGACTCTGTACCTGTTATTTGGACAGCACGACCCGACCTAATTCTATGCAACGGCCCAGGAACGTGCGTTCCGCTGTGCCTTGTTGCATTTCTTTACAAACTATTATTTTTCACAAAGGTTAGGGTAGTTTTTATTGAAAGTTTCTGTCGAGTCAAAACGCTGTCTCTGAGTGGAAAAATATCGTACTATCTCGCCGACTTTGTTGTTGTGAGATGGAGAACTTTCAAAAATTCCATGTATCGTCGAACTGTCTGTCTGTAATTAAAACCATACCTCTTCTCTCTTGCAACTGTTGTGTTCATTCGATATCCTAACCTTTGTTTGCCAGGACCAATTGCTATGGACATCGCGCTACTGGCAAAGGACTTTTTGCCTTCAAAGTCTCTCTTAAACGACATACAAACACACAGCTCGCCTGAGATTGGAATACATCTGACGCGGATATTTCATAAATTATGGATTTCGGTCAATTTCAACGAGTAAATATGATAAAAATTTATTTAATCAACATTTACAAACAAAATTTATTCAATTTATTCAATCAAATATCCCTTACAAGACGCGGTCGCTATTATCTTGTATGCCTGTTGTGTCAACTTTGCATCTTTCCCTTTTCCATAAAGGGATGTCTTGACACATAAGTGGATACGGAATGCGACTGTAACATTGGAGGCTTGCTTGGATCGAACTTGGGAGTCGTTGAATTCTGGTTGTTGGAAGGATGTGTCGATCGTTTACAGATACTGTTATTCATTTTGCAGTATCTTGAAGGTAAATATGAATGTGTTATTCATAACTCTGCATTCTTCACCAATCACCGGTGCAATGAATGTCGAATAGATTTGAGCACGGATTAATTGTACTTCGGTTTTCATTCTTGAGAGTATAGGTTTGAGAACGTTATAACGTTCTATTACGGAACAAGAGAATCGAATTGGATAAATTTTGGTAATATCTTTTTATGGACATGCGGGTTCTAAATCAACAAGTATACATTAAATCCTAAAAATATATTAACAATTCATACATGGTGGAGGAATGTGGATGTCTTCTGATTATACATTCCAGTCTTTCGCAGTCTTGTTCCACATGGATGTAAATATTCAATTTCAATATCTATTTATACAGCGGGTAGCCCATTTTAAAGAAGCCAGGCTAATATTTTCGAAACTGAGCAAGGTACAGGAAAATACTTCAGACAAAAATTGTATGGTTCCGAGGAGGATATTTGATAATGCTCTGGGTTTTGAACTTTTATAGGGTTTCATGGGGTTTTTTTATGAGGTAACTTCAGTTTTTCGAATGCGAACCCCTACTTTTTAGTACATATTCATAATCTACAGAAAATAAATATAATACTCTTGTAGGAAACTTTTTTTTCTAAGAGTTCAATTTCTTATCAAGAAGCAATGCAGTTAATTCTAACGTTACAAAACTAATAATGTAATAATATTCTCAAAGTGATTGATGAATTTGAAAAATTACTTGCCATGATAAATCAATAAAAATGAAAAACTTTTTACTCTTGATATATTTTCAAAGGACGAGGAGACCCTATAGAGTTTGATAATTATAATTTAATAGAAATATTTAATTAATTTTTTATGAAATTAAATTACTTTATTAGGGCAATGAAAAAAATTTAGTAAACTTTGTTATTTTGTTTTTTATTAATTTATGAATATTTGGTCCTTATATAAAGAAAACTAGATTGAATTACCTTAGGGATAACAGCGTTATTTTTTTTAGAGTTCTTATCAATCATAAAAAATTGCGGAAGTTTTTTTTATTGTACGAAAAAAACTTTCAACCAAAAATAAAGATAAGAAATTGAACTTTCAGAGAAAAAGTTTCTTGAAAAAGTAAGGTATTTTTTTGTGTAGATTATGAATCTACACCAAAAAATAGGGGGTCCCATTTAAAAATAAAAGTTACCGTACAAAAACCCCATAGAACTCTATAAAAATTCAAAACGCATAGCATTGTCAAATGTCCCCCTCGGAACCATAAAATTTTCGTCTCGAGTATTTTTCTCTATCTTGCTTAGTTTCGAAAATATTAGGTTGGCTCATTCAAAATGGCCCACCCTGTATCTACCTATCCTGTGTTTGAATCTATCCTACCATCTACTATTGTTAGGTTTGTTATTTGCGTAGTCTATATTGCTGTTGACACAATTCAAATATGAAGAGGTAACGGAAAATGCAGAGATCATGGAATTGAATACGCTAAAAGAAGTCATCCTGTTAATCGACAAATGTATACTTCTTGGAGCTCCTCCGTTATCCATGCCAGGATTGCTACCAACCGTTGCGCGTAAACTGAATGCATTCATTCTCAGTACGTACAAACATATATATACCATTCGCCAATAATTACATTGTAGATCAAATACACGGTCTTTTATACTAATCTGCCTGGTTGATTGATTCACTGAGGGAAAAACGCCAGTAACAAAAATATCTAGACAGTAGAATTTGCACCAAAACTGTGAGAGGCTTACACAGGCCGAAATAAAATTAACGACTGATGTTTCTGGTAGAATGGGGCATAAAAACGTTGCCGATCTGACAAAACTGTTCTACTTCAAGGAATAAATTTAGGGATGGGAAATATCCATTGCTTTAGCAATATTCGCTAGTATTGCAAGTATAGGATGTGAATTACGTACTTTTAGAGATGAGCGAGAATGATGGTTCAACCGTTAAGGATCTGATGCGATTGGACGACGATGTCGTTCCGAGAGCGCTGGTCCCGGGATATGCACCAGTGGCTACTTGCTACCAACCATCCATGGAGGCATTTCACAGAGACATTTTTCAATCTAAGACACCTACCATATTGGAAGGTATAATTGGCGATGTCGATAGGTTGTATATGACAAGAACGATCTTAACGATATCCATATTACATTCTGTTAGGGTGTATGGACCACTGGAAAGCTTTGCATCTTTGGCGCAACCCCGAATATTTGCTGAGAACCGCCGGAGTTAGAACGGTACCGATTGAAATCGGATCTCGTTATACCGAGGAGGACTGGAGCCAATGTCTTATCACCTTCTCAGAGTTCTTCGAATCGTACGTGACGTCTGATAGATCATCGAAATTGGGATATTTGGCGCAACACGAATTATTTGATCAAGTTTGTATGAGACGCTGCGCGACATTTCGACATACGTTATACAATACATAAACGTAGTCTGTGACTACTTTTGAGAAGTAGTTCGATTCGGTTTGTCTTTGTCATTTCACAAGTTACCAGGAGGTGTAATATAATATGGTTTTGGCTCAGAGTTTCAATACACGCATGAGAATGTGTAATTCTGGCTTATGCCGTTCCATATAGGTACCAGAATTAATGGATGACATCTCGATACCAGATTACTGTAGTTTCTCTGATACGGGGGACGAAGCAACGGCGCCTGATATAAACGCATGGCTGGGCCCAGGGGGTACAATCTCACCACTGCACTTTGACCCGAAAAACAATCTTCTGTGTCAGGTATCTTTGACTATTCGAGCGCTGCTCGATTACAATTTTCTAACGTCAATACTGACAATGCCAACGTTATTAGTATTTCAATTTGCCTGATTTCGCATTATTTTACCACAAGGTATTCGGAATCAAACAAGTGGTACTGTTTCATCCGAAAGAAACACCCAATTTGTATCCTTACACAACAAGACTCTTGTCCAATACGGCTCGGGTGGACCCTGTTAATCCAGACTTTGAAACTTGGCCAAAGTTCAAAGAAGCAACGGGCATAACGTGTACTTTGGGACCCGGCGAGATGTTATTTATTCCTCCCGGCTGGTGGCATCACGTCGTCGCTTTGGCGCCCAGTTTTTCAGTTAGTTTTTGGTGGAATTGAAGCGAAACGATTCAATGGACCAGCAACTGGCCATCGCTCTCACCGTGTACAGATTTGCATGAGTTCAGTGGGGAAAACACAAGATTATGGTTGGGAGCCGTTGGTAATCTTGGGATGGTATTGTGTGTAATCTGCAAACTGAGAACTAAATGTATAATAAACTGTTTCTAATACAAAAATATGCTTACAAATGTATCTCAATATTAACGGAACGAGATCTTATAGAGTTTGATTGAGCGGAATCTCTTTATGGTTAAGCTTAGATTCTGAAGTATAAGTTCAATGTAATATTGTATCGTTATGAAATATTCATGTCGCAAGCAGACGGATGCGACAAGAAATACATAAAAGACAAGCTTGTGTTACTTAGGTGGTACAGAATGTAAATGCATATGTCCCCCCCCCTCAAACACACACACACACACACACATACACAATAATGTTTAGTATTTCAATATAACGTGGCTCGCGGTAACGACTTGTCTTATAGATGGGTTGCGTACAGCCATTGCTTGCAAACTCACCTTTCACATTTGAAACATTATCATTCTATAGTCAATACGAAAGGTATCTCTTGATGAAATAAAATGCACTTTGATTATTAATAGTATCGCTTGATAGACCTTAAAAATAACTATGACATATCGTTGAACGTCCGCACATTCATACAGTTTGATAATACTATTAAGGCAATGGTGGAAATTCATCGTCCATGGTACAGTGTACCATACAAATCGGGCAGACGCTCTTTTCGCCAAGCCATTCCTTTATACACTGAAATCAAAAACCAATGCATGCACAAGGCTTAGGTACGAATGTAACAATTTATGCGCATGACGTTCTCGTTGATATTTTGAGAAAAATAAGTGTGTATGAAAGCCCGAAAGTGTAAGAGCATCAAGGATCAATAATATTCTTCTTCGTATGATCTATCACAATGCATTGGACAGAAAGCTTACCGTTGTATGGAAGGAATGCTGGCAGGGTAGGCTGTAAACCGGGGCTCTCTTGTCGTTCACGTTCATGCTTCCTAAACAAATCATACATTCGGAATCTTCTTGGCTTTTTTTCCATTCGACGAGCCCCGTTGTCACCGTTCCCCAAGCTGGCTTCTTCATCGCTGCAGGTACGACTGCTGGTACTTTGGTCGGGTTGTTTGCTAACATATACAATGGGGTTGTCCTTATTTGGGGCTTGGACAAGTTTTGACTGGGCCGCCCCCCAGATCAGCTCCAAATAATTCAAATAAAATGTGGAACAAGTTTCAGCCGTCTTATCTTAAAAATTGGCTATTACCAGAGGGGTGGGATTTTCGCCTTTAAACTACACGTGTTTTTTGAATTTCTCAAAGACCTGCGTACTAGAGCGTCTCGAACTCTTTCTAAAAATCTCGAATACTCACGAATTTGTTCCTGGTACCCATATTCTACATCCAGGTGGATAAATCAAACTTCTGATTCAACCTTGACAGCTATAGGGGTCATTCCGTAAGAGGAAATTCTTTTTTTTTTTTCTCTATAGTTGCTGGGAAACTGTCAGAAAAAAGTTTGGCATTGAAAATATTTATCATGAAATAAAAAATTTTGATCTTAAAATTTTGAGTTAATTTTACAGCAAAAAAAAAAGAAGAGAATTTCAGTAAATGTGGGTCAATGACCCACATTTTCGGATAAAAATTTTTTATTTCATGATAAGTATTTTCAATGCCAAACTTTTTTCTGACAAAGTTTTCCAGCAACTATAGAAAAGGATAAAAAAAAAAAAACGGCTGAAACTTGTTCCACATTTTTTTGAAATTATTTGGAGCTGATCTGGGGGGTGGCCCGGTCAAAATTCGTCCGAGCCCCAAATAAGGACCACCCTAATACAGGTATAATGCAAGGCAATACAAATGTGACCGACTGTCCAAATAACATGATGCGAAAAGAAATGTAGTTCGAATTTAGAGAGATTAATATCGGTGCCGCAATTATAACGAGTAGGTAGGTATTTCTGCTGATTTCTGAATATTCATCGAGAAAACGATGAGACAGTTTAATTCCTCACCTAGTTTATTGGGTTGTTCCTGGTTGTTGCTTCGGATTCTCTTCTGTTGCCCTGAGACAAATAATATATTGATGTTCTATGAGTTGTTTCGATTATGGAAGTGAAAATTTTACCTAATGGCATTGGTGAGGGTAACTTCCGCTGGTTGGGTCTATTTGGTTGTAGATTTATTCGTTTTGACGGCAACATTTGCTTGGATGGCGAATAATGAGCCATGTCTAAAATTATCAGAATTTTATATCTACTTAAATACTATTGGACCGGTACTGTTAAGTGCGGAGAGAGCTGCAAGGTACCATGTGGAGCAAGTAATGATCATGTCGTCCTGCTGGCGATATCCATTGATGTACATAAAGCAGAGGAAGTGTTCATAGATTGAAATGTGAAAATTATGCCAGCGGGCGCAGCTGGAGTACAGGGCTGAAAGTATTGACGAACTCAGATTGAAATCGATTATACTTTTTTCCACCAACGTTACGCTGCAGCTTCTCAACAAGTATGTACCGCTCGGAAAAACTATGTGTGCGCATGTACGAGTATACTCACGCTTTGCCTGAAGCTGCATGACAAATGGCTCAGATTCTTGTATAATATCTTGTACACGCATTCCGGACAGCTTGTCTTTGTGCAACCTTCGTACGCTTTGTACACTTTCCAGTAAATCGAGCCTGAATACATTGTAATGTAAGAAGCAATTTTAGTCAATGGTAAACGGCAAGTAAGTCCTACAAGGTTCTATCTCAATGTAAAGTTTCAAATATATAATAAAACATACTCCGGCACTCCTACGAATTTCTTCCTGAGCTCTTGCATGAGTAGATCTCGGCCGATTTTTTTCATAGGGCTCGATTGTCTAAGAAAAATTATTCAAAACTATTAGTTATTAAAAATAGCAAAACATTTGATCGTTGACAAGCGTCTAATGCATAGAACATACATATCACATTTCAGTTGCAACGGGATATGGAGTTCCCTGCGTATATCTATTTTATTTGATTTTAGTTAATTGTCAATAAAACAACTTGTTGCAGCCATCGTACCTATTGATTGAAATCTGGGACGCACCCTCAAGTACGTTTGTACTGCAGCTTGCCTGTGAAGCCCCCTCATCGTCGTTTTGTGCATCATAAAATGTTGCATTCTCAACGCTTGATTTGGTTTCAGCGATAATCATCGGTCCTGGCTGTGTGATGTCCGCGTTTCTCTGAAATCCCGCGCCATTGATGTGGTCACTTCGGCCCTTCTGTCTTGCACTGTCCATGTCGTCATTGGGGTAAAATTTCTGTAAAAGTAGAGATCTGTTAGGGCGGGCGGTAAGTACTTGTAGATCTTTGGAACCTATTTTTACCTGTGGGCAGCGGTTGTTGAGAAAAACAGACCCGGCGGCTATATTGCTTGCGTCATTTACCCCGGTTTCTAAATTTCCACCCAAATAGAAAGCGTTTGCGGTAGGCAGAAAGTAACCGGGAGCCTGATAGTGCCCTCCTGACGTGAGCCATTGACTTGATGGTACAGGCATTTGGGGACGGATCAATTTAGCTTTTTCTCTACAGTAAAGCTCCGACAAGTTGGGTGGTGGCGGAAAGCGTATATTCACAGCACGCAACTTGATGTCATTCAAGTTTTCGATTTCCTTGTCGGACTCCAGTAGTGCATTAAGTTTCAAATAATCCTCCTGGACAAGTACAATACAATTGTTACATTCATCAAACGATGTCGAGGCTCAAATGTTATGCGATGTATACATTTAGAAAGTGTGAAACGTAAATTGTAGGTTTTCAATGATTCAGAATCTAATTCCAACACTTGAATACAGGCGTGTTATACCTCCAGCCAATGTTGTGCAAGGTTACAGTTGACTCAATTAAAGACACAATGAAAGTTCCACAGCACATTATTTTGATTTGGTATTTTAAAACTTGGATCTAAATTAATGATTTCAAATGCTGTTTCAAGATGATCAGTCATCCACTTCGTTCAACTGTTAAAAGTATTTGTGAGTTTACCAAACGTTTCAAGAATCCTACCTGGCCATGAAATCATACACATAAACACACACAAGATACGATAATTTGCGAACAGTGATAATATCAAAGGAGACCAACAATGGTTAATTAGAAAATCGTAAGGGGCACAGATATGCATACCATAAATACACGGGCTTGGGTATTCAAATGCATAGTTATGACAATTATACAACGGAAATGAAACTTGACCTAAGTCATATTTATTATCGCCTTACAAACCTCATATTGTACGATTGTATGATGTAGATAGAAGTCGGTTTGCTGCCATGCCTCTCGAACTTCCGCCGCGATGAATTGCTGACCGCTGATCAATCTGACCAATTCACAAACGTTGTTTAGCATAGTTATGTGATCGCGACATTTTTCGCACGCTCTGTAATATAATTGAAGAAGAATTGTATCGTATTACTTGACAATAGTCGGGATTGCGAGCCGACTAGATTTAAAATATTTCCAACTCACTTTTCGAGCGCATATTTATTAATATTGAATTCGTGATTCAAGCTTTGGAGTTTCAACTTCCTCTCGCTTAATCTCGTCGCATCCAACATCTGCTCCAACAGAACTTGCTCTTTCTGATCGGAACTTCTGAAAAAATCAACTAATCTGTAAAACTTTATTACAATAAAATTACATTTATGACCTACGTCTTGGAAAAACTATCGCACGTCGTGTACAATGCTGCCCCTTACATTTGGTCAGAATCTGCGCAGCTCTTATCCTTCAGACGAGCATGGCACTTCTGCAACTTCTTATCCATCTTATCTCTCTCTTTTTGAACCATTTCCAAGTTATTCTCTATCACAGATTTCTCTTTCAGCAGTAAGTTGAAGTTGTTGTCAATATCGGCTTTCTCCTCGCTCAATTTATCATACTTGTGCATCAATTCGGTATTCTTCAGTGTCAAACCCACATTTTCGTCATTAATTCGACGCAAATCAAGTTCACACTTTTGGAATTTATGCATCATTTCAGATTTCTCCAATTCAAGCCGATCGTATCGATCTTCGAGTCGTCTGAAGTCCTTCAACAGTTCAGTCATACGTTCTTGGGATACCATTTTATCATTTAATAGTTCCTGTTGCAACATCTGCGAGTGATTTTCGGATCTCTATAAAAATAGTACAAATTTGACTCAAAATAAATTCCGATTGATAAGAAACCTGCTTGCATTTTATCTACACAAAAGAAAAAAAGAGAAAAAAAAACTTTGACCCAGGATAAACACTAATAGCTGGGACATGAAACGATACAAAATCTTACCACTTGGTTTTGTTCAAGAAGTGACTTCAACTGTGCTACAGTTTTGACCATGACTGCAAGATCATTTTCAATTTTCTGGACGTTGGACTCAGCCTACACAATAAATTTTATTAAAATTTTCGCTTTGAATAAATGTTTGAGTGGAAATATGAATCGGATATACATAAAATAGCTGTCGGTATTGCCACAGGGTGCCAAACATGTGTACTGTGTATATTATTTTACGACCGAATGAACTGATCTATACGATAACTACTGTATCCATGTTGACGGACAATAATGAAACTATACTGATGTTGTGGAGACCCAAAAAATGCCGTGTTTCCCCCACTCTTCTCATGCATATTAACATTTAATCAGAACAATGGATCCTACAATGCTTTTGGTATTTTTATAACCATGTTCAACATCTTTGCCGAATGTGAAAAACAAGAGGGCAAGTGTAACATGAAAATGGGCCGTTTATATCTGGGTATCTTGGACTGAAATGAAGAGGTAGCAATAGCATCGATACACAGGAGAACAAGAATTGGTCTGGGAAAATTAATCCAAAAATTCGAAATTGAGAACACCAATAATGATCCAAAATTGGTGAAATTTATTACCAGGGTGTCCTGACACTGGGAGGTGTGAAGAGCAGTGGTGATTGTCTGTCTAGTTTCAATCGTTTTCGTTTGCTTCAATTCGACACAGTCTTGCTGCTCTTTGAAAGAGCCGTTAGGAAACTCTGTAGCTGCCATATAAGCATTGTCAGCAAAAATTTCCTTTCCATTGGGTTCTGCCTCTTCGGCAGTGTCGTTATAAGTGCCAATAGATTTGGCTTTGCGAACAGTCACATCTACTCGAAGCTCTATCTGTTGCCTATCCCGATTTATCTCAGACATAGAATCTGTCGTGCCATCAAGTTTAAAATCACCAGAGTCTGAATCATAGATATGATAGTCTTGGTTGGACTCGCTTTCCTGCTGGCCATTAGTTAATTCCAAGTCTTCTGGTAAATTACAGTCCCTGTCAGATTTCCCCTCTTCGGAATCAACGCCTAGCTCGACAATATCTACCTCTCTTTGAACATTTAGAGCAAATTGAGAGCTTGTTTGGCAGTTGTCTGGTTCGGTGCCAGAGTCAGCATCAACAACATTATCCTCTGACTGTTCCGGATAATCATTTGGATCATGGATCTCTTCAAGTTCTATGTAATCATTTGGTTCGAGTCTATAATCAGAAGGAACTGGTAGAGCGATGGATTCACTCACATGTGCAGAGTCGTTTGAAGATTTTTGTTCAGTGAGAGAAGAGATATTTTTGGATGTTACATTCCAGGTATTGGGATCAATATTTTCGCATGCCTGCTGAAGATCGGTGAAAATTTCTTTCGACAAATTATCAGGGCTAATCACAGCTCCACACTCTGGCGGGGGGAAATGTGGTGACACAATGACCGGAGGTGTCATGACTACCTAAAAATACACATATCTTTATTGTACATCGCTTTATAAATAAATTAGGTACCAAATCTGTGCATGGCTGATAGCGGTCAAACCCCTTCAATGAAGTAACTAAAAGTGACCAACACGAACTACTTAATTGATGAACGTTAATTAATCAGTTTCGGCGTACTGCTACAAAAAAAATCTCCGATAAAAAATGACTTGAAAATGCTTTGAAGAGAGAAATACTTGATAGCTGAGCAATTGCTCAAGTACCAGACTCCGCAGAAACATAAAAAGTAAGTGCGCAAGAAGAGATACCCCCATTCTCTTTTGGACTTCTCTGCCAACCGTCTTTCATCTAATTACATTATTTGCACAATATATTTTAAACTTTTGAACTCGATCTCACAGATTTATCAATTCTGCTAGTAAACTCAGTCAATCTACATCGTTTACAAGTCAAGATCAGCCAAGCTACGAAGATCGCAACTCAATTACGATAAAAAAAGGTGGCCCTTGTGACTTGAATTTGAAAACGTGACTAAAACTGGAAATGATGACTTGCTACCAGTTTTGCTTGTGAGAAAATTATATATATTTACTTGTTGAATTTTGTCCACAGGAACCGTCTTGTCTATCTTCGCATCGCTGTCTACGGATAATGTAGACAGTGTATTCTGTTTTTTTTCAGAATTATTGATCATTGTGCTGGAGACGTCATCTGCAAATTAAAACATTCCTGCTAGCCGTTAAGAATTACGGGTGATAATTTTCCTCCATAATTTTATGATATCCTGCACATTCTTTGAAAAAATAAGCTTAGCTTTTAATGAGATTGGCGAACCATCTGGAGTTTCTAATGAAGTTACAGTGAAGTATTACCTTTTGAGAAAAGTGTAGCATACCTTGTATATGTCCTAGCCGCGAATGAAGCGGATCAGCCAGTAAAAATTTAAGGCAACCGCATACTTCGCTTCTTACTATAGCGTATAATTCAGGTAAATTCGCAGCAATACCAATGCGATCTCCGAGGGACACGAGTTTGTAGGATTGTAGTAGAAATTCGCAGATATCTACAGGAATAATTAGAACAAACACGGTTACCAAATTTTAGACACAAGATGAAAGTATGTGTATACAATAATGTGCAATAAAAATCGAGTCACATTACCTGTCTCGCCATGAAGTACGTCGCTATGACTATCGAATACGAATTTGTCCTCTTCCCACTTTTGTGAAATTTCTATTTTTTTAACGCACCCATTTTCTTTGATAAATTGGTAAAAGTAGCTGCCAGAATTATTAAAATATGAGTCTGCCAATTCGAGTTGAATATAGAAGAATATACATAAAGACTTGCACTCAAACACAACATTATGTTTATAAAACAGTGATATTTCTTGCATTTTTATGTAAACATGAAGGGGCCATCAGTCTCACCAAACTATGAAGGAATGCCAAGGTAAGCCTAAGCTGCGGTCCGTGACGGACTAAAATATTGACCAGCGCAAACGGAATGAACTTTATACATATACATTAGGGTGGTCCACTTTTGAAACTTTTTCAATTTTTGCGTGGGACACTTGTCAAAATTGTGACAGATTGATAGAAAAATTCATCGTCAAGTTTTCCTGTAATCGTAAAATATTTAGAGGCTGCTACTGGAGGTTGATCAAAATTATTCTGAAAATTAATGAAAATGAATGACTTATATTTTTTCCAAACTACCTCTTTATCAGAATACAAATTTGTTTATACTACTTATAACAATAGAACTTTGTTTCAATTCTTTATAGCACGTGCAATTGTACTTATATTGAAATTAGGCATATTTTGTGTTTTGTAACCGAACATTGGAAAGATATGCCTAATTTTAAGATAAGTACGATTGCACAGGCTACAAAAAATTGGGATAAAGTTATATTGTTATAAATAGTATAAACAAATCTGTATTCCGATAAATAGTTTGGAAAAATTATGAGACATTCACTTTCATTAATTTTCTGAATAATTTTGTTAAACATCCGGTAGCAACCTTTGGATATTTTCCGATTATGGGAAAACTTTGCGATAATTTTTTACTCCCAATTTGTCATAATTTTATCGGGTGTCCAGCAAAGAAATTAAAAAGAGATATAAAGTGGAGCACCTCATTATACATAAATACAAATATGCATATTATATGGTAAAGTCCAAGTCGTTATCACACGAGTAATGTGCGGCCTATTCAATTGAACCATCGAATATTATTTACTTGTTATGGGCTCATTGACAATTGAATTCACTACTCGCCGACATAATCGTTTTTCTTGTAATCGTGACAGAAATGTTCGAAAAAATCTACATAAATGGCATAAAACCTGAATAGTTATGCGGTATACGATGGCATTTGAATGGTAATATATTATCGAAAACTACTCTACGAGTCCTTGTATGAGTTTGACCAATATGTTTGTGTACAATTGAATTGTTCGACATCAGAAATGCCGAACACGTTTCTTTTATAAACGTCAGATGGGTACACCAATACCCAATTCTAAGGGACAGCAGTGGTTTATATTATGATATAATACTGATGCTGAGATTTCGTAATATTTAGTTAGGCAATAACGCGCCCAACGACTCACTCGAATATGAACGTCTTAATAGCAACCAGTTCTGGAGAATCGTTTTCGAAAATAGGTCCTCCCAAAAAGTCTCCTATTTCCACCATCTGAGGGTTCCCGTACATCTCCACATCTGGTCTCCACTGGAACACAGATTAGTCATACGACGGTAGAATATCGTTAAGATCTAAGCATGTGGTGTGATTGAAACTACAGCATTGCAGGGATGGTGATTTGAGTGTTGACAATTCAAACTTGATGGAACGAGTCTTTTTCATTCACAAAATTTCGGAAGCGTACATAGATTATTCAATCGAAATTTTATACCCACTTCATAGTCCGGCTTTATTCCGAAATTGTTTTGCCTTAGTTTGGCTAATTTATCCATTCGCCATGCTTTTTCGGCTCTGAAAACATTGAAAGTTGATTATCACCGACATGAAAAGAAAATCACAGCATTGCAATGAGAACAAAGTAATAGTTTGATCGAGTTCCACATCAATACAGGAATACTGTTGCCAAGGAGTGAGAAATTAATTTTTATTTGTGCCATATTCAAGTACTGCAGTAGATCTAACTGAAAGTACATGTATGATAAGTATGTATTCATACTATCATTGGTAATATAATTGGTATCAGTACAAAGGCTCACCGATTTTCACCCATGGCTTCCTTACCGCTAGATCGGGGTATAGCGGTAACAACAGGCCGGCGTATCTTTTCTAATTGACGCTTTGGCTTTGCCTAAAATATGAAATTGTAAAAGAGTTGGAAGGATACCAGTCTAGAAATAATTTAACTTTAATAATATGATATTTTAGCTGACCACGGTCAACCCGACTTATGTATTCAAATTCGATTATAAACTCACTTGCTGCTTTGGTATGGCACCCTTAGGTGAGGATCTTCGTTTCATCCACTGTATCGGATTTGCCGGTGGTTCGATGTGCGTTTTTAATTTACCATCGTCTCCATAAACTTCTACCCTAGTGATTAGGCTTCGAATACCTTGGCCGTACTCGCAGTTGGGCGTGAAACATTCATAGCCGATAATATCCTGCGAAAATAGTGCCGCGTTTTATGGATTTACAATCAATTACTAGGTATACGAGACTCTATATAATTAACCAAGCACAAAGTTGGCCTTACTACCTTGTCAGATAATTTTTTTAGAGCAGACAGTTGGTCTTTTCTCATCTTCCAACACGCTTGATGAAATTTCATGGTACAAGGATTCCTGGCATTGTTACAGGTCAAGACAACCATTCCATTAAACGCAGGATCCCTAAAGAATAATATATATATATATATATATATATATATATATATATATATATATATATATATATATATATATATATATATACGAATATATGAATTGACTATCCGTGCTGGTTCACAGC
This sequence comes from Macrophya alboannulata, assembly GCA_949628255.1. Taxonomy (NCBI): domain Eukaryota; kingdom Metazoa; phylum Arthropoda; class Insecta; order Hymenoptera; family Tenthredinidae; genus Macrophya; species Macrophya alboannulata. Next base: position 22,824,603 of record OX451210.1, on the reverse strand, counting down.
TCTGTTCTCTTTAGACCTCTGCCTGTGTTTTATAAAACAATGTGAACAGTATTGTTGTGTCTTGCTGAATTCGTATTTCCCACCTGAAATATATATCCCGGTTAGGCGCATACCAACGCGAGCTAGGGAGACATTCGCCCATACAACACACCGCATCTGGGGGATGCCACTTTGAGCATTCATCTTTCATGGCAGCAAGGGAAACCTGTATTAGAACGTCCAGATAGTGAATTTGTAGAATTGCAAACTTTGCCTCCCACCATACGTGCATTTTCATATTATTAGTAAACCGGAACTGAGCAAAGTCTGAAGGAATTACGAGTAGACATAGAGGAGCGTTATATGCCTAGTTAGTGAATCTCGGGACGATTGAAGAAATGGTTATGCATACCGATAGCCCATCTTTGGTAAATTCTTCAAGCGTAACATCTGATCCTGGTATTTTCTGTTCTATTAATTTAACATCGCCGTCAAGAAAGGCAAGACCTTCCTCGGCAGCTTTCAGTGCCAATGCAAACCTAGTAACAAATTGACAAGCAAACATTCATACATCACATATGTATTAGGGTTGGCCAAATAATCCAACTATTTTTTTTTTTTCAAAAGGCTCTTTCAAAAACTTATTCTCTATGAAAAATCTGAGCTGTTAATTTTAATATTTAGAGGTCGCTCTTTTATATCTTAAGTACTAATCTACTTGGAACGATTCTGCATAGCTACTTTTGTTAAAAATTAAACGGTCTATAAAAAAGGTCTCTTGGTTTTTTTAGATGAATCTAGTCGTTTCCAAGTTAGTCATGGTTAATTATCAATTAATAACCAATAACCAACTTGGCAACAGCTAGATTAATCGAAAAAGACCAAGCGACCTTTTTTGTAAAGCGTTCAATTTTTAACAAAAATAAATACGCAGAATCTTCCTGGGTAGATTAGTTTTTGAGATATGAAAATCTAAAAGTGCCACAAAAACATTCCCCATGTTATTTAAATAGGAAATAGAAAATCGCGATGAGCAACCTCTAAATATTAAAATTAAGAGCTTAGATTTTCCGAGGCTTTTCATTTGATCATAACGAACAAGTTTTTGAAAGGGCCTTCTGAAAAACAAATAGCCGGTTTATTTGGCCCACCCTAATACGTATGCTCCTTGGAGGTACACGTATACAGCTCGAATACAGTATCATTAAGTCTTTTCATCCAAGCCTGCAATTGGAGATATGTGCTCTGAGAGAATTATAATTACAAGTTCGAACTGTCCAGATTTATCTACTATTGGACGAAACGACCTGATACACAAAATGTGACTAGTCAAATGATATGAAAAAAATTATCAGCAAACGAATATCAGACATTGAAAATTTGTTTTAAATACGTTGTTAGACAGACAATCATTTAGGTTTAGGAGCACCGGATATTTAATACCTGTAATGTTTGTGGTGAGCCATACTCAAAGCATAATATACAGCTGGAAATTTGTGCGAACTTCGTTTCTCCAGGGCAACCAATAGTTCCACGGCCTCTGACAGATTATTCAGTTGGTTTGTCTTGAGCAGCGAAAGACACAGCATATAACAGACGACGTCTTCATGGATATGCTCGACCCGCAACTGTATGTAAGAGTAACGAATAGATAAAATAAATATATAATTTCAACTGATATTGATAATTCACCGATCAGTAACCTTGAGGATAGGGTTGTTGATCATCTCCCAAGCCATTTTGTACTTTGTGGCAGATAGGCTATAGTGCCCCAGGTGATATGCTTTGAAACATTCTTTCAATAAAGAATCGAGCTCCTGACAATCAAACAGAAAACATTAATAAGCGGTGCGAAACGCAAACACACACTGTACCAGGATATTTGGCGGATAAACAAAGTAAAATTCCCAGAGAGTTCTATTTCTCCTTCCCTAGCCTTATATAGAGCACAACGCCCAATGTTTTCGTTCATCAAATAGGAAATACGAATATTTCTGCTCTTCTTCGACTGGTTTTCGGTTTTACAATTATGAAGGAAGCCCCTGATATACCCAAGCAAATAAATAATCTCTGATATTCCAGTGTTCCTGGCTACCGGACACTCTAGATACGTGCGAGGGCAAGAGCAGAGCTTTGGCACCAACCTTTTTCTTGACCTCAGTCAAATCGACTCGCTGGATTTTTGACTCGTTGCACTGAGGATTCTGTGGAGTACCCAATAGCAGACAATTGGCATCCTGTAGCGAACCGCACCCTTGCCTGTTGTGATTATTGTCCTATGGGCAATGTGTGACATGTAAAATATGAAAATGAATTGCCTTAGTGAGACTCGATCAACCAAGAGCGGTAGCAGTATTTAATATTTGTGTAAGAGAGGAAACGAAACAGAGTCGCGCATATTACCATTTTGTAAGGCGAGGAGCAACTCATCTGCTCTTGAAAAGCAACACCTTTTGGAGGACCTTCGGTAGTCTGTTTAAGAAATTTCTGTTTGGGCCGCACCATACAGAATCGGTCCGAAATGAACTGAAAATGTGAATTGATCTCAATTACAATCACCGCAGCAATGGCTATTGCGTCATAAATAAAAATTCTGCCCTGACGAAATTTTCAACAAGTTTGGCTTTTATCGCTTCGGATACTTAGAACATCCATGCAAATCATTTTCAGGACAGGTATGAAGAACATCGATGGGCATGAGATTTGGCCAAATTGAAATTATCAATATAATGTCTAATGACTTATGGAGATATTCGTTGTCGGACGTTTATACATTCGATTCTTCAGTAGAAATAATGTATCACTAGCAACAGAGTGAAACAAAAGATTAAATAAGCTTACCCGATCGGCTTGAAATTGTGCTACCTCATCGCCATTATCGTTTACCGAAGAACCCAGCAATTTCTCTATCTCGACGGAGACCCATTCTTTACGTACGTTACGTTGCTTGACAAGTTGTAATACTAAATGTGGGTAACATGTGCGAATAAGTATACAACAGCGTTAACGTAATTCTAACCTCGAAGTTCGAGAGATTCTCACCTAACGCTGAACTAGTCGCAATCGAAAATTAAACTAACCAACCTTTGGCATTGATGTTGACATTCATAGTAGCGGTATGATGGACGTTGGACGAAAGAGAACGGCACAACATGTATTTGGAAGGCTTCTAAGAAAAAAACATCACGTCGACAACTGACACTTGACTGACGTTTGTGACGGGTGCGGTACAAGTTCCGTTTTCGCGGTTCGAATTTTATTACCACAACTGACGGTTCCCGCAATTTCGTGTTCCGAAACCCATTGAAATATTTCGACACACTAGTTTGTGGCCACATCTGGATGCAGCTCCCTATAGCCATTTGGACAAATCACATAAAATTTATGTGAGCTACCGACGGTAGCGCTAGTGTCCGCCTGGTCACGCGGTCTACAAAGCTTGTTTCGAAAAATTTAACATGTGGGATTCAAATTAAATGAAAATCAATTAATTTTTTTCTATTTCAATCAGGTCTTCAAATTATTGTACAGCAATCTATTACGTGCACTATCCCATACATTACACGCATATGATACATTGATTCATTTATTCGGTTATATCCATCCAATACAGGGGAAAAATTGAGTTCCGTACAACTGCATAAACGTTTCTAGCACTTAGCCGCTGCCTTCCCTGTAATTCACAAAACTAGCAAATAAAAAATGAAACGAATGATTTCTGATGAAGCTCAATAATCTGATACATTTATCATAAATTGATTAATTCATTTGCGAATTTGTATAGTTCTTATTTCATTCGATGTGAAGAGCGTGAATGTCGATAGTCTGAATTTTGAGATGAACTGAAACACTATTTTATTTCGAGTTTCTTTCGGTAATTTTAAATTGATATACCTCTAACGATATTATACCTGTGTATTAGGGTGATTCAAACAACAAAAAAAAAAAAAGAAAATTTCTTCCAAACAGGTTCAAAAGTTGCGTTTGGGTATAAAAATACACCTGTTAAAATTTGAGCTCTTAATATTAATATTGAGAGGGGGCGCGTCGCACTTTTCTATTTTCCACAAGAATAACATAGGAAAATTTTTTTTTGCTTGTGCCGATTTTTATAACTAGCTAACGATGTATCATACAGAAAATTTACGAACATATTTTGGTAGGGAATTGAACGCTCTACAAAAAAGGTCTCTTGGTATTTTTCAATAAATCTAACTATTTCCAAGTTGATTATTGGTTAATTACCATTGATGGCCAGCAACCAACTTGGAAACAGCTAGATTTATTGAAAAAGACCAAGAGACCTTTTTCGTAGCGCGTTCAATTTCGAACAAAAGTGGCTATGCAGAATCATTCTGAGTAGATTAGTACTTGCGATATAAAAATTGAAGTGTGCCACTAAAACATTTCCCGTGTTATTTAAGTGGGAAAGAGAAATTCGCGATGCGTCCCCTCTTGATATTAATATCAAGAGCTCAAATTTTAATAGGCGTATTTTTATACCCAAGCGCAACTTTTGAACCTGTTTGCACGAAATTTTTTTTTTTTTTTTTAAATCACCCTACTGTGTATATTATTTCTCACACATATGATATATTGAACTAAATTGTATGATAATGAAATACATTTATTTTCTTTTTTTTTTTTTTTTTTTTTAATAAAATCATGATTTACACAGGTTTGTGAGTATTTGCTGTGTTTTTCAATTTTATGGACCTATGAGTGTGTACGGTATTTACTATGCATCATTCGGATGAAAAGAAGAATAAAAGAGAAAAAATCCAAACTGCACTAGTAAATTGGTCGGCAGCATAGGTATTACCTGCGCGTACCTGCAGTACGATTAACATCCCGAATCTATATCGAAAGTTTATCATCCATTTATTCAGTCACGCAACAATAAATCCTTACACACCTATATATTAGGGTGACAGTTATTTTGACTTTTTTTGAAATTTTTCGCTCCGAATTTTGAAACGAATAATTGCGAACGTGAGGATAAAAAAAATGAAACTTCGGAAACACCCATGTTATTTAAATATAAATTTCAAGGGCCCGTTGGCACCATCAAATATTAAAATAAAAATTCCGAACTTCGGGAACATTTTTTTTTTATTTATTTGAAAACGTTTCATCCACTCGGAGCAAAAAATTTCAAAAAATGTCAAAATAACTGTCACCCTACTATACATACCTATATGTATGTATACCTATACATATATCCATATGGTATATGTATACATATCAAAATTCTATAAATAAGTATAATGCTAGATGGACCTACGCTGCAGTACGCGCCGTTTCGGCATCGAGCTTACGACGCCAACCCATATGCATATAAACTGTATACGCTATTACGTTGTAGGTAAGTAGATTGTATGAACAAGGTGCGTATATGTATATATGTATAAAACTACATCCATACTTATATGTATACTTCACAGTTTAGTGTCCAGAAATGACGAAAGAAATGGATATGCTTCCGCCGATCATAAATATGAGGCTGCAAGAGGTAAGGTTTTTCATTATATGGATACCTGTCATACTTATATTAATTCCCTATTATAGTTAAGCGGTGAGCGTGCTTTCGGAAATTAAATATCCTGAACTCTGTATGTATGTATGTGCATACATACAATCATATACCATACAGGGGTTGTCATCAACTACCGTACTACTTATGTAAGTTCTGCGCTGTTTAATTTTACGGCAAATCATAGCTGCAGTCGGCACGTCTGCATATCAATACATGCATGCTACATCACAATCTGACGCTTCTAACAATATATTACTAATCACTGCCCTTCGTATTTTTATCTCGGGGATATGCGTGCCTAACAGTGTAATACCTATATCACAGTATATCACTGTATATATGCGCATATACTTTTAGCAACCTATGAATTAATGTACTGCATTGTTTAAAATAGATGCTCAAAATTAGACGCGCATACACCTATAATACGTCGCGAGATCGAGACTACCGAAATGCCTGCTACATAAAATTCTCGTATATACATATCGTTAGCTATATGTATAGAAAAGTCACGTAACTACCAAAAAATACATTTTGTCGGAAAAACCATGACGTATCTCCAGAATATAATTATGTGATTATTGTTGAAATTTTCAAAACGTGGAAATGTTGGTAGTTACGTGACTTTTCCATTTAGCTAACGAATATATACATATACCCGTATGCGGAGACTAAGGAAACAGAACCGAATTGCCTGATTCACATGGGTATAGGTATATGTATACATATCATACTGTGGATCAACGAAAATCACAGATTGAACGCGTATACATATGTATACGACATTTAAGTATGTGTATACTTGTCCGTTGTTCGAATGACACTGCAGTCATCTCCCGCAAGGCGAAAGTTTACTATTAGGTATCGGTCCATCGGACCTCTCCCGGCCAGCCGGACTGAGTATTTATTTTCGGATGAAACTAATTGCAGGCTATGAGTCTTACAATGAAATAATAACTGAGAAGACCGCGCATTTCAAACGGAAAAGTTCATCCTCTGTGGTCAGGGGGTAAATGTTAGAATAAAAATCTGAAAAAATGACAGGATTAAGTAGTTTTGTCCCCATTTGGGGTTGATTTGGGGGGCGGCTCGGATTTTTTTTTCAACGACTACCCTAAGACACATACATATTCGAATATAGAGGGTGTCTTCGATGAGACACAGTATAGTATTAAGTTAGGTCGCCTGTTGCCTTGGCGCACCGACGCCGGTAATGTGGCGTTCGGAACTTGCAATGTACCATACTGCTATATAGGTATATACCTATACCGTATACTCACATATAGAGCCGCATATTAACCCATCGGTCATAGATGTAATCAATTCACGTGAACAGCAATTGGTACGACGATGAATGATCGGTAATAAGTGACCGCGATCATTCTCAATTCTATCAATTAATATACTTATACTATATAACTATAATGGGTATAGTATGGGGAATTAATTAATGGCCAGTAGTTTGCTCGCTACATTACCGACATCGATAAAATAGAACAATATGCAACCCAATACTTATCACGATGTCTCCTTAGAAACATCCCATATGTTCCCAACATGTTGTACGATACGTGTAAGATCTACTAAGATGGATGTACTATAATAGCTTATCACAAAAGATCTTATGTCCTAATTAAATTCTGCATGGATCACACCAAGTTCCGCTATATCGAGTAAAAAATTTGTTGCTCGAAAATATTAATTTTATATTGGAACTTGCTTTGATTTTTGGAATTTCCATAAAAATTTTCGCTGTGTTTCTGCTCCCTGCGACAAAAGTTTCAAGGATATAGTTGTATACCGCGACTAACTCCGCCAAATATATCTAAATCAGAAATGGTCTGTATAATCTCATATGGGGCTGATAATATTATGCTATGGTTCGAATGCTCGCGATATAACGGGCATACAATCAACGCATGGATTATTTCACCCGGCGCGGCGCGACCCTTATTGATCGCCGCGGGAGTCAACGTGTTATAGGTATACATGCATATAGCTATAGGTATACAGCTTTTCGCGTGCGATAGCGTATACGAAGCGAATGCTCTGCGTACGTTTCCTACGCATCCTCTGTTCGATAACCCTGCGGCTTTCGTAGCAAGTATACGAACAAGTCGTTCATAACAGAGAAACTTGCGGTCCCGTATCCCTGTGACACACGTCTCCGTACGCCCAGATCTATACGGTATCGACATATAGATATTTGGTAGAACTTTGCGGCAGGTTATGAATGTATATACCTATATATATACGTTTACACTTGTAATAGTGCTACGCGGTAGCTTCGACCAATAGAATTTCATGATGCAGCTTTGGTATAGCTCGTTGGAAACAGCCCTGTAGAATTATCATCCCCTAGGCTCGCGCGTTTAATCGTTGACGGGCGCGTCTGCGCTCTTGTTCGATCTGTCCGGGCGGGCGGGTGGCCCCACCTATTTTCACCGGTTATATCGCTTGCACGGTGTCTTGCGCTAGTCCCGATAACTCTCTCGGATAAAAGTGAAAGACGAAAAGCGGGAGTCTCGTACGCCTGCGAGACCCACCAAAGGCGCGATTATGGTCACGGATAACACGAATCAGGTGATCAAGTGGTATAGATAATACGATATTTTATTTATATACTTACTCGTATACCGCGGCGACCCCGAGGAAATACGAGGCGCGGAAGCGCCGGTCAAACTGGCATAATATAAACTGTGATTGTTATACTTGTATACCTATGTGCGGCTCCTTGGTCCGCGAAGCAGGGGATGGTGGTGCAGACGGTGAAAAATATAATGGCCATATAAATATATACCTATACGTGTATACATATACATACCTATGTACATGTACATATACATATACATATACATATACATATGATATAGGCTCAACGCTTTTTGTCAAATCCGCAAGGTGCTAATAATTGTACACATACACATACACACACACCTGAACACGCACGCACACGCACGCATATATACATGTATATGTATAGGATATATGAATATAGATATGTGTTGTATATATTGAGGACAGGGAGACGATTGAGCCCCTTGGTACGGCACTACGCAGAGTCCCCCCATGACAGCAGTCGCTTTTGATATTCCCCATTCTTGTGAGTGTGTGTGGTTTCGAAATCAAAAAATTTTAGGGCGCCAAGAATGTTTCAGGAGGTCCAAGTCTCAAAGTATACTATTGGATATATAAATCCTTTGGGGACAGTCTTCAAAGTAACCCAAGAGACCTCAAAGTAATATTTGGATATAAAAAGAGAAGTCTTTCTTCTATGACCCCTGTCCCGGAAGTCCACTATATGTAAATATATTCATGTGTGTATATACAAATTATGCATATATGTATGTATATACTTATAATGTATAATTTATTATGCAATGTTCCATTTTAATTGCATCGTTGATTATTATCACCACTCACACCCTGAACTGTATACCTATAACGAGAATCCCGAGCTGATGTAATTTTTCTCTCCTTTTTTCCCCCATCAGCTGCCTTTGCGACCAAGGTATTAGAATTTTATGTATTTTTTTTTTTTTGTTTTCAAATTGCCGACGCCCCAGAATTTTGGTATTTTTTATCCGGTGAATCGCGAGAATATCGCTTTTCGGGTTTATTGCCCCGTATGTCTGCGTATACCCTGTAGTACTGTACGTACACTATTCCTGCACCGGCAGCAGAACCGTGTAACCATTAGCCTCTTCGACCGATGCCTAATCGAATTAATGAAGCGTTCTGTCTTTCAGGCCGATGACACGACGGCGTTCCTACGAGCCGCGCGGTCTGGAAATTTGGAAAAAGTTGTTGAATATCTCGATACAGACTTGGAGATCAACACGTCCAATTCGGTAAGAGACATAATACCTATATAATACCTATGTATCTATACATACCGATATAACCGCATAGGTATAAATGCACACGGCATACCTACACTATATAAGACATCTCACGAAGCTTCGAGCACACACCTGACCATCTACAGGTGGTAATGGTCGCAATTATAATGAGTTTGAGATTCTTTTTTAACAGGAAACCAGATTAACAAACCTTCTAAACTTTTGCACTTGAGAACAACAAAATTTTGGTTCCGTTCATGAAATTATCCTTACAATTTTTTTGACAAACGTTCAATTACAACAACACCACTGTTATAACTATACAACCAGCATACTGTCACCGGGTTCAGCTGGTATTTTGAAAGCACTTGTAGACAATTATGAGTGTTTCGGTGTGTAATTGGACCGCGACACCGGTCGACCGGTGCAGTATATCCTGGACAAACTACAACCGATTTTCGGGTGGATGACCAATAGTAACTGAATGCTCTGAATGTTGATCGGCTGCAGGATAAAAACTTTGATCAGGTGCCTATGGTAGGTGTTATAGGTACACGCTATAGTTGCCAAAAATAAAGAACGAACGTGTAATTCAAAACTATAAGTATCCACTTCCACGATCTTCTACGGAATGAGCCTCAAAATTTGGCATGACATGAGTTACAAGAGCTGTCGATACGTAGAATTACAGGTGATCTTTTGGGTAAAAAGATCGTATCATTGGATCCCCAATTTCCTCGATTGCTCGCCGCCAATTACCCCCGGACATTATTATGCATATTGTACTTATGTATGTGTACATCCAGTGCATAATACTCACTTCATTCAGTAGCGAGAGTAGGTATGTACAGTCAGGGAAATGTAATCTGTCGCCGCCTTACTTGATGCAACTGAACATACAAGTGGTTTTAATGAAAAAGTTGTCATATTGTTATACCCCGTGGAAACGAACACTCGAGCAGAGGTTGCTTTAATTTTGTGCCAACTTGAAGGAAATTAAAACCACTTATACCTATGTTCAGTTGCATCAAGTAAGGTGGCGACAGATTCCATTTCTCTGACTGTACAATACATTGGTATACATACACGGACTGGTTTCTCACCAAGCAATTCTCTCACTACTGACAACTTACTATCTCTAAATTTACGATCAATTCGAATTTCTGGATGTGCACAGGGTTTAATTTGCGGATAATTTTACGGGTAAGTATTTTGGAACTTTGATGAAAAGATGTGCGTAGAAATAATCTCAATTCAAAATTAGTAGTTCATACAGCATTCAGCAACTGTGCGGTAAATCCATTATCAGTGGTAAATACATTATCTGGTCAGACCTCGGCGGTTAGCGATCGCCGATCAACGAGGCGCGTGCACCCGAATCGTCTGTTTAATCATTGTCCGCGGTGAAATGCATCTCACATTAGATTACTGCACAGTATGGATCAGTTTCACCAATAACAAAAATCCGTTATCCCTGTATGCATGTAGTTATACATATATATGTATGTGTATGTATATTACCTACGTTATTAAGAGCCACAGATTATATTTCTATCCGACCTGCTCTGCACTGTAGCCGCATTTACTTATCCATACCTGTATCTAAACGTCTTCAGTCAAAGTTGATGCAGGAACAATGATTTATTTTACAGAATGGTTTGAACGCCTTGCACCTAGCGTCGAAGGACGGACATGTGGAGATTGTGACTGAACTTTTGAAGCGCGGTGCCCGGGTTGACGCGGCAACGAAAAAAGGAAATACCGCCCTACACATAGCTTCGTTAGGTAAATAAATCCGTGAATGTATCAACGGATTATATACACGTTCATACCTCCAGAGTTATGTATATGGGATAATTTTGAGGCGCGTGCTTCTTGGCGGGCTAATTTTTTAATTACTGAGAGGACATTGACATGTTTCGAATTGTAGTTATACTTATGCTTGATCTTAAAAAAGCCCACCAAAGCACTACGTACTCCAATTTTTCATTTTCTGCACCCGAGGTGCTTTTACCCCATATGTACACATACTTACATGCTCGAATCGAAATTGTCCTGGCCTTTATATAATTGTGTACACAATATAACAAGAATTTCATGCAACCACACGAACGAACTACCATGATTGCACTTGTTCCTCTAATCGATTGGCGTATTGTTCTTATTTAACTTTCACTCTGTGTGTCGACAGCGGGACAAGCGGAAATAGTAAATATCCTTCTTCAGTACGGATCCACTGTGAATATACAATCTCAAAATGGTTTCACACCGCTCTACATGGCGGCCCAAGAGAATCACGATCAAGTAGTTAAGATACTGCTGTGCAGCGGAGCTAATCAAAGCTTAGCTACCGAGGTATGAAAGGCCAATTACTTATAGGTAGAGCATAGAAAAACTGTTAAACACATATAAAAATAATTTATGTGTGCGGATGTGTTTAGGACGGGTTTACGCCACTCGCCGTAGCGATGCAACAAGGTCACGACAAGGTCGTCAGCGTGTTGTTGGAGAACGATTCAAAGGGAAAAGTTCGACTTCCGGCCCTTCATATAGCAGCTAAAAAGGATGATTGCAAGGCTGCAGATTTGTTATTGCAGGTGAAAGGGATATCTCTATCCTCATATATGATCTATACAATATATGTATACATAATATACATATATATATCTAGTCTATACTACTGAACTATATTCGACCGAACTGCGATAAGAATATCTTTGAATGTTATTTCAATCATTTTTGGTATTCGAGAAACAATCACATTACGACATCAACTCATTTTGTATATGTCACCTATAGTTACAGCCCGTCGAATATAACACCAAATGTATCATCTTAAATGACGTGATTTTTTTTCTTTTTTATCAGTCGAGTATAACGCACATATACCTATACTTATGTATAGAGCTATATACATCTGTATAGGCATGCATACACACACCTTTGTACGGATTGCACATTAATTGAGATACACTCTCGTTTTCGTGCTTATGATCGTTGGTAATACGCAAATGGCAGTAATAAATAATATATATGTAAAATCATTGATTCATGTAGAACGACCACAAACCTGATGTTACTTCAAAGAGCGGTTTCACGCCACTTCACATCGCCGCACATTATGGAAACGAAGAGATTGCTCGTCTATTGATAAAAAGGGGAGCTGACGTGAATTACTTGGCGAAGGTAATATTTTCGCGTCTACCTATATCCAGTATAGTAGGAGTAAGAACTATATATCCAGTACATGTATCCAGTATATGTATTATACATTCACTTCTATACACACCTGGATATTTCTTATATACGTAGGTATACATTAGAGTGGTCGTTATTCAGGCATTGTTGCTAGTGATGAAAAAAAAAATCCTCTCAAAATATGAGCTCTTAGTATTATGATATTTAGAAGTGCATCATGAAATCATGATCATCTGCTTTCCATATTTAGAAGTGCAACATGATCTTCTGTTTCGCATTTAAATCATGAACATGGAAAGACTTTTGTTTGCTTCTTCTGAATTTTATAACTCGACAACGGATCGATACAGAGAAATGACAAACACATATTCTTGCGTAGGGCGTTGAATGGTCTACAACAAAGATCGTTAGTCGTCGTATGATAAACCCACTCGTTCGAAATTTACTGCTCGATCGTAAAAGTTAAATTTATGGTAAAGGACCGCGCACGAAACATATGGGAAATGGGTCTCGGCGGATTACACTAGTACTTGAAGAAACGCGAGCTAAGATCATCCTGATTAAAAGTTCTCATTGCCACAATGTCGTTTATAGAACTGTTCAGCCTCCAGATTAAGTTGCAGGTGAAAAGTTCGGGAAAACTCTGCATTGTCAATTATCTAATATTTCTATGACAGCTGACCAACAATTCCTCCGAACTCTTTAACCCTATATAACGGTATAATCATTCACGACATATCATGTCAGAAACTAGATTCCGTCGAAATCTGCATGACCCAATGCGTGCACCACGCGGAGATTGTGTGATCGGACTTGGCACATCTTGCAGTGGCCTTGAAAATGGCCGTTTAATCTATAGGTATTAAATAAAATTATATCATTTATACTAATAATATAAAAATTTTCATCACTATAAGCAGCAATGTTTTCGATATAACTTTTGAAAAAAAAAAAAAATATTGGCCCAGTCTAATTATACATGATTCACCTATATACCTAATTGTGTGATGTATTATACCCTTCAATATACCCGTACACCTACGATATGTATGTACCTATAGTATGTGTATGTGTGTATATGTATCCATCCTGATAATACATAAATGAATTATACCGGGCGAATACACTGTGTATACCTATACCGGCAGCACAACATTAGTCCGCTTCACGTCGCAGCCAAATGGGGAAAAAACAATATGGTGAAAATATTGTTGGAAAACTCAGCTACAATAGACTCGAAGACGCGAGATGGCTTGACTCCGTTGCATTGCGCGGCAAGATCGGGGCATGATCAAGTCGTCGCGGCACTTCTTGAAAATTCGGCACCCATCAGCGCACGAACGAAGGTGGGGTGATCTATGCATATGTATATACAATACGATAGAGCCAGGTATTATATACAACTACGTTCAGCATATCATTCACGTGTGTCAAATACCATAATATTTGTTATAAGAATGGCTTGGCGCCTCTGCACATGGCTTCCCAGGGTGATCATGTGGATGCCGCGAGGGTTCTATTGTATCATCGGGCACCTGTAGACGAGGTAACCATCGACTACTTGACGTCACTCCACGTGGCGGCCCACTGCGGCCACGTGCGAGTGGCCAAGCTACTGCTGGACCGCAAAGCGGATCCGAATGCCCGTGCTTTGAATGGATTTACTCCGCTTCATATCGCCTGCAAGAAGAATCGTATCAAGGTCGTTGAACTTCTCATCAAGCACGGCGCCTCCATCGAATCAACCACCGAGGTAAACGGAATACGTCGGTACATTATACATGCACACATACATACATTATACACACATCTCACTCTCTATCTCTTTCTCTCTCTATACATATACACGTATATTATATCTATACATATACGTGTACATATACCTATAGGTAGGATGTTTCGAGAAAAGAAAAAAAAAAAAAAAAAAACAAGAAACGCCCTACTATATACGCTCAAGGGCAAATTTAACGGCGCTGCACTCAGTACTCTGCGAAAAAATGCTCATCTTCAAAAATTCATAGCTCCGAAAGGGTTGATTTAAAAAATCTGGATAAAATATGATAGGTTCTCTACAGAAAGAGTAACAACATACAAAATTTAAAATCAGATCGGAGACGGTGAGGTCTGAAACCATGTTGAGTTTACGTGCGGCAACCCCGTAAAGGTATACCTATACGTATACGCCGCTATGAATGTATGTATGTATGTACATACCTATAATAACGATTTTTGGGCCGTGTAAATAAATATATCGAGATAGTATAATCACCAATTTATTACTATATAGTATATTATGTTGTATATGTATAGGTAAATGTTAGACGCATAAGGTATGATAACACTGTAACAAAAGGACGAGATATCTGGAATATGCTTCTGTATAATAAGCAGTATATAGATCTTCTATATATGTATATATCTTTATATGGGCGATTTTTTTTCGACTATTTTTATTTTTTCACTCCCCACCTAAAATTTTGTTGGACATGTCGAACAAAAAATTCCCTGAAAGTTATAGCCCTCAATATTAATATTAAGTACTTTCCCAGAGCGTGAAAAGATTTTCCATCTAAAATACACGTAAAGCAACATTTTTTTTTTTCAAAATTCCATAACTCAGCGGCATTTTATGCTATCACATTGGTCTTGGTCTCAATTTACGCAGAATTGAACGATCTTCGAAAGTGTCTCTAACGGCGTTAGTGCAACTTACACTGGTGAGATGGTACGGGTCACTAAAGTTGATTTTTACCCAAAATTCTCGTTTTTTCGCTGTTATCTCCGAAATGATTAACTTTACCGAAAAAATGTAGAGGATAATTTTGATGGAAATTTAATTTCCTATAAAAAAGGTCCTTTAGACCTAAATTCTCAGATTAATATTTCTTGAGATATTGAACTTTAACTTACTTGTGGTAAATAAACTTTTTATGGTTTATTGAATCAAACGTTTCAAATTGTTGCTATTCCATATCATAATTTATGATATCATATCATATTTATGATATTTATCATAATTATGTAAACAATAAACCATTAAACTTTTATACCACAAATAAGTTGAAGTTCAATATCTCAAGAAATATTGATCTGAGCATTTAGGTCTAAAAGACCTTTTTTGTAGGAAATTAAATTTCCAACAAAGTTTTCCTTTACATTTTTTAGGTAAAGTTAATCATTTCGGAGATAACAGCGAAAAAACGAGAATTTTGGGTAAAAATCAACTTTAGTGACCCGTACCATCTCACCAGTGTAAGTTGCACTAACGCCGTTCGAGACACTTTTGAAGATCGTTCAATTCTGCGTAAATTGAGACCAAGACCAATGTGATAGCATAAAATGCCGCTGAGTTATGGAATTTTGAAAAAAAAAATTTTTGCTTTACGTATATTTTAGATGGAAAATCTTTTCACGCTCTGGGAAAGTACTTAATATTCATATTAAGGGCTATAACTTTCAGGGAATTTTTTGTTCGACATGTCCAACAAAATTTTAGGTGGGGAGTGGAAAAATAAAAATAGTCGAAAAAAAAATCGCCCTAATATATAAATCTTCTATATAGATCTTCTATATATATCTTATAGATACATATATATATATATATATATATATATATATATATATATATATATATATATATATATATATATATATATATATATATATATATATATATATATATATATATATATATATATATATATATATATCGACGGCTGAGCGGAACAACATCGTATCTCAGAATTTGGTTCAACAATATCGTATCTCAGAATTTGTTCCAAAAACATCGTATCTCAGAATTTGCTCCAAAAACATCGTATCTCAAAATTTGGTCCAACAACATCGTATCTCCTATATCTTATACACAGAGATACGATGTTCTTGAACCAAATTTTGAGATACGATGTTTTTGGAGCAAATTCTGAGATACGATGTTTTTGGAACAAATTCTGAGATACGATATTGTTGAACCAAATTCTGAGATACGATGTTGTTCCGCTCAGCCGTCGATATATATATTGTAACGGTTCAGGCTGGCTGGTTAATACAAAAAAAATTCAAGCTCAATCACACGACAATAGGTCGAGGGATTAAGCTAATCCCCTAGCTACGTTAGACGCGAAAATGGAGGGGATAAACGCAATATAAGGAATCGTCTGCCAGCAGCGGCAGCGATTCACGGTATAGCACCTGATCGACTCATTATTTAATTTCTCTTGGAGCGATTCACGGTATAGCACCTGATCGACTCATTATTAATTTCTCTTGGAGCGATTCACGGTAAAGCACCTGATCGACTCACTTGCTGTCTAATTTATCTAACATAACTTCACTTGTCTAAAGGTATTGAAGCGTCAGAGTCAGTACCTACATAAATTCATTTATTCGAGTCAGAAGATATAGAGTCACATTTAATTAGAAACGCAATGGAATAGTAACGAGATAGAATCAAAGACTAGACAAATTATAGCAATTTGATCATAGAGAAGAAAAAGCATATAATTTAAAAGCAAAGCGCTTTAAACTTATTTCAAAGATATCAAATAGTATTGTGTCGCTCGAACATACTGAACAGAAAAGGCTAAGATAGCTAATATTCAATAACACAAAGGTTTAAAGGCCAACACAGAATAAGAATAGATTTAAGGATCACTGTCAACACTTGATTTATTTTCTTTATTTTGTAACTTTCTGGTAAATTCGTATTATTAAATCAGATAATCTAAGATTAACCCAGATTCTGTTCATTTGAGATTTCGTCTGACCTAATTAACTGCCAACAAGCCAATTATTAGGGAACAGATTAGGGAGCGCATTGCATAGTGCGGACGGCATTGGTTTACCCGTGTCCGAGGGCCAAGCTGCAATCCCGAATCTGGCAGACAGTCTTGGAATCATCGCATTCCCGGATCTGAGGTAGCGATTCAAAAAGATAGGGATAACAGGCACGACAGGCTTGGTTCGCCCGGCTCTGTGGAGGGAAGGCGGCCTTGGGAAGTTTACCCCGGGTCCGTAGTCTAGAGACGGCATTGGTTTTTCCCGTGTCCGTATAGCAGCTAATAAAACTCACAACACGCTAGGTGGCTTTGAATGGCAGACCCATTATTTCCCCACCAACAAACATTCTTAAAAGAGGAGTCCCAAAAATCACTAATATTCAAAATCACTAACTAAAAGCAATTATTAGACAAAGAACTCACGCGGACGTCGGCATTGGCTAATTCTTTAACCCGCCAATACCGCGGCACGTTACAATTGGCGCCCAACGTGGGGCTCCTCAAAAAAGGAATTTTTTTTGGAAATAAAAAAGTTCAATAAAATCATTAGAATCTTTAAAATCAGTAAATTCGTTAATTCGATAGCTTCGGAAAAATAAAGTCAAATTCTAGATGATAAATAGACTGACAAAGACTTGTATGCCAGGTTTGGGATTGTTGTTTGTTTACGGTCAGACGAAATGTCAGATGAGGAATCTCGTAGAGTAAACAAAACCAAAAGTTCCAGTGTCGTCAATTTAAGTCATCGTGAATTAGATTCAGGTTTTTCGGATACAAGCTTTGCTTCTTCCTTGCAATCAACCACGATGAATCCAAACAGTAGCCATACGGATAATCCAGATCAAATTTCCAGATTAATTGAATCCATTGAACGTCTAGAAAGAAAAATGGATAATAAGTTCGAGCAAATGGAACAAACCATGTTAAGATCGCAGGCAGATAGCATAGAAGCACAAACAAAGTTTGAGTCTAGAATAAATAAAAAGCTAGAAGAAAATAACGAAACAAGTCAGGCAAAAATAAACAAAATCGGTACGGATTTAAAAATTGTATCAGACAAATTAAATTACGAAGTTTCAGACTGTAAAAATAAAATCGAGACATGCGAAAATATTTTACGTAGCGAACAAGTAGGAACCTACGAGGTTTTAAAAAGTAAAATTGTTGAAAACCAGAAAGCAAGTCAGGATATGTTTACCGAGTTAAATCATAAACATGATAGTCTGAAAATAGGTTTAGAGTCTGACATAAGAAGAATACGACAACAAAGAGGTGGTCAAACTGCTGTGTTTGACAACACTAGTTTAATAACAAAACAATTAAAATTACCGACATACTCAGGAAAGGCTTGGGAAAAACCAGTCAATTTTATTAGGGAATTAGAAGAATATTTCAGTTTTCTAAATGTAGGTGATGACATTGGACTGAGGTTGATAGGTCAAAGCTTAACAAACGACGCAAAGGATTGGTGGATAGCGCGACGCGAGGTAATTCATTCATGGGAAGAATTTAAAAAACGATTTTTATCGAGGTACTGGGGCGAGGAAACGCAACGAGATGTACGTCGGGATTTAGAGTTTGGATATTACCTACCTGACACTAAGGTAGGATGGTCTGAATATGCCAGTAGAAAATTTGCGGCTGCATGCGGGCTAAATCCAGCGTTACCAGAAGCGGAGATTATCAGTAATCTGATCCGTCACTTCGATGAATCGGTAGTAGAGGCTGCGAAAAGTAGATGCATCCGAGACATAGACAATTTGTTGACTTTTCTTGACCAAATGCAATCAGGGGGCAGGTCGAATGCACCAAAACACTCGCACACAACACATAATCCAAATCGGTTTGTAAATCACACACGATACGCCGACGAAAAACAAAAACAAAACTCTTGGCGTAGTAGTCCGAGTCAACACACTGGCAATACTAAACCGAGCATGTCGCGAGATGAAAACAATGGGAACGATTCCCATGAGAGTAGAATAAAGGCTAATTCTCAAGAATTAAACAGACGTACAAATTGGACAACTACTAAACAAATAAACGCGATCACCGAAGAGATTTGTGAGACCGATAAAGCAGAAACGGGTGAGCCTAATTCGGAAAACCCGACTGCGCTGTGTTAGGCGTGCCGCATGAAAATACGGCACAGCGCACATTTGAATTAAACGCGGCAGAAATTGAGCAGGAAATTCAAAAATCAAATCCGTTTGAAAACCCCACAGATTACCTAATAAAAGAAAAAGTAGTAAGTGAAACAAAAAATATACAATGTCCAAGTATAAAAGTTTATTTAGAAAGCCAAAGCATTACAGCGTTGTTAGATACCGGTAGTCAAATAACTTGTTTATCTGAGGAATGGTACAAACAACAAATAGATATATTTGAAAACTGCGATAAGTTACCAGTGGTAAATTACCAAATAGTTGGCGTTACCGGTGGAAAACCAGTCAAAGTAAAATTACAAATGTTTGTGAAAATCAAAGTAGGAGAGTTCACTGATCAGATTCCGTTTCTAGTAGTTCCTACACTTCGTCATCCTGTCATTATAGGGATAGATACTCTTGGTAGATGGAAAGCGGATATCGATTTGCAGTCAAACACTTTGAAGATCCAAACTAAAAACAAAGAAAACACTATCGGGTTAGAAAAACAGACAATAGTAGATTCAAAAAATAATAAACTCGAAATCGCGACACTAGATACAAACGAAATGCTAAGTAAAAGGGTCGAAAGCGATGATGAGAATTACGAAGTAACCGATGATGAGATCATTGACAAACTCGCGGAATGTCAATCGTTGGAAAACGAGCATCGACAGACGTTTATAGAATTATTAACGAAATATCGAGCTATTTTCAGCAAAATTCCGGGAAAAGTCACGGTTTACGAACATAAGATTAAAATCTACGAAGATCGACCATTCGTACGAAGGTCGTACCCGATACCGATAATGCATAGAGAGAAGGTCGATAAAGAAATCGAGAGAATGTTAAAATATGGGATTATAGAAAGATCGTACAGTGAATATATCAACCCAATCGTGGCTGTTGCTAAAAAATCAGGAGACATAAGGTTAGTCCTCGATGCTCGTTTTATCAATAAGTTGATAGTTCCGGATCGAGATTGTGCTCAGTCTACTGAGGTGCTTTTTCAAAAATTCAATAATTCAAAATTCATGTCTAGCATCGACTTGACGGCGAGTTTTTGGCAAGTACCACTGCATGTAGAGTCCAGAAAGTACACCGCGTTTATGTATGGCGGAAAAACCTACCAGTTTAAAGTCACTCCTTATGGTCTAAGTACCAGCTTAGCAAGCCTCATAAGAGCATTAGATATAGTTTTACAAAGTGTGGATGAATTCACTATCAATTTTGTAGATGATATTCTTTGTTCATCGGATTCAGTAAATAATCACATCAAACATTTAGAAAAACTTTTTGAAACCTTTCAAAAACATAATATGACGATTAATTTCCAAAAGTCTAGATTCTTTAGACAAGAAATTGACTTTTTAGGACACAAAATCACGCGGGATGGTATTCAACCGCAACCGGAAAAGATAGAATCAATAAAAAATTTCCCAACTCCTAGGAACCCGAAACAGTTAAAAGGCTTTCTCGGCCTAACGAACTACTATAGTAAATTTTCAAATAGCTATTCTAATCTGACATACCCGCTGTTAAAACTACTTAGGAAAGATGTAAAATGGTCTTGGACGGACGAAACCGACGAGCAATTTAAAAAAGTAAAAGAAATGTTTTGTAAAACGGTGATTATCCACCACCCGGATCCGAAAAAGAAGTATTACCTGCAGTGCGATGCGAGTAGTTACGCGATTGGTGGAGTTCTCTATCAAATTGACAAGGATAATTTAGAACATAGGATAATAGGGTTTGCAAGTAGAACATTAAAAGGAGCTGAAATAAATTATTTCACAACGGAAAAAGAGTTATTGGCTATTGTCTATTCTTTAGAAAAATTTAGGACATTTATAGTCGGTGCAGAACTCATAATACGAACTGACCATAAAGCGTTGACCTTTGTGTTATCATGTAGGTTGACAAGTTCGCGACTTGCTCGGTGGGTGTTGTATTTGCAAACGTACGATTTCCAGATCGAATATGTTAAAGGTAGTGATAATATAGTAGCGGATTTACTCAGTAGATATCCTCATGATGCTGGTGATGAAAAACCAACAGAAAGTCATGAAAACGTGATAGCTGAATTAGCTAAAATAGTCAGCGAAGAATTGGTGCAGGGACTCCGGTCACTTGCCAAGCTGCAAAAAGAAGATTTACGAATCGCAGATTTGGTCAAGAGGGGAATAACAAAGAATAACGCACATTTCTCCGTTGTCGATGACATTTTATACCAACGGGAAATAGGGGGCAAACTACGAGCTTTCTTACCGGAAAAACTCGTTAGACCCTTAATAAATGAATGTCACGAAGTGTACGGGCACGTAGGAGCTCATAAATGTTATAAAATGCTGCATGAGAACTTTTACTACCCGAAGTTTGGTAAATTGGTAAGAAAGGAGGTAGCCCGCTGCGACCGGTGCCAGCGATGTAAGGTGCCGAATCGCTATAGTTACGCAAGCATGCAAAACATCGTACCTAATGGTGTGGGGGATTTGATATCGATAGATTTTTTTGGACCGTTACCGGCAAGTCAAGGTAACTACAAATGGTTGCTAGTGGTAATCGATGCATTTAGCAAATACGTACAGTTATATCCTTTGAAAGTTGCTGATGCGAAATCCACCATCCGTTGCGTGTTTGAGAAGTACATTCCGGAATTCGGAAAACCTAAAAGGATACAGTTTGATCATGGCACACAGTTTACATCCGTCAGATGGTTAACCAAATTACAGGAAGAGAATGTAACTCCGATATTTTCGTCAATAAGACACCCACAGGGTAACATTGTAGAAAGAGTAAACCGTGAAATTGGTAGGTTCTTTAGAACATTTTTGTCGGATAAACACACTGCCTGGATCAAATGGATAAAAATCATAGAAACATGCATGAACGAGGTTTATCATGAAACAACCCAGTTTACTCCTTGTGAATTGCAACTAAATGAAAGACCGAAAAGATTTTGGGATCAATGGGTTATTCATAATCAATTTCGAGTCGCGCATGACTATAAGTTAGTTTTAGCTAAAAGTAATATTAAGAAAAAAGGTAGTGCTAGGGCTAAAAGATTTAACGAAACGCATAAGATGACAGAGTTCAAAATAGGCGATTTAGTATTGGTTAGAGCATTAAATGTCTCTGACACTGTCAATAAAAAGATGGCTAAGTTCTTTACTTTATATGAAGGGCCTTATAAAATCGAAAGGAAAATAGCCGATGCAACTTATGTGTTGGTAAACCCCGAAACTCAAAGAGAGCGAGGAAGGTTCCATGTTAATATGTTTAAGCACTATGTAACGTAATATATAAGTTAGAGGTAAACGTTGGCAATTTAAACCAAAGACTAGGATAATTAGCTTGTAAACAGAAATCGGCCAGTTATGCTAGGTAGGGAAAAAGAAACAGAAGAAGACTCACCAAAACAAAGTTCGTGGAACGGGTCGGCCTCGTCAAGGTAATTAGCTGGATGCCTAATCAGTTGACATTCTGACTCGCAAAGATGTACGGCTATATCAGTGTTCAGGATAAAGGGGTGCAAACAGCCGAAGATGACAAGGGAAAAGTGAAGTACGCATCTGGAAGATTCATCCGTGGTTTTGGGCGATACAGATCAGGATGGGATTCTTTAACGCCGAAGTTGGAAGTGTTGATGCAGATGGAGCCAATCAAACGAAAAGTGACTGATCCATCAAAATACTTCACCAACGAGGAAGTCGAAGAGTTGAGGGAAGCTGAGTTGGCTGAACTCGACGAGATGAAGAGGCGATGGCGGTTTCCTATTATCATCAAAGATGTGATGCTGAAAAAGAAAGTAGAGGTGCCATGGTTAAAAAACGTCAAGGAAGTCGGTGAAATCAAAAACGTGGATTTAACCTTACCATGGGTACTGAAAAGAATTGAGCTACCTGAAAGAACAAGGAAAGAAAGAGAAACCTATAGAAATCGGGTAAAAAGGTCAATAAATAAAAATAGGCCGGACTTACCTGCGGCACTCCGAAGACCTGGTTCGAACAAGGCGACTATACCAAGGATCACATTGAGACCGTTTGAACCACCACCAACACCGGATTACGTAAAACACTGGGATCCGACTGATCCGCTCGGACTGAAGAAATTATAAAAAGAAAAACAGCTCTGATTTAAAAGAAAAAAGTGGTAACGAACACCATCCAAGCCTAAGGACAACCGACATCAAGGTCCATCAACACGAAGACTTACTGCATCCGAAGAAAAAATCAGATGACCTGAAGTTTCGATTGATGGAAGGGGGCAATGTAACGGTTCAGGCTGGCTGGTTAATACAAAAAAAATTCAAGCTCAATCACACGACAATAGGTCGAGGGATTAAGCTAATCCCCTAGCTACGTTAGACGCGAAAATGGAGGGGATAAACGCAATATAAGGAATCGTCTGCCAGCAGCGGCAGCGATTCACGGTATAGCACCTGATCGACTCATTATTTAATTTCTCTTGGAGCGATTCACGGTATAGCACCTGATCGACTCATTATTAATTTCTCTTGGAGCGATTCACGGTAAAGCACCTGATCGACTCACTTGCTGTCTAATTTATCTAACATAACTTCACTTGTCTAAAGGTATTGAAGCGTCAGAGTCAGTACCTACATAAATTCATTTATTCGAGTCAGAAGATATAGAGTCACATTTAATTAGAAACGCAATGGAATAGTAACGAGATAGAATCAAAGACTAGACAAATTATAGCAATTTGATCATAGAGAAGAAAAAGCATATAATTTAAAAGCAAAGCGCTTTAAACTTATTTCAAAGATATCAAATAGTATTGTGTCGCTCGAACATACTGAACAGAAAAGGCTAAGATAGCTAATATTCAATAACACAAAGGTTTAAAGGCCAACACAGAATAAGAATAGATTTAAGGATCACTGTCAACACTTGATTTATTTTCTTTATTTTGTAACTTTCTGGTAAATTCGTATTATTAAATCAGATAATCTAAGATTAACCCAGATTCTGTTCATTTGAGATTTCGTCTGACCTAATTAACTGCCAACAAGCCAATTATTAGGGAACAGATTAGGGAGCGCATTGCATAGTGCGGACGGCATTGGTTTACCCGTGTCCGAGGGCCAAGCTGCAATCCCGAATCTGGCAGACAGTCTTGGAATCATCGCATTCCCGGATCTGAGGTAGCGATTCAAAAAGATAGGGATAACAGGCACGACAGGCTTGGTTCGCCCGGCTCTGTGGAGGGAAGGCGGCCTTGGGAAGTTTACCCCGGGTCCGTAGTCTAGAGACGGCATTGGTTTTTCCCGTGTCCGTATAGCAGCTAATAAAACTCACAACACGCTAGGTGGCTTTGAATGGCAGACCCATTATTTCCCCACCAACAAACATTCTTAAAAGAGGAGTCCCAAAAATCACTAATATTCAAAATCACTAACTAAAAGCAATTATTAGACAAAGAACTCACGCGGACGTCGGCATTGGCTAATTCTTTAACCCGCCAATACCGCGGCACGTTACAATATATATATATATATATATATATATATATATATATATATATATATATATATATATATATATATATATATATATATATGTATATAGATCTTAGAAATAGAAAATTACGGCAGAATACGAGCTGTATCGAACATTGGAAAACTGATTATGCATGAGCTGGTGTACATAGCGAGTATGATATTGCATTGAAATGAATGGAGAGTGCTATTCGCGTTTCAGTTCGTTCCATCCCCTAATCGACGACGGTTCTATTGTCAAAATTATTATACCTATATTCGCCGTATAAGTCACTGCAGACCACGCGCAGTTGAATTTTAAACAAGTCGTGTATTTTCCAGTCCGGGCTAACACCTTTACACGTGGCCAGTTTTATGGGGTGTATGAATATCGTCATATTCCTACTCCAGCACGAAGCCAATCCAGATGTGCCGACGGTGCGGGGCGAAACACCCTTGCATCTTGCTGCTAGGGCTAACCAAACCGACATTATACGAATTTTGCTAAGAAACGGCGCCAAGGTTGACGCACGCGCTAGGGTAAGTATTATACAGGATGGCCCATTTCAATATTTCGACGCGACTATTATTATATTCTTATACCGTATAATACCGAATGAAATCGAAGTAACGTAAGTGTATTCCGCTTCTTTTAACCGAACAACTTGTGCAGCTTGCCCTTTCGGTTTACGCCGACAACGACCGCTGCAGCAACTGTAATCGAATTTGTGCGTTTAATAGCCAGTTTGAAAAAATTTCCTGAAATTTAATTAAAAACCATTTGGTCGACAGTACTCGGCTGGCCTGAAACGAGCAGGCAAGCTGCGTGCATTCAGAATATCTTCTTCAAGCTTGTAACTCATTACGGGAACAATCACATGAAAAAATTAAAATGGACCCACCTTGTATACCTACCTGTACCTGTTATATCATCCTTAGTATATACTTTCGCAGGAAATGTTATTTACGTGCGCGTACGGTAGATTGGTACAATGATAAATTCTACAGTCTTGTACATAGCTGACGCAAATACCTATACTGGTATGTACAACATATCTGTGTATCAGGTTCAGGGATTATAATGTACAGTGATTAAAATCGAGCCGCATAATTAGGATACTTACATGATCGTTGCATACGATTTTTTCATTCGTATAATTACGCAAGATGGTTGGCTTTATAGCAAATATATTAGTCACCACAATTGTCAGCTACTGCACATGTATAATATGAGAGCGTATAATTTTCACTCAAATTAGCAATATACGGCGAGTACAATCGTCCTGCAGTCTGTATATTGTACGTATAGGTACATTGTTGTGTTGGGGCATAATAGTGTATTTCAATATTTGGTAACTTGGTGTAAGTTTGCCTATCCGGGTCTTCGTGCAAAATTTCAAGTTTCTATAGCTTACAGTTAACCGAAAGTATCGAACGGAGTTTTCAATCACCCTGCAGAGAAGCAAGCGTGCATATTGCATTTGCATGTGTAATATATATTGTCATCGCACTATACGTTACAAGTTCGTCCGATCTAATTTAATCCGTTCGTTATTCCTGTACATACCTTTAATTATTGATACCTACGTATGTATGTATGTACAGCTTCCATTGTACATTCAGAGTAAAGAAAGAAAAGAAAGAAAAAAAAAACGGTGCAACAAAAACCCCGCTTCAAGTGAATTATAACATAAACGGTGACAGAATTATACATGTCTGACGGTGTTGATATGCAGGAGCAACAAACGCCGTTGCACGTGGCGTCCCGCCTTGGTAACGTGGACATCGTGATGCTACTCCTGCAGCACGGAGCCGCTGTCGATACGACAACGAAGGACATGTACACCGCGTTACACATAGCAGCCAAGGAGGGACAGGAGGAGGTAACGTACAAGGAGATTTCAAAAATAGTCGACTATATAAATGCACAAAACTCTGTTTATCTATTTTGGACCCGGCACCAAGAATATTTAATTTAAATTATATATCCTGTGCTTTCTTTGGATATCTGTATGCTCTTCCTCGTATAGCACTATCAGAGTAGATAGAGGTAGTTGTATGTATGTACATAATTATCTACCTATGCGTAATGCGTATGCCCACACCCATGCCCATACACGTTTATGTATTATCCTTCTTATCATATTTTACAATTTACCGTTGAATAAATATCATTTTATAGTTACAATTCCAACTCTTAATTTGCTATCCTTATGATCTTGATATATTGACGTCCCTACAGTTACGTGTGACGATCAGGTAAATATGTGCGCGGATGTCAATTCATATATGTACAAGATTGGCGATCCATGCATCAGGGGCATACGACCGGATTCCGCAATAAATGCCTACCAAAAAATATTCACTGAAAATGAGTCGTTCGACCCTTGGTTCTCACACTCCAAGGCGGATTGAAAGGCTTGAGTGATCGGGCAGCCCAGTCCAGATGACCTCATACACTTATACCTATACCAATGTCAACTGCCAACTGGGCTTCTTGCCTATCTTACGTTTGCCATCTAGGGCCTATAAGAGTATATCTGAGATTAGTACGATTCGTTTTGACTCAACGATTTTTGTCCGGTTTTCCACAGGGGATTCTGGGGTACTCCTATGGTCCGCCAAATGTTGAAAACACTCATCATTTCACAAGTTTTCGTCACACAGAAACTGTTTCAGAAACTGTCTTCATTTGACTTTCGTCCGTCAAGCTGAGTGTATTGAACGTTGCACGCGTGTATACTCATGTGTGTATGCATTTATGTATGTATGTATGTATGTATGTATGTATGTATGTATGTATGTATGTATGTATGTATGTATGTATGTATGTATGCATGTATGTATGTATGTATGTACATTATTTATCATGTGTATCATGCATACCATATGTTATTATACTTTTGAGTTTTGGTAGTTCATTCTGTCACTATACATCTACACGGTATATTATTCTATCACGAGCAACATTCCCATATTACCTACAACCTACGGAGATATTCGTATACCAATTACTGCGAGAACAACCACAACCACAAGGACGAGGACAATGGTATCAAGGCAAAGTGTTGATCGGTTTAAAGCATATATTGTTAACATTTTATCTCTTTCAAGGTAAGCTTCGCCCGGCGTCATTTTCGTTTGTAAAAGTACATACCTATATCACGATCTGGGTCTGTATAATGTATATAGACATGCGCATGGTAACCATTATACCCGTAGCCGGCTATCCACAATACTTACCACAGTACAGTAGCTACCTACCATAGTATGCATTTGTATGTTACACATAATATCCGTCCCAAGGACCACCTAACCCTGATGCACGTTATGCACGTGAAAAATGTGACATCTTCTCACTTTCAAACTAATATGTTAACATAATATACATATTTACGTATACAGTATAACAATACGCTCTAACATGTAACCCATGCACTAGACACTACAATATTTGTACCTCGACCGGGCATGAGGTAATTTTTCTAACTGGCGCGTACCTGCGTTTACAGGTGGCCGCCATCCTGGTAGAAAACGGTGCATCACTCAAAGCTACTACGAAAAATGGGTTCACTCCGTTGCACATAGCGGCAAAGTATGGAAATATGATGGTGGCAAAGATCCTTCTTCAGAAGGACAACGCATTGGATGCGGGAGGAAAGGTTGGGGGGAAATATACCTATATCTACATAGTATATGCATATGTATAATACACGTATACGTGCACTTAAAGAACTCCCCATAGTTAGCCCCTCATCTACCCCGATCATTGGATTAATTATATTTTTAATCGTTTGTCGGTCGTTTGTTAGTGAATGATGGACTAATCCGGACGTTTGTCGGTGATTTGTTAATTAATAAATTAATTAATAAATTTTCCTGACGTGAAAACGTCTGTCGGTGATTGATGGACCATTCGTAGGATGACAATTCTCGGATTTTTCTTGTAAACGCGAAAAACCAAAAAGCGTACGAAATTCGCTGTCGAAACAGGAAGTATGGATTCATGGAAACACACATGTTTCCGCTTCACCCTGCATGCCGGCTGCCTGTGCTACAATATATTGTTAACAAATATAATAAATACAACAAATGATTCTCCCTCATTGTTAATTGCAATGGCTTCATATTTATTTATAACCAAAAAGTATAATTAATCCCATCGGGGTAGATGAGGGACTAACTATGGGGAGATCACTGAAAGGATATGTTATGCATGCGTAACTGTCACATACAGTGTACTTCATATTTAAACCTTATTCAGTGGATGATAACAGTGACAGCTGCAGTCATGTATGCGCATAACGAATGTTTGTATAATAAAGTCACAGCCGATATTGTATGTATAATATGTATACCTAAATCCATGTAAAGAACGAGATAACGGCGCTGCACATGGCTTGCCACTACGATCATCCTACTGTGGCGAGTCTTCTGCTGGAGAGAGGGGCATCCCCGTGCGTGACTTCCCAAAATGGTCACACGCCCCTGCATGTAGCGGCGCGCAAGAATCAGGTAATATTATACCTATACCGATATACCGACTTTCATGGATATACGCAATACAGCCGGTACCGGTACGAGCTATAACTATAGGTACAACGCGTATAGATATTATACATATTTTTCTACCTACATATTATATATATTGTACGACACCGCAGATGGAGATTGCCTCCGCCCTGCTCGAACACGGGGCGAACGCGAACGCCGAATCCAAAGCCGGATTTACCCCGCTACACTTGAGCGCTCAAAAGGGACACCACGACATGACCAATTTGCTCGTCGAACACGGGGCTGATCCAAATCACAAGGCCATGGTGGGTATCGTGCGGTTAAATTCGTATACAATTCGCTGAGGATTTGATAATGCTGTGGATATATCGAACGCGGTTGATATAGGTTGATATATATCTGTACCAATTTGAAAAAATTGTCACAGAACGGACTGACCGCTCTACACCTGTGCGCCCAAGAAGACTTTGTCAGAGTGGCGTCCATTCTCGTGAAGAACGGAGCGAATGTTGAAAGTCGTACGGAGTCGGGGTACCGACCGATACACGTAGCTGCACACTTTGGCAATCCATCGATGGTACGATTTCTGTTGAAACATAACGCAGAGGTCGACGTCAAGACCAACCAGGATTACACGCCGTTGCATCAGGCGGCTCAGCAGGGACACGCGCACGTTGCCTCGGCGCTTCTCGACGGCAACGCATCGCATAGAGCACGCACAAACGTAAATGTCTAAAAATTTGAATCTATACATTTATACGGCTGCATCTAGGTCTATTAGTAGGTATAAATATACGAATGGGTAGAAGTCGGTATGCCGGATATGTTCGATAACATGTCTGAATACCTATATGGGTATATGCGGTTAATAACACGTTTTATCATACATAGTCGTACAACTTGTGCAATCAAATAAATTTCTTGAATTATTGCATTAGGACGGTCTGACGGCGCTCAACATTGCTCAAAAACTGGGGTACATATCCGTGATGGAAGTTCTGAAGGGTTTGTCTTACGATAACTTGGCTCCGTGTAATAAGAATTGGGAAGAAAAGTACAAAGTGGTCGCGCCAGAAAGCTTACAGGAGGCTAGTTTCATGTCCGACTCGGACGACGAAGGGGGTGTGTATATTTATTATTCACCTGTTACACGTTAGGTGTACCTGTGTATACAGAGCTCTATATACTATACTGCATTTACCTATCTATGAGAAAGTCAAATTTGGTTTTAAACTGTATCCCACGCGCGGGTACTTACCGATATAGGTATGTATGTAGCGTGTTGTATCAGTCGATCGTATGTATATAGGTTCCGATACTTTGATCAGCGAGCAGCCATACCGATATTTGACCGCGGATCTGATGAAAAGTCTACGGGACGATTCATTGCCCATTGACGTTACGAGGGACGATCCAATTCACAGGCAAGGTATTGTGACCTTGTGCACTGTATCAAATTAACAATTTCCACAATATTGTACCTATGCATCGATTAATGACGAACACTTGTACTATTCTAGTTTCGAAGGAGGATCGGCAAGAATTTGTACAAAGCAACAACTACTGCTCGGCTGAAAACTTTGAAATGCAAGATAACGCGACTCTCGGGTATGTTACACAACATCCACCTATATACCTATACATATAACCATATCCCTGCAGTATAACACCTATAGAATAATAATCACAAGAATTTGACCCGAATTTTTGCATCTCTGTGGTATAATTGATCGCTCGAACCACATTCTCGGCTCATGTTGATGTTTGCCCCACTCCCAGGTATAAGCCACACTTAATTACGATTCATTTTTTGTCTTTGTTTTATTGTCCGTTTCCAAGGAGGCAGCATCCAAGATCGTGAGTAATATGGCAGGGTGCCCCGTAAAAATATAACCTGTTAAATATTTTCATACCCAGTTCCCTGATACCTACCTAGCATCTTATAGCTACTAAACAAATATCTAATTTTAAGAAACAGAAGACTGGGAACAGAGTGAAAACAAGCATACTCTAATACATACCTATACCTAAAACATATTAATTTGTCCTTACGACTTCCGAATCGTTTATTACTTTGATCGGAGGCATGATTCTCCGGCAAATGCGTACGTGCAGTCAAAATGTACGGCGTATTAAGGTTGCGTCGATTGTAAAATAATTTCAGATTCTTGGTGAGTTTCTTGGTCGATGCTCGGGGCGGCACGATGAGGGGGTGTAGGCACAGTGGTATCCGCATCGTCATACCGCCGCGAAGGGCAACCATGCCCCTAAGGGTAACATGCAGATTGGTGAAGGCGTCCAAGACATCGAACCCACCGCCCCTGATGGAAGGTGAGGCACTCGCTACGCGCATTGTTGAGATGGGACCCGTCGGTGCTACGTTTCTGGGGTAAACTATCCTGCAATTTACGCACATACTTGTATACTTATACCTGACACGACCGTGGCGTTATCATACATCAGGGTGGTCCTTATATGAGGTAGTTTTGAATTTTCATATCTACGCCCCCTGGAACGGTTCCAAATCCGAAAAAAAATCCTCCTCAAATTTCAGCTCTTGATATTAATAATAACACGTGCCTGTATAACTGCGCCATTCATATTTTGTACTGGGTCCCCACTAGGGTGGTCCTTATTTGGGGTTCTTTCGAATTTTCATAATGCCGCCCCCTGGGTCGGTATCAAGTCAAGAAAAAAAAATTTCTCTCAGCTCTTAATATTAATATTGACACGTGCCTGTAACCATCATAGCCACCCCCAGTGGGGACTCAGTATAAAATACGAATTGTGGTTACAGGCACGTGTTAATAATAATATTAAGAGCTGAAATTTTGAGAAAATTTATTTTTCTCGACTTGAAACCGATCCCGGGGGCGGCATTATGAAAATTCGAAGGAACCCTAAATAATTAGGGCCACCCTAGCGGGGACTCAGTAAAAAATACGAATTGTGGTTACAGGCAAGTGTTAATATTAATATAAAGGGCTGAAATTTTGGGGGCATTTTTTTTTTCGGATTTGCAACCGATCTAGAAGGCGTAATTATAAAAATTCAAAACTGCCCCAAATAAGGACCACCCCAGTGGACATAAATTATTCAAACACGTTGTTGTCGTTCCAGGCCTGTGTTGATCGACGTCCCTCATTTCGCATCCGCAAGAGGTAAGGAAAGAGAGATAATAATTCTAAGAAGCGAGAATGGGGAAACTTGGAAGGAACACGACAACACTTCAGACAACGACGACACTCTAGCCGGTACACCGCATGGTAATATTTTCTATATAATCTATATGGCGATCATAGACCTTTTTTATCACGAATTTTTCATGCCATTCGCATGGGAACAGCAAGCTGTAGGCTGAATGTGGAAATTTTGTGCCCATCTACAGGGACACGTTACGGTTGTGACCATTTCTTATCAGTTTAAAATTGGTGTTTCAGCAGTGCGGCTATCTTCGCTACACGGTAGTTCAATTTTTGTGTCTACTTATATTTCTCTTTTTTTTTTCTTTCTTTAATTAGGTACTATTTCGTTTTATCATATACCCACATCCGCGGTCCGTTATAGGACCGTCGAGCAATTGCCAAATGACTCAGTGACAATGTTAATGTGCCTATTTATGGTCAATATGGTTAATATCTTTGATCACCCAGATACCCAGATGAGCGCCTCCTATTCAGGGAGAATAACTCGTATAATAACAACGGACTTTCCGCAATACTTTGCCATAATAACGCGGATAAAGCAGGAAGTCCACGTGATCGGTTCGGAGGGTGGAATACTTATATCGAGCGTCGTGAAACACGTACAAGCGGTCTTCCCACCGGGTGCTTTGACGAAAAAAATCAAAGTTGGCCTACAAGTGAGAACCGAATTTAGAATTTCGATTATACTATACTAAGATGTCTGTATATACATAGGTATAAAGGTGTAAGGCAAAATATAAAGATATACGCCTCCTCGCTGAACGTTTTCGCCTATAGTATAATAATCAATTTACAATACTGTATGGATTTAGATTATACGTATAGGTATACATAGGTATTGTGTACTACACAGTAGGTATATTAGACCTGTCCTTAAGAAGGGTAAGATCGAATTTCAATGGTCTCACCCCTCAAATTGGTTCAAAATAATTTTAAAAAGATGTTGAATTTTTATTTATTTTTTCCCTCCATTTTTACCCACCCCTAAATTCCCAAATTCTAAGAGAGAAGATGAGGTGATGGAAATTTTTTAATTTTTATTTCTGATTTTCAACAAAGAATTTTCTGCTTCTTTAAGACCAATCCCATTGAGTTCCTTGACCGCTCAAAAGTTTGATAGCGGAGTCAAAAATAGAGGTAGCCAAATTTTTCAAGCGGCGTTTTGAAGGGGACAAATTTGCCTTCATTTTGATTTTTTAGGAATTGTTTTACGACTTTTTCTAGACCCAGTACGCATTTTTGAATAAAAACCTCGAAAAAACAATGCTTTTCTTATGAGAAAAAGTAAGGCTTTCTAGGGGTGGGTAAATATGGAGGGAAAAAATAAATAAAAATTCAACATTTTTTTTGAATTATTTCGAACCAATTTGAGGGGTGAGACCATCGAAATTCGATTTTACCCTTCTTAAGGGCAGGTCTAAGGTATATATCCCGCCGTAGTATGCACACGCCACGTTTTACAGGCCCACGTTATACCGTACGAGCTTACTGCCAAGCTTTTGGGTAATTGCGTTGCCGTTTCGCCCGTGATCACAATCGAGCCCAGGAGAAGGAAATTCCACAAACCGATAACTCTCACGATTCCTGTACCTCAAGCAGCCAACAAGGGTATGATCAATCAATACGGCGGAGAGACTCCGACGCTGCGTCTGCTCTGCAGTATCGCGGGTATGTAGATAATTATTCCGCTATACCTTATATACGCTATAATCTTATATATACGCATAGAAGATATGTGTATGTAAATAAAGATCCTGTTGTAAAATCGTCCAGTTGAAAGGTTATACGATTATTCCGGGATATTATACCAAAGTCTGCCTAAATTTGTGGGTATAACGAACCTAACTTTCAAAGGTGGGACGAGCGAGGCACAGTGGGAGGACGTGACGGGGTCGACACCTTTAACGTTCATGAACGACCGTGTCTCGTTCACAACCACTGTCTCAGCGAGATTCTGGTTGATGGATTGTAGAAACATCGGCGAGGTGCCGAAAATGGCAACAGAGCTATACAAGGAGTCATTATTCGTCCCCTTCGTTACGAAGTGAGTGATTAACACGGTAGATTATTCCCATATAGGTACATACATACATGCACACATACACATATCATTTTGAATGAATGTGACGAACTCTGTCTTAAAAATAAAATTGTACGTACCTATGCATGTAGGTATACTTGTCGTACGTGCGACCGGTCTTTACTGAAAAAAAAAAAAATGTATTCGCAGCTTCGTCATTTATTCGAAAAGAATGGACCTCCTCGAGGCCACATTGAGAATCTTGTGTATGACCGATGGGAAGGAGGGACTGCATACCTTGGAACGGCAAGAGGAATTTGTTGAAATTGTCAAAAGCCGGGACGTCGAGGTGATTGTCCATCCATAATTGTTTCAAATTACGACATTATACATACACCTATTATATCTAGTACATAAATACACCTATATGTGTGGCATAATCTGTGGCTGCAAAACGCAGAAAAAGCAGTACGCTGGCGACATGATAACACATTAACGTTCCGGCAGGCACTCGACAGCAAGGATTTATACATAGAGTTTAGTGGAAATTTGATACCCGTGACAAAGTCTGGGGTGCAATTGAAATTCACCTTCAAGGCCTTCCGTCAGAACAGGCTGTCGTTCCACGCGAAGGTGAAAGATCCTTTACTGGATCCCGTGGCAAGGATGTTGTTCATGCGCGAGCCAAAGGTCGCCAAAGGTGAACCCTCTCAGCAGCCCATCTGCATACTAAATATCGTACTTCCGGAACTCCTCTGCAAAGACAAATTCCAAGCGAAGCTCGATAATGAAAGCAGTAAGTAACAAAGTAACAATATAGATATATAGAATCTCATGAATTCTGTATTGCAGTACAATATACGTTGTAGTGTATTTAGGTATGAAACGAGTTGGCGACCTCGAGCCTGCAAAAGCTCCGCCGTGCGGTGCGGTGCATTATCCGTGTACCGTAACAGAGGCGGGCTCCCGAATTATTTCACGTATTTGGGGGGGGCAATTTACGCGTACATACATACATATAATTTATGTGCCTATGTGGAAATGGACATCGTGATAATTGTTGCAGATTTCGAGGACTCGAACATCATTAGCCAAAAAATTGACTCGTACGCATCCGAGTACGAAGCAGAAGGCAGGGAAAAGTCCGACGATCCAAAGGCCGTGGTCGCGTCCCCGTTGACCGATCGAAAGTTCCTTGCTGACGCGAATCAAAAAGACCGAGGAGGTATGACTATGACATAGACGCTAACTTATCCTGCGTATATACAATAATAATAATAACAACAGCAGTAATGATAATAGAAATAGTAGTAATTGCGTTACGCGCTGGCACGCGTCCAATATTTTACCGATGCACTAAATAAATTTTACCGATACTTTATAGGTATTCCCTGCACAGATTAAGAATTAGATTTGTGTATAGTATTATAATCGCGTAACATTCGAGTAGAATATATAGTAAAATCCCGGGCTCTATCTTTGGTCGGGAGGACTGGGAAGAAATCGAGAGAACTATACCTAAAATTATTTTTTCTCTTCAACTATTATTGGTTTCACGAACACCTGCAAAACGTGGCGTAAAAGTAGCAGACCCGCTCAACCTCGAACTCCATTCTCCTGATCTTCTATAAAAATGGAGCAATGCGACTGATTAGGGGAAGTAAGAAGAGCCAAGGTGAAATGAAGCAAGGTTCTACTGTGTATTAATGTATTCACGTCCATGCCCCGATTTCGATTTAGGATCCCGCACGACCGCTTAACAAAATACGAAACCATATACATACCTACTTTTAATCTCTATGTATTGCTCCTCGATTAAATCGCGCAAGAATCTCGGAGGTGGGTATACACGGAAAAACGAATTTCTCGCCGAAATGTAACGCAGCCTACGCGATTCATTGTGAAATAAAAATTTATGAAAATAAGTATAGTTTTCGATACCCCAGATATCGCGCCATGCTACTTTTAACGCGATTAAAGTATACCCCAACGCTCGTTATAACCGGCTTCTTCTGTGTACCACTATAGTTATATACGTGTATTTGTCCACACACACACACACACACACACACATTATACCCATACGTATAAGTATATTATACATATTATGTATGGATGTACTACATACATATGGCTATAAGCGCGAGCAGCACATTCTTTATACATGCTACCAGGTAAAAAATTCCTCCCCTAATGGACAACCATGCGAAGCTACGCATGGACAATTAGTATTGGAATGCTAGGCCGATCATTGGCTGGCCTCGTATAGGTAGATAGGCATGGACAATGCGCATATGCCTATATATGTATGATTGGCATGAACGCTCCGCTCATACTTCTCGTATTCCAGTTTAGTTGTTATTACCCAGCTGTATCGCATAAGAGACGGATAAGAGACGAATCTTCTATTTTCTTCAATTCTCATTTTCCGGGGGCATAAGGACATATAATTCAATTCTTAACGGACGAATAAGTTGATGAGTCGAAGACGCGGATGACTGGAGGGTGTGCGAACCATTTCACATCAGCCTGGCTATAATGCTACACAGCAAAAAAAAGTTTCACCCAAACTAAGGAAATATATTTTCTTGTAAATCTTGTCTCAAACAAATAAATCATTGTCTTCGTCCAACAATATTGTTTTCAAATGATATACAATGCGAATTAATAGTTGGATTAAGTAATTCAAATTCTTGACGTGTATTCTCAACTCAAGACTTAACTGCTCGCGATGTATACGAGAACAAATTCTTGAAATAAGATTTCACTCACTTCATAAGCAAAGAAATGCATAGAAATTTTATGGGCAGTAAATTTTCATCTCAATCTATAACGGTCAGCCTTGAGTGCAGAGCGAAGAAAAAATACTCGAACAATTATATTCTCTCATCGAGGTAATATGGTATTCGTTATAGGTATATGAAACAATGATAATTGTCTAATTGCCACGTTCAATATCTGAAAATAATTAATTACCCAGAGTAATTACTTTTATTCTCATAATCAATAGAATTCCATGCCCTATAACTCCCGTTACTTCTAGGACTACATAATATTGCAAATACGTATACAGCTATAATAATCCATACGCATCGCGTATACTGCACACATACTTTTATGACACGCACGATACATTCCTGGAGAATGTTCATAGACCACGTATACAGTATATGACTATAATATGTATACCGCTACGCGATTCGCCTGGGAACGAGATAATTGAATTATGGCACCGGAATAAAATATGGCTTCGAAAATTTAATTATAACTTAATAGAATGAAACTAGATTTGGATAGCGCCACGAAGTGACTTTTAGTTGGAAGAAAACTGTAGTCCAAGTACGTCTTGACGCGTTTCGCGGTGCGATCTAGCCACATCTTGACGTACAATAGACCAGGAGATATTGTTATCTGCAGTTGGTTAAACGCAAATTTGGTGTTCAATTTTCCGCATACAGTTCAGACCTCATCCCCGGACATACCTAGGGATATATCATTATACCAGCTATACTACGTATAAATGTATTATATCTATAGAATACATAGTGCGTAGTTTCATCGACCTTTGTTAGCTCGGACAGCCGGCCCTTCGCCCATCACTTACCGCTGCATCAGCTTTGAAGTGATTCTGAAACCTCCGACCCGCTATCCGCGATCCGCGATCCGCGATCCACGATCCGAGGATAAAACTTGGTACGGTCGCACACGATTCACGTACAGATACAGTAAAGATACATACCTATATACATACATATACCTATATATACATATATGCAAATATACATATATATATATCGTATATGAATTATATATACATATATATATATAGGTATATATAAAAATGGAAAATTGCCCGGAGGTGACCCCCGCTCGCGAAGGGGACGACGCGTGCGAATTGAACGTGGACGGGAGCGCGGGCGATCCTGCTTGTAATTTGTTGAATTTGAAAAACGTAAGCTGTGCGGTTGGATCGAATCCGTTGAGCGACGAAAACGCCGGTGGAGATCAATTGTATCTACTGCCATCCAAACCAAAGGCTAACAAGTCGGCGGCAGGCACCGCAGCAAAACCGAAACGAAAGTCACGATCGACTCGTAGGCGTTTGAACGCCCTGACGAACAATGCGTCGCTCCATTTCTCCGACACGGATTCCGAGGGTGAGTTGGTATTGATAAACCCCCGTGCCGACAACGTCATACCAACGATAAAAGAGGTGCTGGGCACCAAACGCAGCGAGATACCAAACCCAACAATTTCTGTCACGACGGATGAAACTGATGGTCCCGGAGGCGCGAACGGCGGGCCCGTTGACATTGACAAATTCGAATTACGCTCGACCCCGAACCACAGCAGAAGGCAGAGTTTCGCTGAGAACCTGACGGACTGCGATGAAGTGTATAGCAGCGATCCCGAAGAATTGCCAGACAGCCCGGATGGCGCTCCAGGAAAATTAAGGAAGGCTTCGTTGGTGGTAACGAATGACGCCAGTCACCTTCGTGAAACTGACTGCGAAGATTTCTCGAACGACGAGGATGACGGTGACGACTATGGGTCCGGTAAGCCGATTTACGTACCAATGAGAACCGACTTATTCGCCGACTTTAACGGCGAGACGATAACAACCAAGGAGGGGAACGGCCCATTCTCCATCGAAGTAAGAAATCAATTGTCGTTTGACGAGGGCGCGGTGGGTCCCATCGATTGCAATACCCCCGCAGGGGACACGGAATTCGTACCTTCTGTCGCGCCCGCGAGCACGGACAGCGAGGACATGGACGCTTCCGACGAGGAGAATCCCGTGGACGGCTCACGTCGCGAATTCGATGAAATGTTTCAAGATCTAGATGTCGCCGGAACTTCCCAGATAATTGTCAAAAACTTGAATAAGATCGACGAGACTATGCATCAGCTGTTGAGCGTCATTGATTCAACGGCGGACGATGGTTCCGCCGACGGGCTCACGGACGTCGAGGACATTGACAATTAGTGATACGTATCGGACTCGAGCGGATATGATAAAACTACAACTTGTCAGGAAAGGCTATAATGTACCGAATTATTACGTGACGCGATGATATTATGTATACCTTATTACCTATATGTATATGATATAAACAGGACCGGTGCGGGTAGCCGCAATAAAAAGGGAAAATGCCTTTAACAAGATGCATATAGTTTTCGAACGCGAGATTCGTTTCATTGACTGCGAAATAGAGAACCGCGTGCAATATAATACGGTCAACAATTTTCATGATGATAAACACAAATTATGGCCACCCCGGTTCCTGTAACTTTATTCACAATCACACGATAATCAGCGTACGAATGACACGGCATCACATGAAATTGAAAAAATATCTCAAACTTCTATTTCTTATTGGCAGTAAGATTTTTCAGTTGTGTACCATTGAGACAGGTCCGAAACTCTAATCAAACAAGCCGATCAAGTTGAGGAATTTTTGTCAAATTTTGGTCATTAGCCGCGATCACTGTAACGATAATCAGGGAACCCCTAAATCCTAGCATTGAACAGCGTGTTACCTTCTCAAACTGTATGATACTGTCGTAGTCAAGTGTAGCAGATGCGCTCTGGGAATTTTACATCGAAAAGCTCACGATCACCGAGTGACGTAAATGGTACTCGATTGTGAATCTTTGATTTTTTTTTCCATTCATCCCGCAATATTAGCTTCAAGAAAACAATAGCGTCCGGTGTAGAAGTAGCGAGAGCTACACACGACTAGAACAAGGGTTATCTGCCACGTGAATACTAAACTTTGTTCGTTCGCGAAAACTTTCATTCGAAATGTTTTCTCGCATTTTCAATAGTTGAAATAAAACTGGGGGGTATTTCGTCAATCTGGACCACTGGCATTCAAAAATCATTGGTATTCGTTGTGCAAATTCGGAATAAATATCTACATATACCTATAGTATATTTATAAACGTGTTGAATTTCATTGTTGTATTTAATTGTTATTGTTCGTCAGACGGATGGTTAAAAAAATTATACATATGTATTATACGTATATAAACTGTGTAACCGTGTATGCGTTGCTATAATAAAAGAAAAGTAATATGAGGATAATTCTTGGTTGTTCTAGATGCCGCTATTATCCACGAATCCCTTGCTCAAAAAGCGGCTTGCCCCCTAGAAACCGTAGATGCTAGTTATCCTAATAAAATAGATGCCTGCAAAAGAGACGTCGACGATGGCTCGCCCGATGTTGTTGAGAAGAAAACCTACTCGGAGAAACGGAAATTCTGGGAGGAAATTGGCAAGAAAAGAGACGTTAATAGCGTGGACCAATTCGAGTCGGAAATCTCCCAAACTTCCTTCCAATCGACGGCCAACGACACTGACGGCGAATGTACGAAGAGCAGCCCGGCTTCGGAGGACGACGAGGAGGAGGTTGCAGATAAGAGAGATGATGAGCACGCCGATGAGAAGGTTGAGGAGGAGGGAGAGGGCGAGGGAATCGACATCGCGGATGATATCAATGTGCCAGACATTTCCGAATGTTCTGTAGCTGAAAAGGCTCATTACTTCGAGGAGCAAATTCAGAAGGAATTGATGACTCCCGCGAAGGCTGGTTCGAATTCGAAGATCCCCAGCGATTCCGACCCGTTGAAATATGACAGGGGGAAGGTAAGAGAGAAGATTGTTGGCAAGGTCACGACGGGCAGCGAAAAACATGACAAAGTCGTCGATAAGACATCGAATGAGGCGGAAAATGTTACAACCGCCGCTTCAAACGAAATCCGAAGTACCGAGTACCGTAAGACTGAAGAGAACAACAAATCGAAAATAGAGGTTCTGCAGAGCGTGCCGAACGCTGGACAAGCTGATCCAGAATGGAGCGCAGCGGGTACAGAAACGAGGGATCAAAGGATGCGATCTGATGAAATCTCAGAAACGAGCGGCAAGTACGTGGATTTGAAATTAAGTCGTGACATGCCGAGAAAACAAGTAGAAGGGGAGTCAGCCAGCAAAGTTGTTGCTGCGGAATTATCGTCAATTGTACCCGAAGATGCTTGCTCAGTGCGTGCCGCGGCTCCCTCGCCCGCGTCAGTAATTGAAATCTGCAAAGATATGCTCCAGGAAGAAAGAAAACAAACGTCGGCTTATGTTCCAGAGGACAAGGTAGATATGACAAAAACGAGTCAAGCTGGCGAAAAATTAGTCACGGCCACGTTACGCGGAAGCCTCGATGGGTCTGGTTTGGTCGCGGAAAGCGTACTTACAGATGATAATCTCGGTAGTACAGTACACTGCCGCGGCACGATTGCAGCAACGTTACAATCTGACATACTACTCGACGAGACCGAGACAGCAACAGGCGAAGCTGCTCAAGCGGATGAAAATCTAAAGCACGTCAAAGATGAGTTCGGGCCGCGAGTTAGTTCAGATACAAAGATGGAACATCCGGCGACGGAGGACGAAAAATTCATCCGGTATGAGGAGGAACAGCCTAAAATTGAACGGGAAAGTAAATTAGTAGCCAATGATCAGCGCGTTGAGGAAATTCGCATACCCGCGGGAGAGGATATACCCCAGCCGAGATTAACCACGGAAGATAATGGATCACGATCTATTGGTGAAGAATTTCGATCGGAATCCGTCACCAAATTGTTGATAAGAGATACCACCGGACGGCCGGAAGGGTCAACGTCTCAAATTGAAATGGAAGCGTGCCGACAATTTTTA
This sequence comes from Macrophya alboannulata, assembly GCA_949628255.1. Classification (NCBI taxonomy): domain Eukaryota; kingdom Metazoa; phylum Arthropoda; class Insecta; order Hymenoptera; family Tenthredinidae; genus Macrophya; species Macrophya alboannulata. Next base: position 22,782,177 of record OX451210.1, on the reverse strand, counting down.
GACAACGAAATTGCGAGTGAAATAATGCCGACGCTGCTCAATGAGCAAACGAATCGAGTGAAAGCTCACAAAACAACGAAAGAATTTGAGTCGCATATCCCGAAGCACGTTGGAACAGCAAAGGTTGAAAGGGAGGCTGCACGAGCAACAAAGCCTAAGGTTGTTACGGCGAGTAAAATTCCTGTTACAACCGATCCAAGAATTCCCCCCGTACACCAGGCCTGGGTTGAGGAAGGGACGAAGAGGACATCTGGGGATGTTACCGAAACCAAGTGTAAGGGAAAAGAATCCGAATCACGTATACCGAAACGTATTGCCGATGTTCCGAAACCAGAGAAGGACGATAGTACCAAGCACAGACACGAGCCCGGGTATCAATCTCAAGCCCATATTGTAGAAGAGCTAAAGGAAACTTTTGTGACATCCACACCAGGAGTGAATGTCGATGGGGAAAGTTTACCCCGGTCAGGACGAGCATTGGCCAAAGATATACTCGACTCTGGTAAGGAGCCTCGCGATTTCAACGAGTCATTAAGGACCGAGAAGAAAACATCTCTCTCCATCCGCGAGTCCAGGGAGGAAACATCGAAAATCGGCGTCATGGCTAGTTCTAAGAAGCTCGGCGACGATAGCTTTGGAATCGACCGAACGGAGGCGTTTGATTTGTTTGAAAAACTGTCTGAATCTGACGGGACAGGATTCACTACCATGAAGTCGACTGTAGATCGTCGTGTAACTGCAAGTACAAAGGAAAAGGAGGTCGTATCATCGGAAATTACCACAGCTGCGGGTAAGACTGTCGTCGCAGTTGCCGAAAGAGAGCATTCGGAGGAAAAGGAGAGCGAGAGAACGGAAGCAAGGCTGGTGCAAGAATCACCGACGCAAAGGGTAGAAGAAACGGAATGCAATAGGAAGGACTTGGAAATAAAATTGGAAAGGGAAACGTCGGTGAAGCTCGTCGATGATTGTAGAGCATTCGTGGCCGAAGGATCGGCAAGCGAGGTGGTACTTGATAGTGAGGAAAGGGATACGTTCAAATCACTTGAGAATGAACACGGTCTCATCACGAACGCAACAAAGGTTAGCAGCCTCGAGGGAACCGTAGCCTCCGCGAGTGTAGAGATTCGCGCAGATTTGCCAGCGAGAGAAGAAGAGCATCGACCGGGACCTACGGTAGCAACCTCTACCCCGGGGGGTTCTCGCGTGAAAGACGAAATGGCGTCAAGCTCCGAAAAGGAAATGGGGAGTGCGCCGAGGGAAGGGCTCGGCATAATCAAAACGGACCTAGGCGTCGACGAGACACTAGCCAAGCCGCGAGTTTACGGGACGGAAGAGCTGACAGTGGTAAAAGAAAGGTCCGCCGAAGAGGATGACGACAAAACAACTAAGGAGTCCGAAGCTCGTAGCATAGCGGAAACAATAATACGGTCGATAGAAACTGAAATAGAAAATAGGTCGATTGACGCGGAGAATACTCTGATTCGTGATCCTGCTGCGTGGGGAAGGAAATCTGAGGAGGAGGACGAAGATAACTTGTCTCGTACGCGATTAATCGAACCCGTCGCAGGTCGTACGTTTGACAAGGAATCGAAACAGGATAGCATCAGCATAACCGAGGATCTGACGAAAGATGAGGAGTCGTCATCGAGATCCCGTGATAGAAACGGAAGCCTGCCCTTCGAAACTTCTAGCACGAGGATGCTACACGAGCGAGATATGACGGTTAGCCCTAGCACCGCGTCAGATCATACCGAGATGGAGGACTCGATGGAAGTCGATTCGAACGAGTTGGGTGACGCACGAAGAGCAATTACGACCGCGGATCAGTTCGAGGAGAAAGAGGGGCAGCTGTCAGAAAAAATAGTCGATCAAGAGGGTACGCAGACTGCGATGTTCTCAAGGAAAGAATCGTTCGACGAACTGGCAGTGCGAGACACTGCTACTTTGAGGACGTCGGGCGCCAGGGTGCTGGAGATCATCGAACCTGGACATATGGAAATAGACGTGATGGAAGAATCAATGAGGTGGAAGACAGAGAATGAATCCAACCGTCAACCATCCGTAACAAGTCAGCGTACAGCGACAAATTACGAGACCGCAGGGATAAGCACTTCGTCAATTAAACTTTATCCGGAACGGGACATAACTATCAGCCCGAGTACAGTTTCCGAGCGAACAGATTCCATAGACGAGCCGATTCTCAAGCAGGTGAGAAACGACTACGACATGGTACTTCAGAGCAAGATTGTCAGCCTCGATGCCGATAGCCCGCCGTTGATATCACCGAAAATGAGAATACAGACTCTCGACATAAAACCTGTGGACTGGATGATTGGAGATGAAAAAATTGAGATATCGGAGCCGTTGCAGCCATCTCAGGTTTTCAGTCAGGAGCTGGAAGAGTACGAATCGGTTGTTAAGCAATTGAGCATGGAGGAAGCCGTGAAAGATGACGAGACGGCACCCACTCGGCAAGTTGACGATAGCCGCCAGTTACTACACGAAAATGTGAGTGCAGGCAGTGAGATCGTGACAAGAGCAATCCCGAAGGAACCGCCCAAGACAAAGTTCATCGTTATCCCCGTGAGTGATAAACAATTGGAGAGTGAACTCGTAGAAAACAATTTGGATATCAGCTGTCAAGAGTTGATGGATACTCTGCAAAAGGAATTCGATGCTAAAACTCCGACGGATAATTTTGTCTCGGAAACGTCTGGAGGTGATTCCTGGATTGAGAAGGAGATGAGAGTCGACCCGGTGAAAACAGGCATGCAAGATCCCACTATAAAAGGACGGGTCTCGGAGAAATCTGAAGACATTATCACCGTGGGCACAGACCCAGGTGCAACCGGAAAAGATCACCTCGAGGAAGAAGCGTGTCAACCCCCAGTAAAGTTGGACGAGGAAAGGGATGCCGAGGAATTCAAGATGAAAGAGGAGTTAGGAGGTATAGACGTTGACAACACTGTCGTAGGGCTATCCAAGGGGAAAGAAAGCTACGTGGCCAAGGATATCGTGGAGAAAACGGATGAGATTAGCCTGAGGGAAAGGCCGAGTGCTATCGAAAAACATTCGGAATCTGTAAAGCACGGCCATTCCTCCAATGACGAGATATCAGGTACGATACGCGACGTTTCCGGAGACAGCGCGTTCGTCAGGGAAGACGACGCAACATCCGAACGTCAACGGCGGACCGAACGTGCGAAGAACCATCACGATACGGGTGCGGTCGCCGGCGCCGGTGCAAAGGTAAAAAAAGAGGCGGACGGAACGAGCCTCGACCTAAGCGCAAGGTACGCCATCACGGTTCTGGACCAGGTGGTTAAAAAAGAAATAGCCGAGGTGAAAGAATCCTTGGAGGCAGCGAAGCAGGATTTAATTGAAGAGTTGAGTGAAAATTGCGAAACTGTTTTCCAAATAAAAGATTCCCCTTCGGAGTTCCAATTTAAGCTACAGCCCGAATCTATACCAAACGAATTACCTTTCCTGTACAAAGCGATGCCTGCAGAGGAACAGGTGAAGAAACACGATGTTGAGCCGGACGTTGAAACGTCCTCGCCAGTGGCAAAGCCCAGGATTAGCCGTGACGACTCCAAGCTGGAGAATGACGAGAATCTTGGTTTTGAAGGAGGTAGAGTTGGAAGGACCGAGGACGACAACGGGAGGGCGGGAGGGGAGGTGAGATTGGAATTGGAATTGGAATTAGGGACAGGCACAAAACAGGCCGAAACATGGGAACGTGCGACCATTGCCATTCCCATGGTCCGCGGAGCGCCGTCGCCGAACGTGGGAGACAGTAGCAACTATCCAACTGCAGATGAACAAATCCCCGTACCCGCCAGCAGATCTAGTTCCGATGCCGAGACCAAAGACGATGGCTTCTTGATGTGCCCCCCTCAGCCGGCCCCAAGAAGAAGGCATAAGCCAGCCAGAGCTGCGAAAAAGATAAAATCTGATAGTGAGACCGACATCGGTTCTAGTTCCGGCGAAAGTAACTACCAGCCTTGCGACTACGAAATAGGGAGCGGCAGCAGACCAAGCTCCTCGGATATCGAGGCAATGCAATCAGGTTTGCCTTCGGGTACCGCATCGGAATACGAGACAGCTTTGATGTCGATGGAAAATTCATCGGCTTCAAGACCCACCTCACAGGATTATCATACGGCGATCAGTTCGTTGAGCTCCAGAGAATCAATAAAATCTCTCAATTCCGAGAGTTCGGGGCATTTGGCTAGTATTGAAAGTTCCAGCGAGCTCTCGGAAACTTTGGTACCCTCGGAGGGTGAAGTTGAAAGGGACAATTTGGACGACAATGTGGACCACGTCCTCGAGGAGGATATGATAGCCGCTGACGCGCCGGGCGTCTCAAGAATTTCATATTCGCCGAACAGCGACAATATTCCACCATTGAAACTACCAGGTGAAAATGACACCGACCTAATTGAATCAAATCTCAACGCGGCATTACCTTGTCGCATGAAGAGATCCTCCGAAATGATATTTCAACAAAATGACGAATCCTGTAGGGACTTGGACGCCGCAGAGATTGCTGCTGACGATCTAGATCCCTGCCAGAATGCGGAGGTCGTTACTGTAGGCCAAGATGCCGCTACAGCATACGAAGATATACGAGAAAATAAATTCATTGATAACGCCACATCCACGACATTGGCCGATGGGGATAATCTGACTGCGCACAGCCACCTCCAGTCCGTGGATCTGACGACCTCGCGCGTCGATGAAGACGGGGTTCAAAGCGTATGCACCCAGGTCACTTCCAGGGATCAGAGCGCGGCAGGTGACGGAAAAACGAGCCAGGTGGGAGAATCGACCTTGGATATCGTGGAGGCCCGAGCAACCGCGGATAGTTCCCATACCAGTGTTGCCGAATCAGAGTTGGAGACGGGGCCGGATATAGAGTTGCCGGTGGTAGCGGAGGCGGAGGCGGAGGCGGAGGCGAAGGTAGAGGTGGAGGTAGAGCTGAAAGAACGGGTCTCGGCAGTTGATGGGGGCAACGAGCCCGCGGAATCCGCGCAACGGCCAGACTTGACGTTGATTCAACAAACTAGCATGTCTACTTCGTCAACATCCGGTATGTCGTTGGAAACGGTTGTGGACAATAAGGAGAAACAGGATCGACGTTCCCCTGACAGCGATTCCTTCGAATTGGTCGACAAGCCAGATATTATAGATGACTTTGTCGTTATCGAAGAAGTTGGCAGGGAGGCGGAAGAATTCGACTCGGAAGGGAAGAGTATCCACATAAGCAGCAGCAGCATAGTGTGCGCCAGCGTGAAAAATTATGACAGGGAGGTAGAGAACTTGATTGCTGATAACAAGGATGATGGTAGGGTGCAGTCAACGAGCCAGCCATCGAGAAACAACGAACTGTTCGACTTTGAGTCGGAGGAGAGCCCGCCCCAAGTATCAAACGAGGAGCAATTATATTCTCAGTCATATTCGGACGACGAGCAGTACGAGGGGGGCAAGAAATGGGTCGAGATGCAGTTCCAGACGGATGCCCGTGGTTACGAGATCGACTACGACCGCGGTCCACTCGAGGACATTAAGGAGGAGGAGATAACAGACTTCGAGGCTGGTAGCAGCCGTTTCGGAAGTCTGGGCAGTCACAAGGAGTCCGTGGGTAGTATTGGCAGTACGCGGGGGAGTCTGGGTAGTACGCCCGAGTACGATGTACTAGCCGGAAGGAAATACTTCACGAAGCCGTCCGAGCACGACAATTTGTCCCTGAGCTCCCTACAGGAGTTCGAGAATCTTGAAACCGCCATGGCGATGGAAAATTCGAAAAAGGTGCATTGCGGCTCTCAGGATTCCATAAACAACGGTAGCTTACCGAGGCGATATCTCGCCAGTCGGTCGGGTCATGGCGATGACGTATCGCTGTCCTCGCTGAAAGATTTCGAAGGCTTGGAGACTGCCTGCCGCGAGGCCCACATGATCGAGCTACGCGCCAGAGAGGAAGAGGACCTTCTAGATCACGAAAGTCCTGAAAATCGTTACAAACTTGAGAGCCTGGCCCGGGCAAAGGCCGAATCAAGCGCCCCAGCATCATTTAATCCCAGTACTTCAGGTTCCGACGATTACGAGAAGCGTATAAGAGAGATCGACGAAATCATACGGATCGCTCAATCGAACGTAGAGAAGTTTGATCGTCAGGACGACACAGCGGACGACATTTCACAAATTGAAATTACAGAAGCCGACTGCAAGGGATCGAGTGGAGGCGGTGGAGGTAGCGGTAGTGGTCCGAGTCAAGAACAAGGGCAAGGGCAAGGACAAGGTAAAGGGGGGGAGGCGACGGCCGGTACAACCGCGGGTAACGAAGTCCACCCCCATGCGATGCCGATACGGGCGAAAGACCGAAACGTCATGGAGACCAGTACGGACTCGTTGGAATTGGATGAAGCGGACGTGGACAAGAGGTGTGACCCTCTCTGCCGGAGTTCCGATTCACTGGAAATGAAAACAATATTGGACCTACCGTCTCTCAGCTCAGATTCTCTCAACAACGCCCGAGACTCAAGGGAACCCCGGCCGGACATCCTCGATCAAATCGACAATTCCTGTAGGCGGTTATCCTCCGACTCATTGGAGCTACCTTTCTCGGAACAGCGAGAGAGCAATATGATACCGGATAAGAGTTACGACGATAGCTGTAGCAACCGCAATTACACGGAGAGAAGCGACACTGATAATTCGTCGATTAGGCGAATTTCGACTAATGAAGCGGCGAGCCTCACGAACATTAGCTTAAAAAACACCTCGTCGAACAATGGGACGTAAAAGATGACCGCAATATAGATATTCACAGGTAAGCATGCGGGTTGACCTAATATCAATATACGAGTACATAGGTATATCATATATGAGTAGAGGTATAGATGTGGGGTAAACTGTAATACAGTTATATTGACCGAAACACGTAAAATATACGTATAGCCATACACTTCATACCTATACGCTTTCGCAAGAACGCAAGAGTGCATAACGATGAAGCCCATTTCAAAAATCTCAACATCATTGACTCAAACGTTGAGGAAATTGGAAGTGCACCAACAACTGTATTGCCTAATTACCCTATACCTACGTGTACCTACAGCTTGTCTATTCGGTTATAGTCACTTTGTGCGCTGCCGTCAATTCGCGAATAAATCTAGAACTCAAAACATCGGTCTGTTCAAAATAGCGACTGAATATCGCGGATGTTGAAACAGGTCGGCATGATGTTTTTTTGACGGCATTCAAAACCGTCAATTATAGATGGTCCCAACTTTAGCCGACTGCCTAAACCGAATAGTCAAACTGTATACTTGATTAGACAATGGAGACTATACATTAGGTTGTGTCATTTTGGGGCAACATTTTTTTTCAACTTACATACAGGTTGTATACTTGCAGGAAGGTAAAATAAGAAGCCTGTTAAAATTTGAGATCTTAATATTAATGTTAAGAGGTGCCTCATCGCGAATTTTTATTTCACATTTAAAGGACACGGGAAATGTTCTAGTGGCACACTTCAATTCTTATATCTCAAGTACTAATCTACTCAGAATGATTCTGCATAGCTACTTTTGTTCGAAATTGAACGCTCTACAAAAAAGGTCTCTTGGTATTTTTCGATAAATCTAACCGTTTCCAAGTTGGTTATTGGCTATCAATGGTAATTAACTAATAGCCATCTTGGAAATCGTTAGATTTATCGAAAAATACCAAGAGACCTTTTCTGTAGAGCGTTCAATTTCGGACAAAAGTAGCTATGCAGAATCATTCTGAGTAGATTAGTACTTGAGATATGAAAGTTGAAGTGTGCCACTAGAACATTTCCCGTGTTATTTAAATGGGAAATAGAAATTCGCGATGAGGCACCTCTTAACATTGATATTAAGATTTCAAATTTTAACAGGCTTCTCATTTTACCTTCCTGCAAGTATACAACCTATATGTAAGTTGAAAAAAAATGTTGCTCCTAAATGACACACCCTAATGTACATAGATAATCGTGTTTGAATGACATCCACAGTATAGTTATTGTAAATACTTATATGATTTTGAACGGGGTAATCTTTTCTAGGCAGTGGACGAAATGGATATACCAACCTGTCGGAATTCATCGTTGCATTAACAACTGTTGGAAATAAGACGGAGGCGAAGATCGCGATTTGCGAGTACGCATAAAAATCGGAAAGTTGAATTCTTTTTGCTTTTATTTCTATCGCGATATTATTCAAGAACAATATTTATATTACGTTAAATATGTATAACTATGCTTATGTCGTGTACACTGCATACGCAGACGCGCGCACGCGCGCACACACACAGACACACAGGAACACACACACACACTCACACACACGGTATATTATACTATAGGTATGTACGGTGGAAATTAACAATGATGTTGCGCAAGAAAAAAAAAAAAAAAACTCTGGTTCCGTTAGCAAAGGCTTACGTGTTTTGATATTGCATCTATTTACCTATAATTACATTATATTATATTGTATACATCTGTAGGTATATTATACCTACTAGAATATTTCATACTATCACTATATTATTGCTGAATTATTATTATCATTATTATTATTATTATTATTATTATTACTATTATTATCATCGTGATCATCATCATAATTTATCATTGATGTATATTTTGATTGAAGCGATGTATACCCATAATTTTTTATGCATGTGGTTATACCTGTGTGATAATTGCATACGTATATGTATGTAATATACCTATATGGCTATATGTATGTATAAATTGGCATTATTGTATGTATTATTATCCATTTACATTCATATATTTTATTGCATTTGTAAATTTATATTTAAAATCCTATTTACATATTCTGCGACTTGTATTATATTAATAGTGTTGTATTAAAATTATGCCATGTTTTATAAACATTTTAATCGTAATATGAACCGCTGATGTCACAAAAAAATACCATCACCCCATATATCCATCTGACTGCAATCGCGTACATCCCCATTAAAATATCATCCATCTTTCATACATCTATCGTACCCATTACAATTCCACGAGCATACCTATAATACATTAGAGTGGTCCTTGAACGAGTGATTTTTCAAATTTTCAAGGTTCGACCGTCTTATGTAGAAAAGATTTTCTGTAGAAAAGTATCTGTGGTAACGTTTCTGTAGAGCTGTCGTTCTGTAGTAGAACAATTGTTTCTGTAGAAACGATGCCCACTCAATTTGAAGCACTTCAAATTTTTTTGAGTGGATACAAGGTCAAAAAAATAAAAAAATAAAAATATGGCGGCACATGTATCCGTTGAAATTGAAAGCTGAAATTTTAGGGGAATTTTTTCTCCGTATTTGGCACCGATTGAGAGGTGGACCTTGTGAATTTCAAAAATCACCCTTTTATAAGGACCACTCTACCATTATACATATGTTATACGTATACAAGGTTCAAGGATCAATAATAACAATATATAGCTACTCGTATATCATCGTATATAGTTATAGGTATATGTATATCTATAATATGAAGGTATAAAAATACCTGGCATGTATTATGTAGCGTATGAATATACATCGTATACATATAGGGGAACGGAGGTTCCCTAGGAAAGCAGGGAATATTTGAATTCCCGCAAAATGTAGACGGCCCAGAGGCAGCACGAGGCGACGTGAGAGTAAGAAATGATCATGCCTGGCACTGTGAATGTTTCGTCGTCTCCGATTCTCATAACGTTGAGGAATAATACGCATCTAGTAAGTTCAACGAGGGCAGCATATTTGCTATCATCGAACAGCATACCGATAGCTGTCAGCGCAAACACGTTGTTTATTATCCCCATGCCGCTCGTGGCAAAGTTCATATTCTGAAAATATTATGTGCATTTTAAATATTTTTCATAAACATTCGGACCAGTGGGTTGAAAAATTGCGCCATCGCATCGCACCACTGTCATTCAACCCCGAGGTTAAATTTTTTTTTCGTATATACCCTGCAATCGCCTTCTCGCGTCGTTATAGTATACCCACATGCGTAACGCAAGAGAAGGTATACGAGTATATAGGAAAAACGGAGAGATAACATACAATAGGACGGATTGATAAGAACGTGAGGCAATTCACTGTAAAATGTTGCCATTGATAACATAGTTAATGACAAAAAGATTATTATAGACGGAATATTAATATGAAACCAACTGAGGACGATATACGGCCTGCAATGAAAGCGTGACAGACACACGTATAGGTAGCTATCGTGCCTGTAACGCCATGTAGGTATAATACACCTAATATCACTATATTCGCAATGTATAAGACTACCTTTTCGTCGGTACAAAGTTGCCAATACGTGTAGAATACTATGCTGAATTGTAAAGCGATGTAAAGATTTTTCCACGCTGGTATTTGAACGTCATAGATGGACCTAGAAGTTACCTGAAAATCGTATAAATCATCTATAAACAAATCGCTGGCCGATTACAACGCGTTCGGATGGCTAAAATGAACACGAGAGATTTTTTATTTCAAACAAATCATATGCGCATAGGTATAATGTGTAGGCATGTATAAGCTTCGAGACGCGATATATTCATGTCCCCGCGGTTAATTTAGACGTATAGATTCTTCATTCGCATAATATCGATAACAATAATGATGAGCTTCCTCATAACTGCATCGAATATACATATAGCCATCGAGATGTTTTCTAAGTGAAATACTTGCATTGATCTTAAATTCATCGAGGCCCAGTCGCGGTACGCCGGGGAACCAGCTCGGGCCTTTCCAGAAAGCTGCCAATTTGTTCGCGAGTCCTTTCATTTCTCGACATTTTTCGATCAAGGCTTTCGTGTAAAACGTCTGTAACAATTTATGATACAAAAGGGAAAAAAAATAAGTACACACTGCACGATATTCCAGAAATATTCGGTGCTATAATATAATGTGCGGGATGATCATATTATGATGTTTGGCGAAAGCAGGAAAGGTATCACAGTTTCGTTACCTGCAAGTATAGAGGATTGAAAGATCTTGGACTGGACACTAGCCCATAGATGATTTTCTCGTCCGACTTTTCTTCCGCAAAAGTGCCGAAAAATCTGTCCCACAGAATCAATACGCCGCCGTAATTCTTGTCCAAGCAGTATAAATTGCACCCTGCGTTATGGCAAATATGCATACGAATAGAGTTGATTTTCATATAGTTATATAGGTATGTTACATTCAAGAAGAGGGGTAGGCATGTGGATATTATGTATTCCGAATTTCATCTGGACAGCTGCGGAAAAGAATTAACGGAATCCCTGATCGACTACCGTAAACGGATAGTTCATACGACCTTCGACGGTTATATTACGTAAGCTAATTGTATTATAACAGGCATCATAATACACATGTCAAATGCGTACAGTGTACCTATACACGTATGTATAGGTATATCGGTACACATAATAGGATAGGCATAGGTAGGTATGTATGTATGCAGTACATACATACAGCGATCGACGAATAATGAACAATTACGAACCATGATGTACACGATGGTGCTTCGGCGTGTTGAGAATAAACTCAAGTATTCCTAAATCCTTAACAACGGTGGTGTGAATCCACAATTGATAGATCAAATTAAACTGGTGATGAGCAACAAAGTGTGACGGTGGTAGAAATAGTGCCAGGGGCAAATAAAACATCTGAAAAAAATAAAATCGGCGAAGATGATGTATGTGTGTGCGTGAAGAATTATATTACACGAACTAGTGCAGTCAAGATATGATTATGCGTCGTGAATAGGTATGTTTGCGCATGTAAAACACATGCGTAGATAGCGCATCTATCTTTTCATATGTTAGGCGCATACGGGTATTCAGAAAAGCGACTTCTTGGCAGTGGTCGGATATTCTCCGCACTTTTGGTGGTGTGTCGTGGGTTCGGAGAAGAATAATAGTCGGGACCCCAGCTGCAACGTATCACGAGGTCAAGCCCTCAAAGTAATCGTTAGATATATGATAAAAGAAACGTCTTTCTTCTATGACCCCTGATATGTGTGAAATCGGAAAATATAAAAGTAAAACAGTGTGGATAGCTGGGATAATGCATCGAAAGTAAAAAGATGTAACGAACGAGGCGTGAAACAAATTTTTGAACCTCCTATCCGTCTGCAGTAAATCTGTTTTCAACACCAGCCGAATCCTCCCTGTATCATTTTTAATCGCTATAAGTTCACCATAAGTTCACTTATATAGTGTCGCCCCCGTTCGATCGTCGATAAAATAGGTCTGTGCCATATACCTGCGTGTCTGTGTGTGTGTATGTATGTATGTATGTATGTATGTATACATACATATAATAGGTGAATTAATTACGAGATTCCCATAATAGTCGTTGCCAGAGTAATTCTAATATCATTCAGGTGTACCTATATGTCTATGTAAGACTTACAAAAGTGAACCAATGTTGAAATACGGATTGTCTCAGGCCAACGACCAGGTTGAACTCTTCGCTACTGTGATGTACTTGATGCTGGGCCCAAAGGAAGTGGATCTCTGAAACGAATTATACGGGTATAAGGTATATACTGCATATACGTGGGTATAGGTATATGCGAGCGTGTACAGATAACTATAGGTATAATCAGCTGCAGTTACGCGTACATTACATAGGTAAAAGGTATAGGTATATGTGGACGCGCGGCTGCCGATGCAACTGACAACGGCTGCATATGTGGAACGGGGTCAGGTTCAAGAATACTGTAGCGATAAATAATGAATAACCGTGATTTGCCCGATGCACCCAGTAGTAACAGAAGTCCACTCCGATTACGGCAACGTACCATGTCCACAGGTCGTCCCACGCCAAGTTCCAGACTCGGTACTTGTCGTACACGGCTATGTAGGCCCAATGCTCGGCACCCCGGGACGCGACCCTGTATTGTTTTTACATACGTCTTAATCTCTAGGCCGAAATGAACAAAAATTGAGAAACTATAAGTGGCTACTCGTCTGTATACCTAGACGTATACCATGCAAGGAAGAGCAATGGAAGATCAAGATTCAAGTATACCTCTATTATACTCGTATACTGCAGTCTAAGAAACAATTCGTTATAACGCTTTAATTCAATTGGGGAGTACGTGATCATGATGAAAAGTTCCTCCAAGTTTGCCGCGGCACCTATACGGCAGATCTGTCTTTTCTTGTACGTTCTTAGAAAATAATTGCGCGGCATTTTTGGAAGACTTGACACATAATCAACAAACGCGTCACAGATCAAACAATAGATCCCAGCTACGAGTGAACTGATTCTCGCGATATCTTAGTAGCGAACAGGGTGACTGTCACATGCATGATATCTCTGATTCGGTATATAAAGCCATAGGCCTGCAGGGGACTTGAAAAAAAAAAAAAAAAAAAAACGCGCTAGGTATACCTAGATGTAGTCAGGATAACGTTAATTTATATATCCAAGAGCGTTATAACCTTATATGACTGCAAAGACCATACAATATCAAGTTTTACTGTATATCCTGCAGTATGATGCACCCGTATAGGCATATCCTGTCAGAAACTCTAGCTCCTTACCGTACAGATTCTTGGAGCATCCAGTGCGAGAGTGACGTCACTTGATCATTGAATCGAAATGAATTCTTGTTTCTGGCAAATAGTACTACATGCTCCAACGTAACGAGTACAAAGAACGATAACCAGACCTGCGATCAATAACACGTTAGTGTATTTTACATCCACTGCTTGACTGCAACGGCAAAATAAATCTTTACATATTTATTATAATAATTATCATGGCAGCTGTATGTATTATACACATATATGTATGTATGTATACATCACAATGACATGAGCCTGCACTCTTCTTTTCGCACATTCGATGGGGCTCTAGCTCCACACAAGCTGCAGCCAATCAGACTATAATACGGATTATCGCTTCTTCGAATTATTGAAATATACCAGGTCCAACAAAACATTTCTGTAAATCCGAGCCCCGAACCCTGGGAGCTTGCAAAAGATACGAAAACAAATATCGGTAAAGTCTGCATACGCGTACGTAGGTGGGCGATGGTATATTCTGATGATCGACGTGGGCCATTCGACTAACCGATCAGAGAAGTACACATGTAAAACGACTGCGGAAATTAAACTGCCGCTCAAACACGAAGATATGCTTATTGTAGAAACATTTTCATAACCATTGTGAAACACTGCTGTTTTCAAATTTTCAATCTGCGAAGTTGACACGGGTCCTCAATATCGTATTGATATACAGATGGATCCGTCGTAAGTCGTATAAGTCACGGTCCTACAACGTACGATATAATGAAACGATGAGGCTGTCTTTATAGATAAGCAGCGATATAAGAAGATAAGAAATGTTAATAGAATCGATATGATGAAGGTACTGCCGCGACATCGTGCCACGATACAAACATCCGACCGTGTTATGATTTACCTGTAAATAGTAATCGGGTACATCCTGTGGATATTCGAACGATGTCTCGTACGGATTGACGATGTACCAGAGTTTTCCGGCATGCTTCAATTGTTCGACATAATCGAACCTTTTTTCACAGGTCTCATTCATCGTTGTATAGTGTGCATACTGTAATTACCATAATATATTTTATAAATGACGGTGTTTGTGGGTCAATGCTCGCGGGGGCCTCACTATAACGACTAATGATCATCACGTTTTCGTATACCTATATGTTTCATGGCGATTCGTATAATTGGAAACAGCACGGGATACAATAATCATGTAGATGTTGAACGCCACAACGCCTGTCGCGGCATCAACTTATAATAAGTACGCGGGGTTATTCAACGCCTCTTATAACGCACATGAATATACTATATAGTAATGATGATGATGATCGTGATGATCATGTTTATAATCATCATCATCATGATTCATGAAGATGATGACGATAATGGTGATGATCATGATCATGGTGAAGATCATGATTCTTGATGATGATCATGATTCTTGATGATGATCATAATAATGACAAAAGTAATAATAATAACAATAATTGTAATAATAATAATGATGATGACGATAATGATAAAAATGACAAAGGTAATAGCAATAATAATCGTACCTATACGGCCGATACGCATACCGCGTTATGTAAGTGGTGTCTGCGAACCGATGTCGATGCCGGGAATGGCTCGTGACATACGACGGCGATGCGACGTCGACGTCAACGGTGCGGACGGGGATCCGCGACTGCGCGAACGAGCTGCTTATACTAGTAGGTATAGGTATAAATACCGCAGCCGGCTACATATCGCCCGTGCAGCCGTCTCAATTTTAGCCGCAGACGGCAAGACTCGCCGGTGGCCGCAACGGATTACGGGTGGAGATGCGTATATTGCAGGAATCAACAAGCCGTCATAGCGAATGTGTACAGTTGTGAGGCCCGTACCTATACGACGCATTCATAGCACATCAACAGTTCGCAGACACTTGCCTGCTGCGCGGTGCGCGTTTGATTATTCACGCGATTCGCGATCGGTACATTAAATCCCCATTTTATACACGGTATACATACATACTTATGTGTATATGGGTATACAGATTAGTATTCATATCGCGGGTACGTGCATCACGGCGCATTTGTACATAGATAAATATCAATGCAATATGTTAAGTACTGTACAGTATGTGCAGTACTTATATGACTCAAATAATTATGTAGTGAGAGAGAAATAAATTGCTTTACGAATTATGATAATCAATGATAAACGAATTCTCAGCGACAAGGATTTTTACGGCTCGCAATAAGCCCGCAAAATTTAGTATGTAGGTATTATGCTATACATGTACAAATTATACGTAAGTACTCGTATAGATATTAGGTATCGGGCCAGCAGGTGCTGAAACCCCGCGTGGGCCGCAAGCGTGCGCACTGCCTGCGGCGGGAGGAAGTGTCTATAACTCTGGAGGTCCCATTGACGATTCATTACATTATTACATGAATAAGATTCATCAGAATATTGAACATTGAATATGAAGATATTACAATAGTGTTCAATAGTTCTTAATAAGTGTATTCTCGTTAACGTTATATGACAGTTTGCAAATATAAATATTCTGCGATGAGAGATGACAAAATTTCATTGAAATCCTTGGGACTGGGCACAGTTTGTAAAGTATGGACAGCTGAGACTGAGAACAGTTTCGAATGAATTTTTCGAATGAAAGCTTCGGTTGTTTGGCTTCAGCAAGAAGAAAAAGTTCGGTTCATCCCATTTGAGCAACAAACATTATCAGGATTGCAGTGAAGGACGAGGAAATATAAGAAAAATATTTTTTTTATTCCGTTTATTCATATGCTATAAATAGGCTATCCCTATTTTATATTTTCGGATAACCTCGTTGCTTCCGGAGTTTTTCTATCGAGATGTCTATGACATCTCGACAGTTGTATCTCGTTAACGCAGCCCCCATACGAACTCTCCGACGCCACGAGGGCCACTGACCCTAGCGAGAGCAGGCGCGGCTATTCAAGTTCAAGGTCGTTGCTCTCCCCGCCAATGGGGTCTGAAATGGTAATAAATGGCCATCTCGCGGTCGAACTACTTTTCCTGGCAGATACCGGTCTTACCGACACAAGTAGCTGTTGTTTCCACCGAGAGATGGCGATACCATTTCAGCCCCTGTTGGCGGGTTGAGCAACGACCTTGAACGGTATGTAGCTGCAGCAGCAGTCGCGAGGTCAGTGGCCCTCGTGGCGTTAAAGAGGTCGCATGGGGGTTGTGTTAACGCGATTCAATATAAATACTCCGGACTGATATTTATTTATGTATTTACGTATTTATTAATACTGTATCCTGCAGCGATGCATAGCATCTGTACGTAGTCCGACCACTTAATACTAACCTAAGCAAATACAAATTTCAATATATAGAAATTTTGCGGTGTTTTAATGGCATTGTTATTGCACGTCGATTTTTGTTATATAATTTTGGATGATTGATTTGTAGATTTTAATTTTGATATTTTTCATATAATAATGATGATAATGATAATGATAATGATAATAATAATAATAGTAATAGTAATGATAATAATAATAATAATAATAATAATAATAATAATAATAATAATAATAATAATAATAATAATAATAATAATAATAATAATAATAATAATGATAGTAATAGTAATAGTAATAATAATGATGATAATAATAATAATAATAATAATAATAATAATAATAATAATAATAATAATAATAATAATAATAATAATAATAATAATAATAATAATAATAATAATAATAATAATAATAATAATAATAATAATAATAATAATAATAATAATAATAATAATAATAATAATAATAATAATAATAATAATAATAATAATAATAATAATAATAATAATAATAATAATAATAATAATAATAATAATAATAATAATAATAATAATAATAATAATAATAATAATAATAATAATAATAATAATAATAATAATAATAATAATAATAATAATAATAATAATAATAATAATAATAATAATAATAATAATAATAATAATAATAATAATAATAATAATAATAATAATAATAATAATAATAATAATAATAATAATAATAATAATAATAATAATAATAATAATAATAATAATAATAATAATAATAATAATAATAATAATAATAATAATAATAATAATAATAATAATAATAATAATAATAATAATAATAATAATAATAATAATAATAATAATAATAATAATAATAATAATAATAATAATAATAATAATAATAATAATAATAATAATAATAATAATAATAATAATAATAATAATAATAATAATAATAATAATAATAATAATAATAATAATAATAATAATAATAATAATAATAATAATAATAATAATAATAATAATAATAATAATAATAATAATAATAATAATAATAATAATAATAATAATAATAATAATAATAATAATAATAATAATAATAATAATAATAATAATAATAATAATAATAATAATAATAATAATAATAATAATAATAATAATAATAATAATAATAATAATAATAATAATAATAATAATAATAATAATAATAATAATAATAATAATAATAATAATAATAATAATAATAATAATAATAATAATAATAATAATAATAATAATAATAATAATAATAATAATAATAATAATAATAATAATAATAATAATAATAATAATAATAATAATAATAATAATAATAATAATAATAATAATAATAATAATAATAATAATAATAATAATAATAATAATAATAATAATAATAATAATAATAATAATAATAATAATAATAATAATAATAATAATAATAATAATAATAATAATAATAATAATAATAATAATAATAATAATAATAATAATAATAATAATAATAATAATAATAATAATAATAATAATAATAATAATAATAATAATAATAATAATAATAATAATAATAATAATAATAATAATAATAATAATAATAATAATAATAATAATAATAATAATAATAATAATAATAATAATAATAATGATAATAATGATAATAATGATAATAATGATAATAATAATAATAATAATAATAATAATAATAATGATAATAATGATAATAATGATAATAATGATAATAATGATAATAGTGATAATAGTGATAATAGTGATAATAGTGATAATAGTGATAATAGTGATAATAGTGATAATAGTGATAATAGTGATAATAGTGATAATAGTGATAATAGTGATAATAGTGATAATAGTGATAATAGTGATAATAGTGATAATAGTGATAATAGTGATAATAGTGATAATAGTGATAATAGTGATAATAGTGATAATAGTGATAATAGTGATAATAGTGATAATAGTGATAATAGTGATAATAGTGATAATAGTGATAATAGTGATAATAGTGATAATAGTGATAATAGTGATAATAGTGATAATAGTGATAATAGTGATAATAGTGATAATAGTGATAATAGTGATAATAGTGATAATAATAATAATAATAATAATAATAATAATAATAATAATAATAATAATAATAATAATAATAATAATAATAATAATAATAATAATAATAATAATAATAATAATAATAATAATAATAATAATAATAATAATAATAATAATAATAATAATAATAATAATAATAATAATAATAATAATAATAATAATAATAATAATAATAATAATAATAATAATAATAATAATAATAATAATAATAATAATAATAATAATAATAATAATAATAATAATAATAATAATAATAATAATAATAATAATAATAATAATAATAATAATAATAATAATAATAATAATAATAATAATAATAATAATAATAATAATAATAATAATAATAATAATAATAATAATAATAATAATAATAATAATCTTTATTCAAGTCTACTCACATACATATACGGTGATGTTAATTCGTATACATTTTTAAAATAGTTGCATTAGGTAGTATATTATTGTAGTATGTAATACATATGACTTGTATCTCAAGAAACAAATAAAGAGACTCGATCAAACGCAATGGGTACATACATATTCATTTTTAAGAAAGAATTACAAGTTGCCTTTTTCCAAATTTTTGCTGTCTTATTCGACCGCATTTCAGACCCAAGTCAATTGTAAAGATTTCAAAAATTTATAGAGAATTCACTCAACTTTGAACCGATTGCAAATACCCCCACGAGCTCCTTAAAGTAATAGTTATTCAATCTTCCACATCTCTTTAAAAAATTTTCTCCTCTCTGAAAAATTGCTCCAAAGCGATTACTGGCAAAATATCCAAATTTTCTTTGTCAAATATAATCAACGGATTACCGTCCAACGTACGGATTAGTCCATCATTCATCAACAAGCAACCGACAAACGATTGCAAAGACAATTAATTAATTCCCAGCAAATGAGAGGCTGGGAATTAATTTTTCTGAAATGGTATGTGAACTACCGTGAACATTCGTACGCCTTAGTACATGCAACCATGAATTCGAAATTACAACAATGTTATGCGGGTTACATGTGATGAGGCGCACTAAACTTGCAGCCAACACATTTTACACAGGTTCCGACCACGTGCACGAGGTTAGCTTTCGTTCGATTCATACTTCTGTCTCTGTAATTGAAAAGTTGGTTCGAATTAGCCAAGTTTCGACCCCGTCAGCTTACCCGAAGAACGTTGGCGATAGTGAAGATAAAATTTTGTAAGTTTTAACAATACCTTTAATTCTGTCGATGAAATTGGAGGACTTCGGTGCGGTAACGATCATTCAGTTTGGGAGGTTATGTCTCGCCGTACTCTCCACCAAACATACCTATAAAGTTACCTCCAAATGCGTTATGATTCGAGAAAATCAGCTTGCAATGATTTATGAATGTGCCTCGATAATTCGTGGCCTATTTATCGTCAGATTCAGTCAGTGTCAATAGTCTTTACAATGACACTATCTGTTCTAACCTTTTCCTTTCGTTCTTTTATTACTTCAGATACAACAAAATCCACCATCGAGGTTTAATCAATGCTATTTTGTGCCGAGAAGATATATGTAAAGTAGTTATGAAAATTAAAACTGACAAACAAACCATGGGTCTGAGAAAAAATAATAAAAAGAGAACACCCGGGGCCAAAAGAGATCTGAGCCAAGTGAGCGCCAATGAATTTTTCGAACAGGACTTCGATGCGGAAAATGAGGACGAAGATGAGACCGAAGGTTAGTACTGCAAGGGTTTTTATAGCAAGTGAAAATAAAATGAGAAAAATGAAACAATTTTGATTATCTGTGACATTAATCAGGTATCGAGCTGAATGGGGAGAGAAAAGATGAGGAGGAGGAGGAGGATGATAATGATGACGGAAGTGATAGCGATGGCATTGAAATTGATCCCGTGGAACATAAAAATTCACTGATGAAGCTCAAAGATACCGATCCAGAGTTCTATCGATTTCTGGAGAAAAATGATACCAATTTGCTGGACTTTAAATTGTCAGACGAGGACGAGGATGATGATGAAAGTGATGAGAATAACACAACTCATTCTCCAGATGCAAATTTAGAGGTATATCATTTACACTTATAATTCTGATTATATTTTCGCTATACATTTCTAAAACCGTTGCTATTCATCTCCAGATTGCCAGTGACGAGAGCGACTATGAAGCCCCAGAAGGTACCACGACTCAATTTGTTGGGAGATCGAGGAAAGTAACACAGCAGCTACTGAAAACTTGGCAGACCAATATTCAAACTGACCGGTAGGCCAGAGACTTTACGAGTAGTTTGGAAATATAGATTTAATCTATTCTCGTTATACCTCTATAGAATAATAATATATTAAGACGATAAAATTATGTGTGTCTTTCCAGCACTTCAACAACAATCAAGTGTGTGACAGAGGCGTTACACGCTGCACTCCTCAGTATTACCAGGGATCCTGAAGAGTCATCAAATTTGGTCTACAAGGTTGAAGGAAGCAATAGTGAGTGTGATCACTGAACTTGGATCTCCTGATTTCACTACTTTCAACAATTCCATAATTTATAAGAGGACAGAAATCTTTGATACAAACACTGATCTAGATCATAGTAGCTTTTGAGAAATGAGCTCCCTAACGACTCAACAAAAATAATTCAATTTTATCCGGGTCCAATGAATTCTAGTCCTGGGCAGTATTTCAGAAAATGAAAAAGAATTGTCAAGTATGCGTTTCAAACGTAAATTTTTCTTCGTATTTTTTTTTTTTTTGTTCTTCGAACAGCCCCAATGCATACACCCTATATCATACGACTGGTTGATTCTTGGTATGATAACATATTAGTAATGTTTCTTTGTTGCAGTATTCAATGGCATTGTACAACTATGCGTGATGGAACTTCCATCTGCCCTGAAACGGCTCCTGAATTTAACTGAAGATGCAAGATTTGAGCCGCATAAGGCGAAAAGATTTGTCAAAGTGAAGAGTATATTGAAGTATTACTCAAAAGATTTAATTAGCGTAAGTTTGTGGAGATTCCGCGTCTTATTTTAAGATAAAGGTCGTGAAATTTTCACTTTCGCAATCACAGGGCCAAGTCTAATTAATCTTGCTCCTCTCCTTTCCAGATCTTAGAAAATGTGGCCTCGTCGGACATTTTAACAATTCTTTTGAAACACGTCCACCAAATGTTACCCTATTTCCAATCATTTTCATCTCTGGTAAAGCGATTGCTCAAGATTTTATTAAAGTTCTGGTCGACCGGTGAGGAAAGCGTTCGCGTTGTGTCATTCTTGAGTATATTACGACTCGCTACTACCCAAAAAGACACCCAGCTTGAAACCCTCTACAAGGTGAGAGAACGAAGAAAAGTCATACTCGTTATATGTATACAAAGACGAGATTTACAATCAATTCGAACGTGCAGCTGTATGTATGTAATAATCCGTATATTTAATAATCCTTCCAGACGATGTACGTTAAATATGTCGAGAATGCAAAATTTGTATCTCCCTCAACGCTACCTGGCATCAATTTCACGAGGCATTCTCTGGCCGAGATATATCTCTTGAACACGGAGCTTTCGTACAGGCATGCATTTCTCTACATTCGTCAACTCGCAATCCATCTAAGAAACGCTACAACCTTAAAGAAGAAGGCAAGGGACATACGTCAATGATAATTAAGTTTTGGCATATGATTGATTGGCGCTTTGCCGCCCAACAATCTTAATTAATCAATTCTACAGTCAGAATCACACATTGGTCGTTAACATCAATCGTTATATTTGCAGGAGAATTTCCAAACGCTGTACAACTGGCAATTCACGAATTCCCTCCAATTGTGGACCGAATTGATATCTATGTCAAAGCCGCAATCTGGTCTGCGCGATTTGTTGTACCCTCTGGTGCAGGTAATTTATATTTCATAGATATATGCGTCAAATTTCTATCTGCAACCGATATCGTATGTATTATTTATTATTTATAAATCCACAGATTATTATTGGGACTATGAAAGTGATACCAACATCCCAGTATTATCCGTTGAGATTTCATTGTGTATCAATGCTGATAAAATTGTCCAAGAGCACCGGCACCTTCATCCCGGTACTGTCCTACTTGCTTGAGGTGAGGCGTTTGACACGGTGTCTGCCAGTATTGCCGTTTAGCCGGCTTTAATGCAACTGGATTTTGTACTAATATTGAAATTTATCTTTTTCACTCATTTCAGGTATTGGACTCGCACGATTTTAACAAAAAACATAAGCACGTTTCGATGAAACCAATTTCCCTTGCATGCGTGCTCAGAGCATCAAAGTCTCAGATGCAGGAAAATGGATACAACGACATCGTCATAGAAACTGTTTATGAATTAATTCTCGAGAACGCTGCCAAAGACAGTAATTCCATTGCATTTCCCGATATCTACGTACCCTGCATTACCCAGGTATAATGTATTCCCTCTCTATCTTTTTATCTCGATATATCTATACACTTGATAGGTATATTGTATGTGTATGTATCGTTGGGCGTTATTCGTACTGAACTACCCACTGCTAAACGCTATTGTGTATCGATTGTTTCCAGCTGAAAGGTTTTTTGAAAGTATGCCGCGTGGCCAATTACTGCCGAAAAATGAAGCAACTTCTCGAAAAGATCCAAGAAAACAGTGATTACATCGACAAGGCAAGAGCTCTGATAATCGTTGATTTGAGCGATACGGCCGCGATAAAGAACTGGGAAAATAATAGGAAGACAGAGGGCACCCCGCTGGCAAAGTTCTACGAATCTTGGGTCAAGGTTCACGAGTCCCAGAAGCTGAAGCTTCTAACGCAGAACGATCAGATCGCCGAGTACAATCTGCCCGTCCTGAAGAAATCTAAAAAGCGAAAAGTTGACGAACCGCGCGATCAAGACGACGACGACGACGACGACGGCGGAAATGACGACGACGGTAGCGATACCCCGGATACCGGTGGCAAAATTGTAAAAAAAGTAAAACTCAAGAAGAGGAACGATGGCAAGAAGCTGAAGGCAATTGCTAGCGAGAGTACAGACATTGTTCGTAACATGAGCATAACTGACTGGGACTAATAACTTCTTGCAATTCGGCACAACTTCTATTTTCTTTGAAATATGAATTTTCTTAATAAAGAATTTGCTAATAAATGCCCGGCATTCTAGAAATTATTGCAAACCCGACGCATCACACATCTCCTTGCAGGTACTGAAGTTAAGGATGTATCATCTTTCGAGGGGATTTTGTTTCTATATAGGGCGAGTGGAAAAGAAGGAAATAGATCGCTATTTCAATGTCTTTGGAAGGCTTATAAGAGTACATAAAATTTTTTTGACCACATTTCCCAATTCACCTGCTCATATAAAAATCATTCACGGCATTCGAGATCATCGTGCGCAATTTTGATGATCAAATTGATGGTCCCTACATGAAATCTTTCATGGGATTCAACGAAATTTTTCCCCGCATCTGTATCAATTTTGCGGCACTTGCGATATAATTTGAAACGGAGGG
Organism: Macrophya alboannulata; assembly: GCA_949628255.1. Classification (NCBI taxonomy): domain Eukaryota; kingdom Metazoa; phylum Arthropoda; class Insecta; order Hymenoptera; family Tenthredinidae; genus Macrophya; species Macrophya alboannulata. The sequence continues at coordinate 22,757,646 of OX451210.1, read as the reverse complement.
CGATGTATTTTCACCCGTAATTGAAACTCCCATGAGACTTGCCCGGTTCGGTACGTATAGTATTGTTGCTCAATGATATGCGTATATCGAAATGACTCGAAGGTGTCGCTCGACGATGTTCTATTTCTGTAAAACGCGGCATCCCGAGCAGCCGGGAAGTCGGTAGCTACGCCGTACGCTATTATAAAGCAGTTCGTCGTGTAATATACCCACTCGATATAGTAGTTGTGATTGTATTCGTTATTTAATAGTAAGTGCGACGTTATGGGGTTTCAAGTTTTAACGTGCCAACCCGCAATTGCGGTATAAATTAATATTCCCATAAAGACCCATCTAAACCTGGCTGATAGCTTCCTCAAATCTTGACAATAGATATCTACATATTGTTACAAGAGTACTACGCTGTGTTATACGAGTCTAAATAGAGTGCCCAATCTTTTGCTCCAAGGCGACTTGCGATTAGTTTTTCTTCCATTTCCATTCTTTACTTTTCGCATGCGTATGCAGTGAGTTGGAAATCGTAAAGACACGGCTAAATGTAACTTTGATATGATCGCTACATATAATCATCACCACCGTTATAATCACATCTATATATAAATCTATACACACAGACGCATACACACGTATATAGGTGATAGATATACCCATATTACGCATTTTATGTATGTGTATAACTTAGGTATACATTGTACATCGCTATGTATATGCATACGTATACCTATTGTAGCGATACTGCGCTATTGTCATTATAAGTTTACGAATCCCCGTTTTCCTCCCCGTTTGCATGAGATAAAAGCTGCTGCAGGCCTCGTTAGACCAACGTGTCAAAGACATTACAAGATCGTTTTCCCCGCCTGAACTTACTCGATTATTCCACGCTATCTGGCCTCGGTCAGACAACCGACATCGAGGAGCCTTTTCTATTTCAAAGTCACTGAAACGTATTGTATGTATGTATGTATGTACATATACAAGAATCCAATCGGTTTGGGCCCTCCAGTATTCTGTCGCATCTATGTCGTGTGGTATGTAGGCGGTTACACACAATACATAGGTATATGTGTAGATATAGGTATATGTATATATACATAGCAACACGCATACACACGTCTATCAGTATATTTACTGTACTAGAGCCGCGTCGTGTTCGTCTAGGCATCCCGGATCGTATAATATGATTGTATAATTACGAATACAATGGAAAACAATGATAAACGATGAAAGAAATTTAAATTTCTAGTTGAAAAAAGTACAGGACCGATGATGAGAAGGGAGAACGGCGACACATTAACGATGTCAATGTCAGTCTCAATTCCAATTGCAATTTGAATATTCGCCCGTATAATACAATTAAAGTTTTCTACGTGTAGATTATACACGTATAGTACATACGTGTACGAGTACATAGATACACCGCCTCGATGACGCAATGTGATGAACGGAAATTATTAAGAGAAGATGCGAACGCTTTTGTCGGTGATGTCTACGGTATACGGCTAAACGTGTATACTATATTATACATACACATATGTAGGTATACATTATGATAGCCCCGCGGATCGAAACCATCTGTTAAACCGCGGTCATCACATTTTCACATTCGGATAACGTGTATACACAGGTATATATGTATAGAATACAGATATGTGTAATCTATGTATACTACCTGTATAATACACGTCCATACGCATGTATAAACGGAGGAGAAAAGATCAGGTAACGTTTCACGAAAATAATTGGCTATTATAGGCTCTCCGATCGCACGTGGGGTGATCGATCGGGACAGGATGACGGAAGTAAATGTTGTGCAATACTCGATTATAATTGGCAAGGGACAGGTTCAGGGGACTGATCAAGCTTAAGAATATTATCGGACTTCGGAGGTTCCCTACAAACCAAGATACCTAGCTAGTGTTTACACATTTTTTGTTTTCTTCTTCCTCTGAACAGATTCGGATCAATGATCACCGAGTCGGACAGGCATTAATTATCTCAGTAGGGAATCATCCGCAAATCGAGCTTTAAAAATACATCGACGGTAAACAGCTGGGGATATGTCGCAACATAAGTTGAGTCGGCTTCGAAATATAACCGTTGGAAATACCCGGACGGCCGCAACGGTCGATCGGGGTAAGCGTATAAGCGCGGACCGTCCGTCCGTTAACTGTTATACTTATGTTAGAGTTTCTTAGTTCGTTCGTTCGTTCGTTCGTTCGTTCGTTCGTTCGTTCGTTCGTTTCATCGGTGGCCCGGTAAGTATTACGTTACGGGGATATATTTAGCTTTTCTTTTACAAGTCTCCGGCGACCGCTGGCCAGTAGTCGCGGTCGTGCCAATTGGCAATGAGAGGGTACAATAAGTAGGTACGGTAAAGCTATAGGGTACGGCTACATATACCTGTAATCTGGAATCTTTCGATTCACTCAAAATCACCAGTCCATATTATACATGTTTTTCACTTTTTTGTATATATATTTACATGTTCCATTGAGCATCATAATTTAAGCCACGACGGCCTGCGTCGGCGTGCTTTGTTTTATCTGCACGTCTTCATGTGTATACCCATTCGTGTATCCATCCGATTCCCCATCCGTATAAACCAGATACCGCGGGAGCCATGTGGTCGTTCTAAACTTTTCAGAGTTCACGTGCATTATGATCATTATAATACATCATGCGTACAGATATATACCTATATCTGTATACATTTAAATATCACACGTTGTGCCACTGCACTGGCAATTCAATTCCTATAACCCCACGCTCCGTGATAAAATTTAGTCAAGCTGATGACATAATTGGCTCTTGAGTATGTGTGATCGGTATACCCTGCATACAAACTGGGAGAATACATAACAGGTACTTAGCATTTAGCCACGACGTGTAGCTATTTATGTTGAAACCGAGCACTCCGTGGTTCGAACTCTGACCGTACCACCGATCGAATTTTCCGAACCCCATGCGTTCTCGTTGCATTTCACACGTCGTTGGCCTTTAAGGGGGTGAAGTATCCGCGATGGTTGACACAGATAGGAAAGGATTGCCGGGTTCAAATGCCACTTTTATAATGCATTCACAATTAAATGTCGGAATGAGAATGAAATACGCGTCGTTATTTAGTCGTGAAGGGAGAATAAAGAAAAGAAGTACATGAATAAAATGACCTCCGGGATTGTTGGGAAATCCAGTTCGGTATTTGAGAGGTCCTTTACGCGTATACTCGCCACCTATCGTGCAATGTATTGTATACCTACAGTAGCTACGATAATTATAGTATATGTATGTAAGGGAGCTTTAACGAAGGAGTTGAGAAATATAGTACAAATAGATGAATATATACATATTACACTCTTTCTAATTCAGCATTTCCTGCAGAATATGTGCCCCCTGAATTTTTAATGACGATTGATATACAGCAGTTCGCTATCGGTTCGTAATAGTTTGAAAATGAATAGTTTGCATTTCTACAGACAGAATAATAAAAATCGTAATATTTTGAGCAACGCCGCGTATTTCACGGCAAACGTAAGAGATCCCGAATACAAGTGCCTCAACTACAATTTGCATGAGAATAATTATTTGCAACGAAGCTTTTCAGCCGATAATGTTGTAATTCGTTCACGTGGTTTCAAACCTTCAGACATAAACGACCCGGCAAAGAGACATTTTCTTGAGAACTTGACGACAAAAATACTCCACGTCGACATGGTAAGTCTCACAATTTTGTGTATATTATAACAACAACAATTGCATTATACTCATTAGCCCGCGCAGATGATAGAGCTGCAGTTGATCAATTTACGGATAATATTAATCTATTTTACATCTCAATTCATTTTTACATACATACATGATGATGATGATGATGATGATGATGATGGTCGTTGATGGAACGTTGCGGGTATACGTATACATACATAGCTGCACCATACCTATAGGTATTTTATATTTTCCAGGAAGGGGGCGAGACTAAACGAATTGATTTGCAAAAATTGCTAACGCCGGCCAATGATTCGGAAGAGTTGTTGCACGCGAAGAACAGTAAGTTATCATATTATTGTACAGTCATACATATATAGCATACAAGATAAAGTAATGCATGTATAGCTATACCTGCATAAATATTTATATTATAAGTATGTATTGTACATACGTAGTTGTGCAAGTGAATTTTATTACGAATAACAACAAGTTTTGCCAATCTTGATGGATTCCATTTGTTTTGTTTTAAGAGAAAATGTACGCATCGTCGTATTTCTACGCACCGTCGCATCCGACCGTTGAAGATCAGGTGGAGCTCGCCCGACGAATTTCCCATTCGTTGAGCGACGTGAAAAATCTGAAGAGCAAAGGACAATCTATGTACGTCAACCGGAAGAAACGATCCGTCAAGTGGATTCACGATGGAAATGGTAAAATGGCAATCCGTATAATTTATCCGTATAATCCAATAATATAGGCGATTCAATAAAACTCGTAACCATACCTATGTATATTAGAAAAGTTTTTTTTCGTCGCGCGTGTATTTAATGGCACCATATCGCTTATACCATATTATACTTACAATTATTCGCAACATTATATGACGTAGAGAAGACGTTTGAACTTTTGAACTTAATACAACAGAATAATTGATAAACGTGAACGTTTCGTTATTACAGGGGTGGACAGTGAGGACGATTTTGACGCCAACCAGCCGGCTCACAAGGTAACCGTACACGACGCAATTATAATTAACCATATTATACCAATGGATATACCTATCTAATAGAAAGTACATACGTGCAACGTGTACTCAACCTATTTACCTGTGGATTTATATACCAATAGAATTATTTACGCGTGCTAATATGATTATAATAAACACGTATCTACTGCAGGATAAGATTCCACTCAAGTGCATGATGAATCCGAATGGCAAGGTATTGGATATACACGGCATACAGGCCCTTGGGGAAGAAGTGAATATCGAGGAAAGACCGTCACATCCCGAAAAACTATTCGACATAGTTCGCGATCTCAATAACCAGAAAGGACGCGGTAAGAATTACCTATATGTATTATACTTCCGAAGTATAAAATATAATCATATGTGGGTGCAGAATGCGTTATCAGAATATACTAATGATTATACCTACTCGTATTAAGAGCTGAAATTTTAGGGGAATTTTCTTTCTTCCGTATTTGGAGCCGATTGAGGAGTAGATCTTGAAAATTTCAAAAATCACCCTTTTGAGGACCACTCTGATATACCTACACCAATGCGGCTTGCATTGACAATTAATTTAATTGATTACATTCAAATCGAGACAGAGATATAGAGATATGAGGTGGAGATGGCGATTGAGATGAAAAGAATTTGTAGTGATAAATATAGAAACGAAAATAAAGTTTCAAGCTAAGAGAGATAATACCTACGGTCGGTGTGATTCAGAGTGGAATGGAAAAATGAATCACTAATACTGTAATGCGTGTTGATACAGGTGCTGAAATCTTCGCGAAGCGTAGGAAACGGTCCGAGAAATGGGTGGTGGAAAAGGACCATTCCCAGACCACGGACCAACCCTCGTCAGAAATACCGTGGAAGGCGCCCCACACCGCGCCCAATCGTCCAAGAAATATACAGGTCATAACATAGAATTGTTCTCAGAATTCTTTTGATTGCTGTTCTCATTGCTGCTTCAGCGCAGCGAGTCCAACCGAGTTTCAGAATGAGCTAAATATTTTCTGACATATCGGGTGACCATTGATCTTCTTGTAGGAAGCGGACGTTAAGGAGAATTCGGCTCTACCGCCGTTAGACCTGTTGCCACTCGTAACCCCCCTGAGTTACTCCGCAAAAACATCCGCGAACAACACCTGCAGACCGTTCTACAACCCTTTTACTCTGGACCTTTCACTCGAGCCTACGAGCACAACGGCCACGGGCAATGGTGAGTATACCTTACCATATACCTAGTAGAATATAATATACAACGTATGTACATACATAGATAGGTAGATCGAGCTTACATGCATGACACGCGCAATAATGCTTGCTTGGTTGCTTGCTTGCTAATTGCTGCAAGGTATAACCTTGGTGTAAAGAGTCCAGCGTAGGGCGAGATGTAGAAAAATTATTCAAAGTATCGCAGTGCTATCACGATTCAAACGATTACAGGAAACGGTTACATGGAATTTTCTCGGGATGTAGGTAATTACAATGGGGCGGGAGCTGGGAAAATGAAAAACAATAAAGTGCGAATAGAGATTGCCGTCGAGCCTGACTCCGTAGATTTTTTATCTTGTTCTGAACGCGGCAAGAAATTATCATCGGCGGTACAACCGGATGATTATGCCAAGAAATCTAAGAGAATTGACTATAATGGTGTTAAACGAAAGACGATCGAACACCATGCGGTGAACATAGATCCTCGTTCCACCTCTAAGCAAAATAAAAAATCCTACAAAGTATCGGATCGCGGTATGTCCCATCGCGACACGTACAACGGTGAAATGATTCTGAACTCCGGTCAAAACCGTAACCTGTACGGCCACGATGGCAACCGGAATTACGGGGTCAACGACACTGACACTGACAGCGACGACGACGATGAAGACGACGACGACGACGACGGAGACGACGACAACGATGACTGTAAGAACGAGTGTGACCATTGTGGGGATGGCGTGGACAACGACTACACGCCGATACCGGTCAAGCAACTGATTAGAGAATTTGAAAAGACATGCAGGCCCGTAATGCAGTACAAACAGATCGATCCCAGCAAAGTTGCTCCCCAACTCTGTACCCTCGACAACGACATGATATCCCGTTACTTCGAAGGTCGTACCTACGTATCGTCGGCGAAACACGACGAGGATATCGAGCGGGTGAATAACAATTGGAATGTAAGCGTACGCATCCCAGTAGTCGAGGAACAATTAGTTTCATATAATTGCAATAATCACGGTACAGCAGAGGATTCCCGTTTCTCTATAACTCGGGGTGTTCAACGGGAGAACAATGCTCCCGAAGATTCCCGGCAACGGGACTGGAGATTGAAATACATTGACGATGAGGATACATCGTCGACGGATGATAGTACTGAGACGAGCGAGTCCCTCACTCGATCTCTGTCCACATTGGAGGAAAACGACGCGTATTATCGACACCGAGAATTCCAGGTCAACTCAAACTCAGAGTTTCCTGCAGAGAATCGTGATTGCCGTGTACCGCAGGCGAATGGAAAAACGGACCATCCAACCGCGCAGGGACACCAGAATCAGGTCTCGCTCGACTCCAACGACAAGTCGCTCATTTTGGCTATGGTTGCTTCGGAGGATGATATATTGCAGACTATAAAACAACTCCGTCGTACGCCCGTCTTGAACAACCTAATTCCTACAGATGGACACCCGGAGTTATGTCGGCTTAACGACATGCTCCCGGAAGTAGGCAAGTTCACTGCACCCGCTTTACCAATCGTAAACATTCCAAATCGTATATTCCCAATATAGGTATACAATATATACCGCATATCTGTACATATGTATAAGACCATCCGCGCTAATTGAGATTTGGAGAAAAAAAAAGTGACCCTGTCCCGGACTACGTCAAATACTAATATGGTGCAATTAAGTGTCTTATGCTCTCCTGCTTTCGCTCAGCATCCTGCATCAGTATGTGTATGTACCTATATGTGTTGCAGGTGTTACAAGCAGCTTTACTGTAATATTTCAAACTGTAGATGTGTGTGTGTGTGTGTCCGTGTGTATACCCGTATACCCTGTGTACTTCCATTGGCAGATATGTTTACTCTCCTGGAATCAATAGTTCATAAATCATTATTCCGTTGTCCTGTCCCCTCGCACGAGCTGCAGGCTATGCTGAATCAACGTACACATAGATGAAGTGAGGTGTCTGAAATGTTTCAGGAAACAAGCTCTACGAAAACAGCGAATACCAAGGGCCAAAGTTGGACAGTTACCAGAAATTGTCAAACTACAATACTGCGCCACGAGGATGGGATCAAGCGCACACCTATTACAGGCCGATAACGTTCGGCAGGCCTCAAGTTGAAGCAATTGTATATTCTGATTTTTAAGAACGCTGATCGATACCTAACTTGACTGCAGGGAATCGCCGGTTCTATACATAATATAATATGTTTCGCGTTCCTACCGCGTTCGTTCCCTCACTACTCGCCCCCGTCAAGAATCGTTCGCTAACGACAACGCGACCCTCTAAATACCGTCTCACATCAGGTGGTGTTACATTATACGCGCTGAAGAGTTAATACAGATTTCAGAAGAATAAATTAGAGAAGTGACCCTATTTCAAACTGACGATGAGGTACCAGCTGTATGTATGCGTACAAGACTACCTTAACTCTCGAGTTTCATACCCGTAATGATAAAATTATACCTATTTCCCCCTGATGATTTTCTTTAATGAACAATCACTATAAGGTAAAAAAACTTACGGGGTCGTGTGAAATTGCAAATTGATTGGAAATAATCTACGTATGCGACTATACAGATTTGCGCTTGCTTCTTAATTGTTCCTGCGGTAATTATAATTATATCAGCTAATGTACATACATGTAATATAGGGGAGAGTGGGAAAAAATGAGACACCACATTTCTCGTAGGTGTCCGGGGCAAAATGGGACACCATTTTTTAAACAAAATTATTATTTTTGTTTTTTTCATGCTTGATTACGGTTTATGGAAAAGGATGTGGCAAGTTGAAATGTTTCTTGGAAAAAAAAAATATTTTTTTCAAGTGCTTGTTATCTGAATTATTGAGAGAACTGAAAAAAGCTGACTTTGAGGGTAAAATGGGCCGTTATCGTGAAAAAAAAATTTTTTTTTTTCAATCTTTTGTCTCAAAAGTGGTCTCCCATTTGCCCCTGATATCTACGTAAAATATGGTGTCTCATTTTGCCCCACTCTCCCCTACTGTACATGCACGCGTCGTGGGCCTTTGTCCACTACGCGGTTTATCGTCGTACTGTTTTCGCCTGCAGTGTTATACAACCGCATTTTTATTTGTTATGTACATGTATAATAGACCTGCATTATAATATATTATATATATATATATATATATATATATATATAACTATAATAATATAACGTACGAAGAGAATTGTGTTGTCTACTCGACGATTATATGTATGCCGAACTATTCCCTTCCCCGCAACCTGTTGTGCATACCTACTGTTATCACTCCTACAATTACAAATAATCTTGACGCAGATGATCGGCACGATTATATAGGAAATATTGATATACATAGGTATGTATACCTGTGTTAACTTCCATTAACGTTGACGATGTTTCTACTTCACAGAGTTGAAAATTTCTATATTAAATTTAATACAATCATGGGTGATGCAATTAGCGTACATATTTGTATGATTAATTTATCGACGATAGTTAATAACAGGTTTGAGAATTCATAAATCAGAAGACGCGTAATCCGATGTTTGATAAACCTGTTCTTCACCTGAATCCTGCCCATATAATGAACAAGGAACTTTATTGTTTAAATGAATTTCGCTACTAATTGTGACGCGCTAAAAAAGACTCTAAATTTTTGTTTATTTGTTTAGATTGCATATGAATAGAGTAATAATTTTCAATATAATTCTCAACGATGCCGTGGCTCAACGTTTTCTCAAGTACCCTCGAATAGCCTAATTAGAATATTGAATTAACGAGCCCGTAGATGTTTCAATATATCGAATTTCTTCATATAAGCTATAATACGCCAGGCTTATACGTACGGCAAGAATTTCGAGAGAAACGTATCATTCCTTCAAATTTGACACAGGTTCGTGTTTCATTGGAAAACATGGCGATATTACGCCGATGCCGGCCACCCGATAGAAGACGAGCATAACCAGAACTGGAGATAAAACAAGGTAACCACAGCTGATTCGAAGATTTTACGCTAACCCCTAGGAAATTTCCGTCGAAATTCTTACTCTCACCCTATATCTGTATACGAATCACTCTTATCTTTCTACCTGTTGGTATATACGCACACTGTTCCTTATCATTCCCTACACGAATGATCATTATTTTTAGCAGTTCTTTTACTTCCGCTGAAATTCTTCGGAATGGTAAATGGCACTGCATGGTATATGCCCCTACTCGTATAAGATCGAGTAGTACAGCGTGCTGCAGTCACGTCAACATTCAATGACTGCAGAAGAAACTGACGTCTGATCCTTGTAAGAAAAAAAAATAACAACAGTAGCTAAAAATTATTGCAAATTATTGCAATTTCTATTGTGAATTGCTTCATACAGGCTATTATACATATGGGTATAACAACTGCATTTAGAATCATTCATCTCCCATAGTTGACGTCTGCAGCTACGCCCGCACGAAATTACATATGAATAATATAATTATGATAATATATTGACAGCTTCCCAAGTATTTCCAACCACGCCAATTCTTCAACGTGAACAAGAGTTCGTCCGGTTATCTGACACGAGATAACGATGCTATACTTCGTAAAACGAAAGCAGCGTGGAATGGGGAAACACATCGCGAACCATCGTGGTACTAGTATAAGCTATCTTACCTCGCCTCGCGTTTCTATAGCATCTAAATGAATATATCGCCGTGTATTGAACGACAATTATAAATGGCCAATTTTTCTCCAGCAAGATAATATTCGATCATAGCAACTGCAGGCCTCCGAGCTGGTATTTGTTTATTATTACTTATACATGTTTGCCGTGAATGATAAAACAAAGTGCAGCAATGAGAGGGCAAGGGGACTGCTATACAACGCGATGACCGCGACAGTGCCCGCATTATCACCACATAATCGTATTAATTGTACCGCCTATGAAAAATCCCGTTCATATATACATATAGATGTGTATATTTGCCTATCGGCGCCCGTAGCACCCGTGATTCGATGTATATTTAACTATGCATGCACGCGGCACATAACAAATATGTATATTGATAAAAAATATGTTACATATGCACACGTAGATATTCCAAGAGGAAATATTCCACGAATATCGTATACATATCTACACGTATTCATATACGATTATGTGTATACCTACGTTCGCCCGATGATGGGTACGATGAAGGTATACCTATGGGAATTAGGAATATCGCAAGCGCCAATACAGAGCCAATTCTCGCTACTCTTCTGGGCTACACACTAGGGTGGGCCAAATAAACTGACTATTTCTCTTTACAAGAGGCCCTTTCAAAAACTTGTTCTTTATAATCAAATAACTCCTAATTTTAATATTCAGAAGTCGCTCAACGCGATGTTATATTTCCAATTCAAATAACATGAAAAATGTTCTTGCGGCCCCACTTCGATTTTTATAGCTCAAGAACTAATCTACTCAGAAAGATTCTGCATAGCTACCTACTTTCGTTCAAAATTGAACGCTCTACGAAAAAGGTTTCTTGGTCTCTTTCCATGAATCTAACCGTTTCCAAGTTAGTCAAGGTTAATTACCAATAATAACCAATAATCAACTTGCAAACGGTTAGATTTAGCGAAAAAGATCAAGAGACCTTTTTTCTAGAGCGTTCAATTTCGAACAAAAGTAGCTATGCAGAATCATTCTGAGTAGATTAGTACTTGAGATATGAAAATCCAAGTGTGCCGCAAGAACATTTCCCATGTTATACAATTGGGAAATATAAAATCGCGATGAGCGACCTCTAAATATTAAAATTAAGAGCTCAGATTTTTCGGAGCTTGTTATTTGATCATAAAGAAGGAGTTTTTGAGGGGGCCTTTGGAAAAAAAAATTGTCGGTTTATTTAGCCCACCCTAATACACACACACCTATTATACATATCGTGTAGAAATTACCTGTAGACGTACTTCCGCGATGATGATTATTTAAATTCCAATAACCGTCGTTTACATCGTTACGCTGACCTAGTATGCTCGGTACACATTTTTTTTTTTTTTTTTATTTTTCAACGGTTGACCAGGGCAAACCAAATGGAACCGATTTTCGCGCTATAAATGATACGACGCAATACGAGCTGCAGCTGTACAGATAAACGGGAGCCGGATCATTTCGACACTGTACCACGAAATGCATATACGAATGCAGCGAAACCTATACGGAATTTTCCTGTTTCAAAAGAACGATCAAAGAGATCCCCGATTCTGCACCTATTATACGGCCACCGCGTTAACTGATCGTCACTACTGTAGTACGCGGGTTATAGGTGTGCGTGTGCAGTTTAACGGATACATATTGTATACCCGACGCGTTGATTTATTGTATATATAATTTCAGGCAATTCAGTCAGTTGATCAACTTGTAGGCTGATGCTGACAAGGCGATCACTAATTTACTAAAATTCATCAGTTTTATTTAGCAACCACCCTGTATAACAATCTCTCACGTATAGTAGATAAAGTCATCATCGTTCAAGAGTTGACGCAGGATACTTGACCGTACAGAGCGGTCACCACTCCAATATGTACATAATATTATACCTACAGTTCTATAATGTGTAGTATAACTGTGTTTACGAATCGCATTTGGGGTGGGGATAACTCAGACCAAAGGCTTACATCAGTATATGAGCCCTCACAATCAGTCGTGTGATGTACGCACGTATGTATGTATGTATGTATGTATGTACGCATGTATGTATGTATGTCCATTACAAATGTGTGTGTATACGTGTGCTGTGTAAGACGTATGGACGTGGTGTGGACGCGTTACACGGCCGTTGCGCACCAAAGAACTTAAATATCGGTATCCCAAGCGTTGGACCCGTCATCTTGCTCAGTCCCGTCAGATCGAGCGGATACACAACGATGGCGGATCTCTTCTTGCCGACGTTTGTCTTCTTCCTTTATTTCTGGACAGCGAACGAGTGTCGTTCAGAACCATCGTCAAAATTATCTTTCCGAGACACTGCCAACACATGTGGTTACCAAGTAAGTCATTATAACGCTTGACCCCACCGCACTTGGGACCGTTTTTTTTTTTTTTTTTACCATCGATAAGTAGATAGGATATTCCAGTTGGTTCACAGAGCGTATGCAAATTACGAAAAGAAAATTAATTTGTTAAATTTCTACCACGTCGCTATACTACGATATCACATTAATACGTTATCACAATTACGGTCACCACGATTCTTCGGTTGTATTAGAAAATGCCTTGCACAAATACGGAGAGTACTGATATACAATATACATATGTATGTATCACGTAGAAGGAAAATTTGTCCATGAGTATTAAAGTTGTCTGAAGCAAACCGTATATGATTAACCGTATACACGTATACTATATGCTTAGAGCCTAGACTTACCATTCCTGGTTCGCATGTAAATAGCAACGATAAATTTTGATTATGGCCTTCACGGTGAGGCAAAGACATCTCTGCCCTCTTATAGAATTATTTGCATAGACTCGAGCGAAGGTAAAGTGAGGTGCATGTTTTGCAAAGATACAAATTATAACGCGATGAATTCAATGAGATCATTATACAGCGAACGGAAATAAATTACAGACATGCCCTATACCCGTTGAGGGTAAATTGAATATCCATGTGGTTCCTCATACACACGACGACGTTGGCTGGTTGAAAACAGTCGATCAGTACTACTGGGGAAGTGAGTACCTTAATAATCTGCATAATAATAATACAAATCTGATAGTCGGGAGTCAAATAACTAGCATTGAGCTTTACCTATACATTATACCAATACATATTTATATAATTCGCGTGTAACAATTATACATATGCCGCATACGATAAGTAGTTTTCCGTAAGAAGTCTACTATTTGATTAGAAACTAGATTTGAAAAGATCCTGGTATTTTGAATGATAAGAATCGAACCCGGATCCACAACAACCATGCATGAAATTTTTCGTTGAATTATTTTCATTACAATTATTACGGTAGGCCTTTTTCTTATTTGCGTTAACTCTTCAAGGTCGTCCCTTGATCCAGAAGGCTGGAGTCCAGTATATTTTGGACAGTGTAATTGAGGAACTGCTCAAAGATCCCAGCCGAAGGTAATTGATAGAAATTCATACATATACTACCTACGAGTATGCAATGCAAGTCCGACTTCAGAATACCTATAATACCTATAATGTATACTTGGATCATGTATGACACTGGCAACGCCAAATTTCATTCTCATATCGCACTATTTTTTTTCCATTGTAATATCACCGATTATTATAAAGATCGGTCGACCAAACGACGCGCGACTTCTAATACCAATGTAATCGTGTAAAATTCAGATTCATATACGTGGAAACATTTTTTCTGTGGAAATGGTGGTTGAATCAGAATGACCAAGTAAAGAGTAACGTTCAACGGCTTATCGACGAGGGTCGGCTGGAAATAATAAGCGGAGCATGGAGCATGAACGACGAGGCGGTCACCCATTATCAATCTATCATCGACCAGTTCACCTGGGGATTCAGGTAACTATAATAAATTGACCCGGAAAGTGAAATTATGGCTTAAATAGCATCGAGCTGTTTTCTTTCAACGTACGAATCGTACGTTGCATACGAGCAATCAATGAATTGATTTGTTTTGTTCAATATCCTAAGTTTGCAATAAAAATTTACGAAAACTATCCGTGATCGTCAAAGATATTATTTCAATTTTTTATTTCAAACTATTTTTACCAAATCTGAATTGATTGTGTACTCTTCTCTTGTCCTCGCCTCGGCACAGACGCCTTAACGACACTTTCGGGCCGTGCGCACGCCCTCATGTAGGATGGCAGATAGACCCCTTCGGTCACTCAAGGGAGCAGGCGTCGCTATTCGCCCAGATGGGATTCGACGGTTTCTTCTTTGGCAGGCTGGATTATCAGGACAAGGAAAAACGGCTGCGTGATAAAACCGCGGAAATGGTCTGGAAAGGAAGCGACAGTTTAGGTATAACGAATCCCCTATAGGCAAACGCATTCCCGAGTAAGATGAAAATTCAACGGGATGCAGAATAGCGGTTAAACGTTGAAACACATTTTAATTATCACGGAAGTACAGCTTTCGGGTTAAACCTTCGTCACTTCAATTATCGTTGTTCGAAACCCACTAGCCACAACTATAGACGTGCTGACTATAAACGAAATTTTTTTGCAGGAGAAAAGGCTGATTTGTTCACGAGCGTCCTCTTCAACGGTTACAGTCCTCCGCCTGGATTTTGCTTCGATGTTCTCTGTGCGGACGAACCGATTATCGACGACATACACAGCCCGGACTACAATGTCGATGAGAGGGTAATATTCATCGTTATATACCCATATACTTGAACCATCTTTGATTATTAATCATTGACATTGCCTCGCCTACTCGTATATTATACCCATACACGTTCTTCTTCTCTTCCTCTCTATCGCCCGTGCTTCTATCCGTGTTAAAGAAAAAATTACCCCCTAACTTGTGGAACGAAACTAACAAATTTTTCACCGTGACACGTAACATTGTCACCGATAGCGCCTGCAGCCCTTTTTCATTTGACGACAACCCTTGATCGCGGACTAACAAAAATAACCTTCGTTACCAGATCGGGTCCTTTCTCAAATACGTCGAGGGGCAGTCTAAGTATTATCAAACGAATAATATCATATTGACGATGGGAGGAGATTTCACGTATCAGGATGCGGAAATGTGGTACAAAAACTTGGACAAAATCATAAGGTACAATGCCTATATGTATATACCATTGCTGATGGAATTTCCTATTATCCTATATCCCATAATATTTCTATATCCTACATACAATACGTATGCATGTACGTACATACATAGCTACTAGCTATATGTGGTTGGTATTCTTATTGAGACTCGTTGAGGACTCCAGTTCCTATAACGATGACGGGATCGCGGGAGGGAGGAAAGGTAGTAGCGATCGTACAATATGTGGTCGAGACGGCGCAGGGCAATGTATGAAAAATGAATGAGTAAAAGGAAAAAAAAAAATCTCGACAGGTGGATGCGTTTCTGCGCTTTGCTCACAAGCAAGCAAAATTTTATAGAACCAATAACATTATCATTACTATGGGGGACGATTTCAATTATCAAAGTGCCGAATCGTGGTACCGAAACTTGGACAAATTGATCAGGTAAGATGCCGTAGGAATTTGTTGGATTGCAGATAATCACTCGGTAAGATATTTCGAACCGCATCACTGAAGCTCTTCCTTTCGTCTGTTCTAATTTCGTTTACCTACTCGATTTACACACTGCATTACTTACAACGAATAAATTTCACCGAAACTCTAACCACTGCAGTCTATTCTATCGTCAGATACACGAACGAACGAAACGGAAGTACGGTAAACGCTTTCTACTCAACGCCGTCCTGTTACTTGAAGGCCGTAAACGACTTGGGAATTTCTTGGCCAACGAAGTCGGACGACTTCTTCCCTTACGCCAGCGACCCCCACGCGTACTGGACTGGATATTTCAGTTCGAGACCCACAATCAAGTATTACGAAAGAGTCGGCAATAATTTTCTTCAGGTGGGTTATATTATAGCTACAGGTGCAGACAGAGTAGTTTCCCTCTCAATATACGTGGCTGATTTAATAAATCGATTAACCAACTGCGATCCGAATATTTCTCCAGATATCGAAGCAGCTCTCGGTACTGGGACAAGTTACTTCCCCTGAGAACTATTTGGTTCCCTTGCGGGAAGCCATGGGTGTAATGCAACACCACGACGCGATTACCGGGACTGAGAAGCAAAAGGTTGCTCAGGATTACGCGAGGATATTATCCATGGCTATAAGAGGTGGAGAGAAACTGATATCGCATGCGCTCGCGTAAGTATGAACGTAAGACCTGTACAATACAGGGCTGTTTTTGGAAAGTGCTTGATCCCAACATTATCTCGAAAATATTCTGTATTGGGTTTTTTTAGAGATTATACATATAGTTGACGTGCGTTATATACCTATATACCTAGATACATACCTATGTATACCTAATTTCATCCCACAGGAACTTGATTCCAAAGAACAAACAACGCGGAGATCGCGACAATGAAATACAATTTTATTCGTGTCATCAGCTGAACGTAAGCGCCTGCCCGCACACGGAAGAGAATCAAAATTTTGTCATCACTTTGTACAATCCGCAAAGTAGGCAGGTTTCGCCTTACGTCCGCGTTCCCGTGACAGGGGATTCATACGTCGTGAAGGATTTCATCGGTACGTACGTAATACAACACGCATTAAAGATATCGTATGTGTGCGCATACACCTGATGCATACCCTGCAGGGAGCACCGACGATAATTAATTTATATCGTAAACTAAAAGTCTATATCCACATTTCGATTCAGGTGACAGCCTAGCCGTGCAGATCGTACCGATACCTGACGGAATCCAGTCAATTCCAGGCAGACAAAGTTCAGCGGTAAATGAATTAGTTTTTAAGGCCGTCCACATTCCAGCTTTTGGTTATCAGTCGTTCTACGTCAGCCAAGTTACCGGACCTGCGACGAAGGAGCGCAGAGATAGCCCATCCGTGTCGAATATACGAAACGAGGTACGTCGCGATAATTCTATACACATACCTATACCTCTGTATACCTATACCTACATGTAAATCTTGGTATAAGTGCGGACAAGTATATACCTAATTCACCGCGTACCTTCGTTGCGCAGTTCTTCGACGTGTCCACAGACGAAAATGGAAGTACCCGGGTCAACCGTACGACAAGCGTGCGTGATTTTGACTGGAACGTTACCCAATCTTTCCACTATTACGAAGGCAGCCAAGGTGATAATGAGATATTCGACAACCGTTCCTCCGGAGCCTACATATTCAGGCCCAGAGACGCGGAGCCGAAGAATCCGCCCAAATCCGGTTCCCAACAGATTTTCACGGGTAAGAAAGTATAAATTAGAGAAATTATAATAAAGCGGCTCGGCTGCCTCACGTTACTCCACATATACCGATCTCGCGTGTAGCTAGGTATACCTAATCATACTCGGACTAACTTGATTTGCGGGAATTTGATTCGCAGGGCCGTTGGTACAGGAAATTCATGTGAAAATTAACGATTGGATCAGCCAGGTCGTAAGGCTCTACGCCGGCGAGGAAAACGTTGAATTCGATTGGGTAGTAGGACCCATTCCTGTCGAGTGAGTATATACTTTCGTGTATACCGTGAGACGATTTATTGCATGCCTGAAAATTTTTTTTTTTTTAAGTATAAATGACGTAGTGATTGAATGGTAGATTTCTTCCTCGATATTTGCGTCTCACCGTATACCAGCTAATGTATTACAGTATACTGTATAGGTATACATATGTATTGGTCAATAGGTGTATTTATTCGCATTTCATAGGGACAAAATTGGCAAGGAAATCATAACAAGGTACTCGAGCAATCTGGATACCCGCAAGGTATTTTACACAGACAGCAACGGTCGTGAAATGATAAAACGCGAGAGAGACTTTCGACCCACGTGGGAGTTAAGGCTCGCCGAACCTGTTGCCGGCAACTATTATCCCGTAACGGCAAAGATCACGCTCAAGGACAAGGCCAAGAAAGTGAGGCTAAGCGTCCTGAACGACCGGGCCCAAGGAGGCTCGAGCCTCAACGACGGCCAAGTTGAATTAATGGTAAATATAATTATTCCAACTTATGACTATGATACGAGGTGCAGAAGCACATGAGTAAAGTTGGTATCCATACGTATTATACATGATTGTCGGTAATCCCAGGTTCACCGAAGGCTTTTGAGCGACGACGCCTTTGGCGTTGGCGAGGCTCTGAACGAGTCAGCGTATGGAAAGGGTCTAGTCGTACGTGGTCGTCATCATCTATTCGGGGCAGAGCCAAGTTCAGAGAGCGTCTCATATATATTGAAAGAGAAGGAATTGGCCTGGGATTTATTGAATCCTCCTTGCTTCCTGGTTTCCCCGGCTGGCGAAAAGAGTTTCGACGAATGGCGTGGTGATTATCGAATGCAGGTAAGTCAGTATCCGAGTATACCTGTACGAATATGCTTCGCGCATTGTACAGACGTCTTGGATGCAATTTGTAAAAATTACAATTTCATTCCAGGGCTCCGGTCTGGCGAAGAAACTACCTCCGAACGTTCGTATTCTGACCCTGGAGCCATGGAAAGATAACAGCCTCATTCTCAGACTCGAACACATATTCGAAGTTGGCGAGGATTCGAGATTCTCTCGACCTGTAGAAATCAACATCAAGGTTTGCAGCGATCGCAATAAATAAACACTTACCTTGGCTTATCAAAGGTCCAAAATGAGCGTGGCTTGTCTATGCTAAAGTGCAGTTTTTCGGCTGATTGAACGACTGGGGACTGAAAAATCAAACGTGACTTTCACACTGTGCGTGGTTGAATTCTGTGAATCCAACTTTTACAGGATCCCACATTTTATTTTCCCAAAAATCATGAGGCTGGACCTTTGACAAGACTCATCCTGTATACGTGCCTATCTCAGACGCGCAGATATAATTACCCTGTTTTCCGTTTACCGCAGGATCTTTTTGTTCCCTTCACCATCGCGAGCGCACGGGAAACAACCCTGGGAGGTAACGTGTGGTTGGGTGATACGGAACCACTGCGCTGGATGAGCGAGTCGAACGAAATAAATCAGGAACAGGGGTATAGGGATGCATCAGGACCGGGATTAACGAGCAACGGTGAAGCTATCAATGTCCTACTGAACCCAATGGAGATTCGTACCTTCATTATCAACATATCTCCGAACTAATTTACTTTACATATCATTTTCGTGCACTGCAGTCGTTCGGACGGTCGCTTATTATACATTATACGTAGATGTAATTATTCTATTGCTTTTCGAGATGTACATACATTCTACTGCCTTCTGCACTACGGACGACATGTCCTATGAGTTGTGTGACGTTAGTAAATAAACGAGTTTACGTAAGATTTTTTTTTTTTGTTCATCACAGACATCGCTATACCCATACAATAAAATTTCTTATGTGTACAAATAATCGATGCTATATTTTCATTCCAATATTCCTAACTTCATGTTGGTTGTTGGAAACGGTCGGACTCCTTTTCGGTCTTAATTTATTAGTTCTTCTGAAATGTAACCTTTTTATGGGTCGTTATATCCACGTGGATCATCTTACAACACCGAGTGACGCGACGAGGTAAATGAACGTTGGTCATTCAGGGGAAGAAAAGTTGAAAAAAATGTTTAAATAGTCGTTTGAATCAATAAAACACCAAATTATGAAAAGCCCATATAATGGTATAATTTATCAATGATACAAATTACTCAGGTACCAATACATCGCTTATACTATTGGCATATGAAGGCCCATTTTTCCCGGAGAGTACCACATAATTTTCGTTCAGAAATAACGCTGTGTCTTTCCTCATAGCTATTCTATTAAAAAATTCATTGAGACTTTGAAAAAGTCAAAGGTGGTGGCTGAGTCAGATACAAATGTAAAACCGTAGTGAGAGGACCTACCTACACGATAGCGATACATTTTGCAATAAACGTGGAATAAAAATATATTGAAAGAGTTTAAATGTAAAAGGTGGATTCGCATTAACCCGATATATCAACGTATACGTATGTATACGTATAGGTACACCAAAAAGTATAAGGTTCTTCACATACTATAAAAAAAAAATTTAGTGTCTAATTTAAAAACAATGTCAAATACGCCTTAATTCCTCCATTTTTCAATTCTCTCCCACTGTACGCGATGACGGTTGGTTGATCGTTATGAATACAAAAAGGTTGAGATTCACCTATCGCATACAAAAATAGATAACCTTCCATTCACAACGCAACCCTGACTTTGCAATTGCAGTGTTTAATATACCGGGCGACCTTGATCTATTATAGCTAAGCCAGCGAATTGCCCCGAAACGCACACAGATATGGATAATTATTATACCTATTTCTGATCTGAGCGAGGCGAGGCGAGAATTCGAATATGTCAAGGATCCAAATGCCGGGAAAAGCAGGCGAGGAAGAGGACGAGTCGTGGAGTCAGACTGTAATAACTATAACCCCTGAAGAAGATGCGGCTATTCGTACCATAGCAGAAACTACAGTGATATCGGCGGCCGGCGATACCCCTCTGGTCCTCGGCGTTAATCAAATAGCCGACAGGCGAACGGTACAGACTAATACGATGAGGCAGGACTTGTTCATAGATACTGCCGAGTTGGAGGAGAGAATAAGTCACAGCGATGCAGGATGCCAAACTTTTCTCCAGGGCGTACCCAAGGTCGAATTGCCTTCGGTACTGAAAGACGAGGCGACGCAGACGATGTACTTGGGAAATATCTGCCCGTACACTCGGCACTCTTTTCAGAAAATCACGAGTAATCCGACTTCTACCTAATTCTCCTATACTCGAAGAAATTTTTCAGTTTATCTTTCGTTGAATTTGACAGGAATAATGAACGACAGGATAATGCCTGTTGTGGAAAAGATAACCGAAATCACCCAGAGCATCGTAACGTTCGAACCGGATGCACCGAGAAACTATATCGTTGACCGTTTGTCCAACTGGATTACGGCCGAAGAACTTCAGGCGGATAATTCTTCTGCTGAGCAGACCGCGGCCGCTGGGTCTACGTATGTCACGGATAACCTTTACTTCATTCTCGAGCGAGTTTTATGGCTGTCGGATCCCGACTACTGCGTCCCCGAAGTCAAGCTGAAGACCGAGGTCGTACAGACTTTTATTAAGTACGACTATGGCCTAGGAAAAGTCGTCCTCGACGCGGATACCCAGACCAGTCTTACTTGCGAGCCAAGGCGTTCAAACACTGGCCTACTGACCGAGTGGTCAGCGAATAAGGAATTTGCCCGCAATATAATTGACGAGTGTCTGGAAATCGGCGTACATCCCAGAATTATTGCACACCATATAATCGACGAGTTAGTTGAGAGATGCGCGAGTCAAATTCACTTGCCATACAGGGATGAGACTGTGCAGACATTGGCACCGTGTAACGCGCTCAATGACAACGACGACGAAGTACTGAGGAAGCTACGCCTCGAGGTCGTCCTTGACACCCTTGAATCGTCGATAATTGTACTACCGCTCGTCGGAGTCCTGGTAGAAAGGACTTGCATGGAGATACGCCAAAACGCTACTACAGTTGCCGCTGAAATCCTGAACCGAATTGAAAAGAATTCGGTAACGATTGCCACGAGGCTTGCAGCGATTCGCCAAGAAGTAGTGTCGCGTTAGTTTTACGCCTGTGCATGTATAGGGTATATTAGAGGTATAGAGTTGAACACGTATAGATAGTATATTTGTGAAAAAAGGTCAATCATATCGTGGAGTATGCAGTTTTATAATTTCAGTTTCAAATATGTACCCGGTCTCACTGGTTCTTGTACAACAGATAAACGACCGATGGACGATATTTTCGAGGCGAGAAAGAAACGACTGAGGGAATTATTGCAGAATAAGACAGCGACGAAACTATCCTCGAGTACGCAAACGGAGTTGGCCGGCGTTCCGGATATAGTCAAGGTCAAAACACCGAGAGAAACTGTCTGCTCGACTTGCGCCAGACACTCGGAGTGTTACATCTGCGAAGGAAGCTTCGACGAAGAGCAGGTGGACCCCGTGAATGCAAGAAGGAACGATATTGTTCAGGAAAAGATACTTAGGACTCAGGATATTTTAATTGCCTACAATCCCTGCTACGTGGTAGCTACGCCTTCGAAAATCCCCAAAATTCAACCCCTAATAGCGCGAAGGCGGCTCCCGGTGGCACCGATAGCGAGTAAACAGCCCAGGCCTCTCTCGAGGGCTGACTTCCGAGCCTCGGCATCTGGCTCGACTTTATACGAGCTAGGAATCCAGCGTAAGTGGCTCGACGACGACTGTCCCCCAGGTCAGAGGTCCGTAAAGCTGAGGGGAAAGGGCGGAGGTATGTAGGTTCGATAAGGAGTCATTGACAAGCTTAGAAAAGATTTCCCATCTAAAATACACGTAAAGCAAAAATTTTATACCACAAGTAAGTTACAGTTCAATATCTCAGGAAATATTAATCTGCGCATTTAGGTCTACTAGACCTTTTTTGTAGGGAATTGAATTTCCAACAAAATTTTCCTTTACATTTTTTCGGTAAAGTTAATCATTTCGGAGAGAACAGCGAAAAAACGAGAATTTTGGGTGAAAAAGCAACTTTAGTAAACCGTACAATCTCACCAGTGTAAGTTGCACTTACGCCGTCATAGACACTTTTGAAGATCGTTTAATTCTGCGTAAATTGCGACCAAGGCCAATGTGATAGCATAAAATGCCGCTGAGTTATAGAATTTTGAGAAAAAAAAAAATTATGCTTTACGTGTATTTTAGATGGAAAATCTTTTCACGCTCTGGGAAAGTACTTAATATTAATATTAAGGGCTATAACTTTCAGGGAATTTTTTGTTCGACATGTCCAACAAAATTTTAGGTGGGGAGTAAAAAAATAAAAATAGTCGGAAAAAAAAATCACCCTAATATGTATGTATACCTATCGTTCGTGAATACAATCACGTTCACCTGCTACAGCTGCAGGGAGCTCGATGAACGACTGGTCAAGAGTGGTCCAGGACGCCTCTTCAGTTTCTGGCGTGTGGTCGATACGCGGTGAGATGTGCATACGTTAATAATCAACTATCTACATGCAGGACTCTGTGGTATATTAAGATAAGAGAATCATCATTGAATGAGTATACTTCACGTTTCGACCACTACCTGCGGCTAAACTATACTTACATGTACGTATATAGGTTCGAGCAGCGTTGACAGTAACAGAATTCTCAGACAAGTTGGATCATTGTCGACGTGCCTCTCTAGAAAACCTCCTAACAGAGAACGTGCAATATCGCGTTCTGATTTATCCGCGGAGTCTGTGAGAGCTCTGCGTATACTGAAAAAGACTTTCATCCGGAACGAAGAGTCGTGCAGCGATTGTTCATACGAACATGAAAAACTGGACGTGGGGGTAGCGGGGCAAAAAGGAGCAGTAGGCTCCGCGGATAAGGAAAGAGAGGAGATTGAGGATCAGCAAACGTCGCGAGAGTCGGGATTTAACGAAA
This sequence comes from Macrophya alboannulata, assembly GCA_949628255.1. Taxonomy (NCBI): domain Eukaryota; kingdom Metazoa; phylum Arthropoda; class Insecta; order Hymenoptera; family Tenthredinidae; genus Macrophya; species Macrophya alboannulata. Next base: position 22,733,566 of record OX451210.1, on the reverse strand, counting down.
ATTCGGTAAGGGTAGTGCCGATTATTCACTTACAGAAGGAACTTAATAAAAAGTAATGGAAAATGAATATAGTTATTGCCTCGATTTATTGTCTCGCGCTGGTATCGAGCCTTGGACGTTTTTTCAAAAAAATTTTTTCAACCATGCGGCTGCTGCAATCTTGTAGACAATGGAGCGCAGTATCATAATTAGAAAAAGAAAATGGGTTGCGATGAAACTCTCAACTTATCTTCACAAATTTATTAAATACTGTAACAAGCCCGTTTACATTACAGATAATTGTATAATCTCCGTATAAAATACATACATATATAGAAGTAGCTCCGAGTATATACGACATTGGTATATACATGTTATAACGCGTATATAAACACCATAAACTTTACTACAAACGCGCGTTAATCGCGGCGCGTATACCTATTAAGTATACTTTGGCACCGTTTGGCACTATATTGAACTATACCCGATTTTAATTTGAAAGTTAAAATTCTAATAAATACGCTACATAACCAGGCATGTGTATGTACGTACGTAAGTAAGTATAAGTATGTAAGTAAGTAGGTAAATAAGTATAAGTATATATGTATGTACCATGCAGAGCCGCGTGGCCCACATTCACGCAAACTTCAACAATCAGAGATACCTACGATAAAATAAAATGAATATTATTATACCCAAGTGTTGAAATTACATAAGATACAAAATATCGATCAGCAGGGGTACAGTTTACGGATCTTAAAACCTAAAAATTCAAAGTAGAAGATGCAAGGTTGCGTAAAAATTGGCCCTCGGATTCGCTGCTAATAGTAAGGTAAAATTACAACGGGGTCGAATGATACTGAAGTGACGAGGGAAGAAGAGATCGATTCCGGCAATAAATACGTGAAAAAGAAAAAAAAATGACCTCACGAATAGACTGCAATGCGAGACATAAGTAAATTAATAATCAATATTCGAAACAATAATATTATATGCATACCGTTGGCGGTATACATATGTGTATATATAATGTAGAAGGCGGAACCAGCTGATAACTCAGATCGCTGCTCCGGATGTATGCGCGGTTAAATTCCCTCGTCAATATAACATAACCGTGAGATAAGATAACGTACACGGTTTAATTACAAATAAATGTCCGGAAGCCCTCGACTGCAGAGATACCTGCACCTATATATGTATAACGCTATACACGGGCAATTGGAGTACCTATACCTAGAAATATTAAAATAAATCCGCTCACATTTAATACAGCGATCATTATTGGCAGTTTTAAAACATAAAATGGAATGGAATGGCACGTACAGCGATACATTCATTGTGTGCGGGATCACACAACACATATGTGGGCAAACAAACACGTTGCTCTTTATCCAACGGCACGCAAAATAAAAGAAAACCTTACAAATACATACATGTATGTATACCTATAGAGTATGGGTATGTATACATATACATTTTGAAGTCACTCATTATTGATTGTCTTTTTTTCTTTTTTTTTCGAAAAGTAGAAAAATATTTCAGTTTTTTCTACAGTAAGTATCTGAACTAAATTTTTTTTCTTCTTTTTTCTTTTATCGCGTCTTGTACTCTTCGACGGATACAACCTTCGTACACACGTATTCTGTATCTTGTGTTAAAATGAATACGAATGCACCTAGAGCCGTGAATTCTCTTCATCCTCGTCCTCGCGCAAGGCCTGGGCCTCTTTGTTACCGTTTGTAATTCGTTTTTCTTCATCGGTTGGGGCTTCAACGATCGCAATGCCTTGTACCTTGTTCGTGTCGTTCCACGGCTGAATATCCGCCGAACCAAACAGCCAGAACAATAAAGTTGCTGATGAGAAAACGGCTGCGGAAATCCAGAACACCACACGCCACTCATGGACGCCGCTCTGGAATAATTATGGGGTTTGAGATAAGTCCAATTATAATTATACGTCAAATCGGTTGACGGGTACAGTATACTACACGCCGTGCATTTTATGTCATATAGGTATTAAATAAATATTATTTTCCATACGTGGTCAATTGTCAGAGCCCCAATAATCGGGGGAATAATAAATCCGGAAAAACTTCCGAAGGTGTTCATTATGCCGTAGAGGGATCCAGCAAAATTTGGCGCCAGATCCTGATGATTCTGAAGGCTGGTCTGGCAGGCAGCACCATTGAAGCCTAAGGCAAGTATCAGCATTGCAATTGCCAAAATTGAGTTACATCCGGCGTAAGTCATGGCGATAAGGCAGATGGCAGGGGCCACGTGAGCTGATTAAAAGAAAGACGGGCACATTTTCATCGTGGATATGCATACCTTTGGGTTCGGGTAAATGTTGTTACAAACTGCTGCAGAGCTTCGATATTCCATTATTATAATTATTATTATTATTATAGATGTGTGAAAATAAATTACAAAAGAGCATGAAAGTCTTGCGCAGGGAGATGACCGTCAGGTAGTTGTTCTTTCGTGCGTAGTCACCGGCAGCGGCAAACATCGCACCGGCACCGAGCCTAGCGATGTAGGGTAGTCCCGTTATAGCTCCACCCTGTAATTGAAACGTCGCGAACATAGGTGTGCAAAGTTTTGTTCACGAATTATACATATACACGATTCCCATTTTATGGGCAGCAAAAATGCTATAGAAATAATGCTTACGGAATTCATGTTGAGACCAAGAACCCCCAGCGTGTACTTGGGCCCATTTGTCGATATAAAGTAGATCCCCCACATGTTGGCAAAGTGTGACCAGAGTAGTACTAAAAATGGAATCGACGTGGCAACCGCGAGGACCGGAAGTTTGTTCTGTACAGATTAACGGAGAAAAGAACGAATGTAAGAGATCTGATGCCCGTAGATGACTAAACGGAATTATACATGCAGGAGTATAATCGGCTATAATGGGGACTGCAAGTTCGCAAGAATACATTTACAACATATATACATACATACCTTTTGCTTGCTGACACTGGTACCGATTTGTTCCTTGATGTATAACTTTTCCTCTGCCGTAATTCCGGGATGGTCGTCCGGCGTATCGTAAGCCAGGTATACCCAGAGCGCATAGAATACGAGCATTAGTCCGCTGGTCACGTAAAACGCAGCCTTCCATCCAGCAGCTTGTATTACCGCACCGCACAGAGTGAACGTAACCACAGTCCCAAAAGGCCCACCTACGTAATACAATACGGTCTCCCCACGATATTCACGGTATAATATGCTTAGGTACAATAACAACGATAACACATATTTGTGTATGTACACATTATATACCTACGTAATGCCTGTACTCACGCGTATACGTTCGTTAATATATTACGTAACGAATAAAATTACATACGGCAGACGAAATGAGATTTTACTCAAAGTTATAGTGCAGGAATTTCTAATCAAAGCAAATAAGCTATAATTGTCTAGGTTTTGGCCAAGTGCACGAACTTGACCATTGCAGGTATTACAAATTTTCTGACTCGAGAATATTGCAGGATACGTTGAACTGTTTTTTTTTTTTTTTTTTTTTTTTTTTTTTACAGTAGAGAAAGTGATACAACATGCGAAGCATGTAGGTACGCGAACATATATTATGTAGTATAGAGGTTGGCGATTGGTGGCATCTCGTACCTTGCATAGTCCACACAAATATTCCCTTCTCACCGGGTGGCACCCATCTGGCAATCATGGCGTGAAGGGCCGGATATACGGCACTCTGTGGAATATAAGTCAAAACTAACATTACGTATATATGCAGCTACGTATAATCTATACTACATATATAGGTATATAGTACTTTGTATAACCTATACCTATACCTACATATCGACGCCTGGGCGGAAGAAGATCGTACCTCGGAAAACCCGTGAAGAAGATCGTAACTCGGAAAACCGGTGAAGAAGATCGTATCTCGGAAAACCCTTGAAGAAGATCGTAACTCGGAAAACCGGTGAAGAAGATCGTAACTCGGTCAACCCTTGAAGAAGATCGTGACTCGGAAAACCCGTACGGGGTTTTCCGAGTTACGATCTTCTTCAAGGGTTGACCGAGTTACGATCTTCTTCACCGGTTTTCCGAGTTACGATCTTCTTCAAGGGTTTTCCGAGATACGATCTTCTTCACCGGTTTTCCGAGTTACGATCTTCTTCACGGGTTTTCCGAGATACGATCTTCTTCCGCCCAGGCGTCGATATACTGTACATATGTTTGGTTATGGTATACAGTGTAGAACTCGGTACAGGAAAGCTTCCATTCTTAATTAAAATTGTGAATAATATAATATACATGCTAGCATCAACTGACCCCGAAGAATCCCATGAGCAATCGGAGGACAAAAACGAACGAATAATGAACAGAGGATGCCCAGGGCATCAGCAGGTTCAGTAGTGCAGGAATCAGCGTCGCATACCTGTGATGGGAAGCTTAAATTCAGAGTTTGAAATATAAAAAATGAGATCCGAGAAGAGCTTGTGTTGATGTATGTGTACATGTGTGTATGCAATGGTCGCATACAATTTATAGGTAATAATACCGATGGAAACAATAATTTTTTACCAAGGAGCATATAAAGATACTATTCACGAATCATTCTAGAAAAGTTATACATATGTATACGTTAGACTAATTTCATGTAAGATCTTGTTAATTTGATTGAAATTTTCATAGCGACTCATGATTCATAGTAACTTCAAATAGATCGCAAATTAGAACAACCCTTCGGTGATCTATCGAAGAAGAATATATTGTGACGTATATGTCGGTTGTGTGATGCGGAGAAAAAAGAGGAAAAAAAAAAACATCGGAAGAAGTATGCGAAGGACTTACGCAACGACCCTGGAACCGCCAAACTTTTCAGCCAAAATACCGGCGGGAATACTAGATGGGATTGTGCCGTAGAAATAGCTGGCCAATAAAAGTCCTTGAATGTTCTCATTCCACTCATATCGCTCGCCAAACTGAGGGCAAATAACTTGTTAATTCATTATACTATTAATGCCTAGACATATACCGATAATGACCAGGTCAAATTCTCTACTACATGATTGCAGTATAATATGTATTATCAAAGGGCACATAATGTAAGGTTATAAATTTGCAAAACGACACGGTATAATATGCGGAGCCGTTCAAAATATGGAAATGGAAATATGTGTCATATCCGCGCGATGATTGATGCATCGTTGTCACGACTGTCACGACTTACGTCCTCAAGGATTATGGTGGCATTTCCTTTAGTCACGTTTCCTGATACAATCACATTTTCCAGGCATTCCGCCCGACCACCACCTTTCTTGCCTGTCGCCATCGCGACTATGATGATTGAAAGATTTGTTCTTATTACGTAAGAGAACATACAGGCCAGGAACATCATGACTCCAAGTATGCCTCGTCGAGGGACCTTCTCTGAAATAAGTACATTAGGATAACGAGGTGGAATATTTTCATCAGTTTTTTTTCTTCTCTCATCTTATGAATAAACTGAAGAAATTAAACTCAAACGATTACACGATCAGTGATCAAACAGTGATATATCTAAACCGAGACAGTAGTGTGGTTTCTGTAATAGTCGTGGTAAAATGGTCGACCGATGCGGACAAGTTGTAATTGATTAAGCATGTGACGACGATGACGGCGACTGTTTTTGCTCTGAAATACTAAATGAATGACACAATCAGTTCAATCCTTCATACTGATTCATATTCAGAGAGAAGCGACAAGATTAAATATAGTTATACACACCCATTATATACGCGTATACGTATAACAATCTGTATGCGTATATGTATAGGCAGGTAGGTATGTATGATACGTGCGTCCGCGGGGGCAAAGCCGCGGAGGTTTGGCTTATCGAGTGAACAGCTAGATAATCGCAAGAATTTTGTTACGTAATTTGTAAACTCATTGCTCATCTGCAATTGAGCTGTTGCGTTCGCCGTTTGTCGATGATATAAACTGCCTAGTAATTAAGTTGCTAAGTATGCTGCGGTACACCTATGCACACGTATAGCAATATACATATACCTACTAAGGCGATATTTTTTTTTCGACTATTTTTATTTTTTCACTCCCCACATAAAATTTTGTTGGACAACCATAAAAATTTTATTTACCACAAGTAAGTTAAAGTTCAATATCTCAAGAAATATTAATCTGAGCATTTCAGTCTAAAGGACCTTTTTTGTAGGAAATTAAATTTCCAACAAAATTATCCTCTACATTTTTTCGGTAAAGTTAATCATTTCGGAGATAACAGCGAAAGAACGAGAATTTTGGGTAAGAATGAACTTCAGTGACCCGTACCATCTCACCAGTGTAAGTTGCACTGACGCCGTTAGAGACACTTTTGAAGATTGTTCAATTCTGCGTAAATTGAGACCAAGACCAATGTGATAGCATAAAATGCCGCTGAGTTATAGAATTTTGAAAAAAAAAAATTTTTGCTTCACGTGTATTTTAGATGGAAAATCCTTTCACGCTCTGGGAAAGTACTTAATATTAATATTAAGGGCTATAACTTTCAGGGAATTTTTTGTTCGACATGTCCAACGAAATTTTAGGTGGGGAGTGAAAAAATAGAAATAGTCGAAAAAAAAATCGCCCTAGTATATATATGTATATATAAATTCGTCGTAAGAGAGAATGGAAGTGTCATATGTAGGCTGCAGCATACAGCGATTGTGATGATCGTAAAGTTTATCTCCGTTGGTAGCCGTACACAGCGAAAACAACAATCTAGCACGCGTATAGTAGTGTAGTAGTGTAGTAGCGTATACACTGCCGTTCGAAAACGTATTATATCCCCAGACGACCGCGACATCTTCGAAGGGTATTATAATTAGTGGCACTATTATGTATACATATTTAGGTATATATACATATACGTAATATATATAGGAATATTTTAATCATTACGAAATGTAAATAACTTTATGTATAAATAGACTAATAATAAAAAAAATACACATAATAATGATAAAATCGTGTAATCATGCACAGTTGCGTATGGTTGCGAGAACTTTATACTGTAAACTGTAAACAATTTTTTGACACGCGCGATTTCTTGAAAAAGGCTATCGCCGTTTATCATATCCTGGTACATACCTATAACGCAACGTCGGAGCTGAGCACAATTCTAGTAATATTGTGGAATTTTTCATTCGAATAAAAATCCACCCGGTGCAGCGCGGGCTGATCACCACATCATCCCTATAATAGCGTCTGTCTCTGTATCCCGCGTATGTTACATTATAGGTGGGTATATATATATACATATATATGGTACAGTATATGTATATAAGTAGAGTGTATACGAAAATAATTTATAGCGCAATGAACTATGAGTATAATGTGTGACGTGTAGCTGTATGAATTTCCTGTATGTTAGACGTATGTGTAATGTTATCATTTTTCAGTGATTATTTTTTACGTTTTATTTTTAATTTTTGTTTTTAGATAACTGTAATGTACCAGAAGATAAATAGACTTTTATTCTATACCTAGATAACGGTATATGTATATTGGGGTGGTACTCCTCATTCTAGGTATTTACAAATTTGATGCTCCCAGCGAGGCTCAAATGGTTCGAAATGAATAAATAAAAAAAAAAAAAAACCCAAAATTTCTTACCCAATTTTAACCCGTGCCTTCCTGCGATGTAAGTTTATCCATTTATTATATAACATGGAATTTTTGGCATTAAAAAATCCATTTTTTATTTTGGTTTAAGAGATAGTTGAAAAATTTCGAAACTCTGTAAGACTTTATCCCTGTGATAGTAGCTGACCTCCAGAATTTTTAGATTCAAAAAAAAAAGAAAATAAAATAAGGAAAAAACGAAAAATTATTTTTTATCGAGCTATAACACCAAAATGATAATAGCTGAAAATCTTTACTTTAGCCAAAATAAAAAATTTGATTTTTCAATGCCAAAAATCCCACGTCATTATTAGATGGCTAAACTTACATCACGGGAGGCACGGGTTAAAATTAAGATAAAGGCCTGAAGCTGTGAGATTTTTTTTTTTTTTTTCTCGAACCACTTGAGCCTTTGGCAGCATCAAATTTCGAAAATACCTAAGATAACGAGCACCCCAATGTATATTTAATTCAATTTTATTTATACATATACGTATACGTAATTTATCCGTAATATGTACCTAAGTAGGTATAGGTATAGTCGCGAAAAGTTATTTGTTTCTACCATTTACTGTTTAATGTTTATATAATGTATCTTTGATTGTACACATAAATTGTCTCGATTATCCATTTTTTTTTATTGGTCTAGTAGGTATCTGTATTTTTTCAACTATTCTCTACAGACGAATTTTGGCTCTTTAAAAATATATATATAAGTGTATGAGGTATATGGACAGGTTTATAGGGGCCTTGTCCTAGAATTAATGAATAAATAACCACCTCCTCTCTAATTCTATAGCAATTTTAGAATAGATATTACTACCACTCCCCTGAATTTGTATCTGCGTAATGTAATATCGAATTTCCTACAGCCAAAAAACCTATATATAATTTGATTACACATATTACACCTACATAGTATATTGAGTTTAAGTTTCCTTCAGCTTCTGTAAATATATGGTATATCTTGGGGTTAGCTTAGCTTACCGCTATAATGTCTGCGTCGATTTTTAACTAGCTATACTATACCAGTGAGAATTTGTCCCAGGTTAACGCATAAATAAAACCATCCACTCTACTATACATATGTATGTATACTCTCTTCCGACCACCTGTGGCATAGACGACGCACGGACGCGACGTCCCCGACACGTTCCTCGAGTTCTTCTAGTACAGGTTTGGTCAGCTATATTATACAATACTAAGGGATTCGGTGTTAGGATGAACAAGTAGACAGTGTTTGATTTTAAAGTCGATTCGGTTTCATTCTTGTCTTCCACAAATCGTCGTATAGGTACTGATAAATAAATCCCTATGGCTCTCGAAACGTGAGAGCGGGCTGCACATGCCGTCTTTACCGACTGTCATATAATTTCACGAATAACTCAAAAATGGTGATATATGAAATGGCAATGCTTGCATGGAGATCCGGGCTGAATATCATAGCTTCTTCTTAGAGCCATTAACAATCGCCAAATACCACTGCAGTCACAGAAATATATGTATTTCCAGGCGTTATTATTCCGTGAAATAAAAAAATTTTTACTGCAATGCAATGTTCGGCATTGCAGCTGCAATACACGTACGTGATTATAGCGCTAACGCGTCAGTGATATACATATACTATACATACGTATAAGCTTCGATATAATAATGAGATTAAGTGACACGTCCATATAGTTGATACGAAGCATGAAAAACAAATTTTTCTCCATTTCGGTGAATACCGCGTGGTGGATCCGAATCTACTCTCGATAAATCATTGGATCAATACATTTTATAGCACATTTTATATCGCCGTTTCAGAGTTATACTCGATGAAATTATATCGCGGTCGGTAATTACGGGGTATACATATAGCATGCTCTTTAATCACTAGAGTTGGTTTGAAATAATACAATATTGCAATCCAAATTTTATTTTCACGTATTACTACCCTCGTTGCGATATACGTAATTGATAGTCACATATACTTCAAAAATACCGGTGTCGGATAGACTCGCGACTACGTGACAATACGGTATACTGTAATTATACATGTACGTATGTATGCTATACGAGTGCCCGAAGCGCGCAGGGACAAGGCCCCTAGTATACATATATCTATAAATATAGGTATAGTAGTGTCAATTTAATACACGATGAGAACGATGGAAGCCAGGATCAACAATTAGAACGTTCATCACTGCAGTTTTACGGCTATAAACCGCAGTGGCAGACACCACTTAGATATCTACAACAATAAATTATATCTATATAATATATGTGTATGTATACATATATACCAAAGTATGTGAGCATGTAGTACATACATACATACGTACTCATACATAACTATTACACATCAAACCGGCTTATACAACGCAACGCGACGAAGAAAAAAGAAGTTTCTTGTTATTCATGTCCAGAATTATACAACTACCAAGTGTAGTTAGTTATACGTGTGTTACGCAGCGCCGTTGACATTGTCGCGAGTCAGTTGACCTTTTATTTAAAACAATAAAGACTATTAACATCCGTACTTATCATACATATCTATACGGTATTGTATACGTATATGCGTGGTTGAGTTCCCGCGCCTATCTAATTCTACAGTCGGAGCGACCTATAATATACTATAATACAATACGTCTCTGTATCGAGAAGAACATCTGCAACAAGATCCGATGCAATTTTCGACGGTATATCAAATAACCCCGAGATTCCACTGTACCACGTGATGTTTTCAACCCGAGTATATACGATCAATCTATCAATTGTAATAATATATAGTCACGTATTATGTATACCTTGCCGTTCTGCCAATTAAGACTGAGATTTCAGATTTCAATTAAGACGTTCAGACTCAGGCCCCAATAATTTTTACAGGTTCACACACGTATATAGAATTATGAAGAAGTTCTTCCGCGCAACATATTACAAATTCTCCTGATCCTCGTCCTGATCTGTACAGATTTTTACCCCAAGTTTATATATATATATATCTACACTTATCATATTTGTATACATATATATTCGTGTTTCGCCTATATCTATGTATGTATGTACATACATACATACATACATACATGTATTCGCGGGATTTCACCGCGATAAAGTTTTAAGATTGTCGAAATCTATTTGTCACTACCCCCGCGTCTATACAATACGTATACTCGCAGGTATAATATGCAAACGCCCAGACGTAAGCGAATTATTAGAAGATTTCTAAATCGCCTGTCACGCCGTAACGTAGCGGCCGTCCAATGGGCTGGTTATCGGTCGAAGATAGCATTCGTGAGATTTTGAGGAAGAAAAAAAAAATGATATAAAGAAATTCAGGCGATTCTACAGATCGTACATACCTATATTATACTATTATAGAGGACATTATACGTACTAATACATCATACGTTTTATTCTAATACATACTAAGTTTACAGAAGGTAACCATGGCATGGTTTAACTTCCATCGGCATAATTAACTCATTAATTAAAATTAGATAACATGCCTGTATTCGCGCATACTGCCTGCGCAGCTGTTATTAAGCACACATAATTATTTATACGTATACATTTAAATAACGTGTATAGGTGCGTGTTACGTTAGTATTATTATTCGCGGCCTGCCATTCCGGAAAAGGAGATATACACGCGGCTTATTCACATATAAAAGCAATCCCCCAGTAATATGTATAATACCTATTATAACATACATACGACCTACGCTTACTTTATTCGTTCGCAAATAATACGAACGAAAGCCACCCCGATTGGTGCAGGCTGCAACGACATCGGATTGCCAGCTAATTATATTGTATGTGAGCCAGCTTTATTTAGCTTGTGAGCCGCGTTTGATAAGATGAAATCGAATTCAATTATGTCAAGATAGAGACGGATAAGATCTAATCGCCAAAAATGGATCGTTACGCTCAATAGGGATATACCTATGTAGGTATCTCGTAATTGCGGTAGGTACATATCTATTTTGCAGATTCGTGGAATTCGATCATCAACACTCTGGACATGAGAGAGACGGGAAATACGTTTATCCAGATAAGACATATGCGCATACTGATCTGTGTAGAAATAGTATATATTTATAAGCGCAATTTGAGGTTGAAATCATGTAATCCACCAGGGCCGTATGGTAATGCAGTGCAAGGTCCGTAACCTTATAACCTGACGTAGCATCGTAATAAATAAACATTCTCACTATACTTATATTCAGGCTATAAATGACGACGATGAAGAATAAACCGAAAGAAAGAGAAAGAAACTGCGTCGAAACAAGGTATCACCTACCAATAGAAATTTTGCATACAAAACGATCCATCCAAGAGACTATTCATATTCACATAATATTGCGAATGGATATCTGACCACGTGGATGTAGTTGTAGCTCGAGTATAGTCACAGCATGTGCATGCACGAACTGTATGGAAAATAATTCAAAGACGCGCGTGCAGGTTCGTGCCCTGCGTCTCATGCCGCTGAGATTTATTCAAGACAGATTATTGAAGGAAATATCCTCCAAATTTACATGCTAATACATCGCGGTTGAAGATAAAAAAAAAGAAACCGTCTTAAGACCCGTGATCAGTAAACCGGCTGGTATAATAATACGCGGTACTTCAGTATATCTGTATACTACTGTATTCACGGTTTGTTGGGAAACAGGTTTTCCATGCCTGTTGTATGTACTTACCCCTGAATTTTTTTGCCAGCCCCATATCTCTTCGGTTCAGTTATATCGACTTATTTATCACTGCACAGTTCTTCCGATTCGACAGTATTCCCTCACGATATCACCTACGTACCACACCAACTGAATATTATTTTCAAACCTTGTTGCGCGTTGATGCCGGTATATGTATAATATTTCGCCTCTGTAATGTTCAATATACTGTCGTCATCACGTCCCGACGCCTCAACGCCACGCCGTAAACTGGACCTGGTGAACCGAACTAACGTACATGGCGGCACCGCGGAACCACTGCGCAGCAAACCGCTTACAGGCTACCTCCCTACTTCGATATTGGTTATACCGACACTGGGCTTACAGTACATACATGCTTCGTATAGTAATACATATATGTATTCTCGGTAATACAGTAGACTGTAGGCTGAAGCGTGCTATGGGACATGTAAATTGGTGAATTTCATAAAATTTGAGAATCGAGCATGTTCCTTCACATATTGTTTTTAATGAAAATTTTCCGCCCACTATTATTTCCCGGCTCGTAAAACTTAAGTTTCAAAATATTTTTCCAATTTTCAGTTCTTTAAGTTCCTTGTGAGATACTTCCTTGTCAAATGTTGCTCTGAAATATATATATATATATATTTTTTTTTTTATTTGTAGGTATTTTTATTTCGAACGGGACATGTCGTATGGTAGAGCTTGACGAGGAGATCTGGTTAAATGATACGTTCAACTGTATCCTCATCGAGGAGCCCCATTCTTCGGTGGTACCCCGTATAAAAGAGGACGTCCGACTGAGTGACCGAGCATGACGTTGCAAACTACTTATCCCTCAATGGTTTTCCTTTCTACCTGCACCCCAGTCCCGTTCATAGGTATAACCGTCCCATAAGCCCGGCAGGGTAGCTTTACGTTCGCTGCACGACCTACTGTCGATCGTGTATAGGGCGCACCTGTTGAATACGACGCATGCGTGGAGTGGGGATTTTCAATGTTCGATTTTCGTCGACCGGAAAGATATAGGTATAAGGTATTTTTATATTTTTATACACTTGCACGGAACCCCACTACACGAACTGTATTCGAATGTATGCAGACAGGTACCGATCTAAACTTCATATTGTTAGTATGTCATATGGGTATTGATATGAGTGTAGTTCATTATGCATAATTAATGGCCGCTGGAAGTCGAATCCAGAATCGCGCTGCAGAATTATCATTATACCTATGTAGGAAGGCATTGGAATCGCGACGCGGTTATTTACCGTGCGTGGGGGTCAATGTCCGGCTTTAAAAGTCAAGGTTTCCGTATTTTAAGTAATTCCAAAACGGAAGAAAGATAAACTCATCACGTTGTTGGAACAAAGCAGTATAGCTACTCGCGGGTAACAGGAGTACATAAAGTGAATGCATTGCGGAGTATTGAGGCATAAGCAATAATTGCATTCATGGTATGGTTCGTCGAGATTTTTGAATTACAGTTATATATCAAATAACACAACACCCATCCTCTTGATAATTAACGGAAAATCCTGCCATGATTGGTCACACATGCGATTCTACTCATACCACTCATAATATACACATATGTTAAATTTCTTTACGTTCGCACGGTAGGTATAATCTCAACGAATCACAGGCATTAATTCCTCATCAATCACACCGTGATTAAGGATTACCATTTTATATCTAGGTATAAGTACAGATCATATCTCTGGATAGAGAATTAATTACATAATCAGTTTGACGGAGTTCTACTGTATTCGTTCAGCTGATAATCGAACTAATGTTTCGAACTGAAGAAGACCTTGAAAAAGAACTTACGATAAATGGGAAATTATGGTTGTTTCCAAAATCCGTACACAATTGAAGACGCGATCTTTAGATAAGAAACTACACATCGCGTATATGCCGGTACAATATTAATATACCTGTATGGATAGATGTGCAGGGTATAATTACATACAATTGTAATGCAAATAGTCGTTGACGCCGCCTGTACGGCACGCGATAGAAAAAGAAAAACAGGTATAGTGCGTACAATACATGCAACGGCTTCTTATAAACCATGTAGCATGAATCGGCAGTTTAATCGAGGAATCTGACTGCATGAGAAACTTACCACCCTCGATCTCGGGATACTCGGGAATGATGAATATGTATCCAAAAATAATCCAGCGGTTAGAAGAACACCAAGAACACTGCACTGCGAATGAATTATATATGTATTCCATTCCACATACTGCTGTTAGAATTTAGAGAACACCCACTCACTATGATATGGTATTGTGATATTTCACATTGCGATTTGCACTGCCACTGTAATAAGCTGCGGAGAAAAATGTCCATCGCGAAAATAATTGAAAATATGATCGATTCCCGAGACTGTCCAGATAATATTGTTTAAGGAATAAATATGTTCACTATACGACACTGACGAATATTTCACACTGCGATTCGGACTGCCACTGTAATAAGGTGCCGAGAAAAATGTCTATCGCGAAAATCTTCTGTACTCGCGCGGTATGAATGTTATAGGTACAGGAATCAAGGATTTTACGAAATATAGGCAGCACTGTCCGGGCGTATATTGTACACAAGTATACTCGCGCGGGGCTGGCATGTAAACATTAATTGAAAGTATCATTAATTCCCGAGACTGTACGCATAGCGTGTTTGATTATGACCAGTATGAAGTTGGCACCACAGTCTTTTGTCTCCTTCTATCCATCGTGGTTACATAGACAAGGAAAGAGTCAGAAGACTGTGGTGCCAACTTCATACTGGTCATAATCAATCTCGTCAAATGTACAATTACATACATACGTATCTTATGAATGCGTGTAAACAAACTTGGGCTTGAAGTGCGTTTTTTATTTTTCGCCGTGTCCCCGAATGTTTTATGAATGTAACAGGCAATTTCCCTAGGCAAGAAACGCAACACCGTAATATTGTTTAAGGAATAAATACGTTCACTACACGACACTGACGAACCCACGGGTACTACATACATACGTAGAAACATACATACGTGTTTCTAAACATAAACAACTTGTTACTACATCAACGGAAAAGTTTTGGCGGCAAGTTGCCGGAGCCATTAATAACCTATCAGATGGATATCTCGGTCCTGCCAGCCGATTTCAGTAACTGATCAGCTTGATAACGTGGATTAGTTAAACTTACGGTCATCTGTAACATCGTACTACTTGAAGTTCGCGTTTATACCTACCCACCGGACACGGAAGCTCGGCCGAATCTATGCTAAAGAAAGTGAACTGAAAGGCGCTCACTATTGACTGAACTACTGCAGGATCGAGTGCAGGATCGACGGTTGCGCTGCGGGGCATCACGGTAAAGCAGAATACACGGGGCGGTTAAAGTGTGGGTAACGTTGCGCGCTTGACTATAACTGTTACCGCTTGATTGCACTCGTTGCACTGCCGTGCGCCAGGGTACACAACAATCAGCTATTGATTCTGATGTGCGTCGATTCGTTATAACAATAAATAATAAAGCTGCATCTGACAAAATACCCGAAAATGCAATTATTTTGATCTTCCGTTCTTCCTGTGCATGCATTGCACGCTGTTTTTCCTGTCGCTCTCGAATTTCTCGGGTAGAAATGCATTATGCATAGATTATTATATGCGGAGTCATTCTGAAATCTTTCGTTGTTTTTCTATAAAAAATATAGATCATATACTTAGATATAAAGGGTGTCCCAACTTGAACTGTGCATTAGAATATCTCGGAAAGTAATGATATTTTGATAATGATAAAATTTATTGAATCATTAGTCGTTTTAAATTGTCGATATTCCATATCATAATTTATGATATCATATCTATGATGTTTATCATAATTATGTGAACAATAAACCCTACAAATTTTATACCACAAGTAAGTTAAAGTTCAATATCTCAAGAAATATTAATCTGAGCATTTAGGTCTATTAGACCTTTTTTGTAGGAAATTGAATTTCCAACAAAATTTTCCTTCACATTTTTTCGGTAAAGTTAATTATTTCCGAGATAACAGCGAAAAAACGAGAATTTTGGGTAAAAATCAATTTCAGTGACCCGTACCATCTCACCAGTGTAAGTTGCACTTACGCCGTTGTAGACACTTTTGAAGATCGTTTAATTCTGCGTAAATTGCGACCAAGACCAATGTGATAGCATAAAATGCCGCTGAGTTATAAAATTTTGAAAAAAACAAAAATTTTGCTTCACGTGTATTTTAGATGGAAAATCTTTTCACGCTCTGGGGAAGTACTTAATATTAATATTACGGGCTATAACTTTCAGGGAATTTCTTGTTCGACACGTCCAACAAAATTTTAGTTGGGGAGTGAAAAAATAAAAATAGTCGAAAAAAAATCACTCTAATATACATACGTATACATACATATGTATATTTATAACGGTTACCCTCATATTTCGGAAAAGATAGTTGTATTTGCCTTCGCAATTTTCCGCACTTTCGTTTTCGACTTTTGCTTCCGGAAACTGGTAGAAGTGGCAAATAAAACGCACCCTAGGTAAAACGCCGGCCTATATACGCGTATACTTGGCGGCTATTCGTTGCCACAAATCTGACTAGCCATGGTGGAGACAATTATGATAGGGCTATTTTCCTTTGCGATAAACAGCAAGGCACACTTTCGTTGATAAACAAATTCCCGATGTGTATACTTATTCTTGAGCGTAGAAGATTTGAAGCCTGACATATAGCAGTCGGCATTTCCAGTAGGTATAGCCCGAGCAGTTTTCAATAGTTCACGCATTACAGAGGCGAACTGTAACGAAGAATTTAATTATTTAACATTCTCTACGTCCATCGACTGATAAATTAGCAGCTCGTAAAGAACATTACAAGCTTCGCTCCGTACACACATTACTTATATTGACAGCGAAAACAGCACGGTAGTTGATAACCGGACATCCAGCTATAGCAATACTGACATATCATATGTAGGTATACATAATTGATTTTTATGTATCAATCGAATGTGTCTTATGCAAAAATTAGACTATAAGGTACAGGTAAATAATAGCAATAGGAAAGACAAGACATGGTCACCGAACACGTGCACTATGGACTAAGGAATATCTATTCGTATATCAAAATTCGATAGACGTTTATCACTTCTTTGAAATGATAAACGTCACAGTTACATATTATGTTAGATTCACGAGGTATGGACATAGGTGTAACGGCCACCACGTATGCATACGCAGGTATATAAAAGAGCTTATGTGAAAGTGTACCTAAGAAATTGGTATCGAGGCTCAACGCGTGCGTTTGGCACGCAACGTAGGTATAGGGTAAAGGTATATACATATAGGTATAAGGTGTACGTAAAATCAATACATTCGAGCGAACAGTTGCGCTGACTGTTCCGCTAAGATATTTTCGCGACCGTGAGAGCGACGAATTCAATTGACTATACAGTATTTTACAATATGCGAATCAATTCTGAAATCCCATTTCCCATTCCTCACATGCCGATTTCGTACTGCAGAATTACCCACTGTACGGTGTACAGTTTGAAGGAAATTGTAATTCTATACCTCGTGGAAATTCAAAATGGCAATAGGGGTAGGTGTATACTGTGCGAAACCGTTGCCAGAATCAAGGCTTGGATGGCCAGCTGAATACGGTATTATATTTATACAGGCAGCTTGAAATCCACCAGAGGGTTGCGACAACCGCCTTGTATGAGGAGCACGAATCGTAAAATTTCATCCCCTTTGATCGCGCATAGGCTGTAGAAGGAGGCTCACGATGGGCATGCGCGTCCCGTACCGACGAGGGCTGTTGCAGGTTGGGAGGGGCTCTTCCTAGTGACTCACAGAATGCATCCCTAAACTAGTCCGGTCGCGGAAATCGCGTAATCATGTGTTTATCGGATCCTTGAATTAAGGGTTGTCTTTTCTAACTCGTATCTTTTTTTTTGCACAAATTGGGATACTGTGCTGCAATGCGGTGATTTCGTGGGAGTGATTTTTCTGGATTAACTCAATACCTATACCCAGTGTCGCTACCTATTGTATCCGGTGTCATGAGCGTAAGTATCTCACGAGTGTACTGACACACATATACCTACAGACGGATATACGCACACCATGTCGCATGCACGTATACGTATAATATAGTCTATAGTCATAACTTATGTATTGAAATTTTACACTCACGTAGGTATAATGATATACGTATACTTGTACAGATATACCTATACCACATCATTGCATTATTTCGACATACAAACAAGTATAGTACAGGCTCATAGTTAGCCATAAATGTATCGCGAATTATATTGCAACTATATACCTATGTGTATGTAGATATCAATGGTCTTGCTCTCAATTCTTCATCGTTCTTTACGACAGATTCGAAATAAAAAATTGATAGCAGAGGACATACCATAAGTCCACAGCTTGGAACAATCTGGCATTGGCCATCTCTTGTTTCACAAACAAGACATGAACTTTAGTTCAATATATGAACTTATATTATTCCATTGAATTCTTAACAATATTATACATACAGCACAGGTATACCTAACGTAGATGGATACCATATAATATTCCCATATTGTATATGGGTATAATCGCACACACATAATATAATGTTACTCACTTGTAATGAGATAATTCATTGTGAGTTTTGTTTCAGGTGGTTGTGACAGATATAGTTCGAGGCTCGGGGGATAAGATCATTGGTAAGCTAATTCATTATTATTCCCATTCATTTGTTGTACCTATGTAATATCACCAAAAATTTTACTATAGTCTATACATATAATTGGATATGTTGGAAAATCATAAGGCCTGCATATTGGCCTACGCCGTATTGCTGCGGTAATACGCCCATCGTCGTACAGCACACGATTTGAACATTCCAGGGAAAAGCTAAGAATATGTCCAAATTGATGCATCGCAGAATTTTTCGAATCTTTCTGCATAGATTGTACATACATATTCTTCCTTATTAGGAAAAGGAAAGAAGAAGACAAACGAAAAATCTCGTACCGTTTTCGTCTCATCCGATCTATGATCGGTTAACGAATCTTTTTCAAGCGCCGGTGACTTATATCTACCATAACGTTATGATTTTCACATAGCTTATAGGCGAGGTAGGATAATCCGTATACCGCCGCTGCAGCTACAGCAGCCACGAGCAGCAGGACGTTGTAACAAGCATCGAGTAGCTCTATTCTCGCCCGAGAGTATTATTAATAGAGATTAAACCCTGCAGCGTCGTGTTGCCATGTAGTGTATACTGTCGGGTCGTGTGCAGACGAACTCCCGCGCCGTCCCATCGCGATTCAGTCTGACTCAGAGCATGGCCCAGGGTATTATCGTTCGCGTTATCGCATTCATACACACCGCCGTATCGTGATCTTATATTCCATATTACGTTCAAGATAATATAATACCTACAGGTATACGTAAAGGTATACGTCGGTGTAATCCACACGTTCGTGTAATATACGCAAGCGTAAATATCAATGTGCTGCAGCAGTAGTTCTCGGGAAAGACTTTAGTAGAAAATGATACACCCACCTAGATAATATAGTACCTATATACCTATGTATATATTTCTATATGTATAGTATACGAGGATTTTGTGCAGTTTCATGATAATAATATATATGTGCAGTATAGAATATTTGTTACAGAGGTATAAGTGTATATTATAGTTATATCTATATTATATTGACAATATAGGAGATATCAATTGATATTTTGCAAACAAACTGCGTGTAACAGTGAAGTTTTTGTCTGATCTTCTTACATCTCGTTCTCTCCGTTGAAAAACAGTTTAATTATCTTGTGGTGTTTGAGTGCTTGAAAGTTGGACATCAAAATGGAGCTGACGACGATTGTCCGCGTGAGGGATCTCATATTCAGCGTTCCAATTTCGCAGTGATATCTATAACGCCTGTATAACACCTAGCGTATATCGACGAAGGGTCCCCCGACGTTAACATTTCCGGGCCGACTCATATAGGATATATAATAATTTAACGCCAATCGAAAAATTCTTACTTTAATATATACATATAACCGTACAGTAGGTATTCAAGTATATGTATATAGCTAATCTATGCAAGGAACGGAGACAAGCCCAGCCGAATTTTGAGAATAATCTCGCTGTTATATGCGCGCATAAATCTGCTCATTCATCCTCGGTATGTACTTGCAGATATACGATTAATTCGTAGCTCATATTTGGACGATTAGGCCAGCGTAAGGCACGCGGTTGCACGGTGTAAGTCGTTTAATTGTATCGTGATGTATATGTACAAAGTACACATACATTGGTATACTAATTGATGTATATAGATATAGATTACAAGCTATATCCGTTCCTCGCTGTCCATTGGTGTATACATATACACACGCCTGTGTGTATAAACATATACTCTCTCGTAAGCAAAAATAAATATTACTAACGGCAAAATGGCGTCTCACATCGTCCGAGCTTCGATATAACTTCTTGCAAGTTCTCAGCTCGTACAGTATATATATATATATGTATACGTTCGAAGCTACTGCAGGCACAGGCATCCGCCCATCAGTATAAGCTGCAGTGTATGTTCGCGGATAATTGAAATAATTTGAAAAACGTTAGAAGTATTGTAAAGCACAATGGTAGACGTTAGACAACGGTGATATATTGTGAAATTATTCCAAGTTATAAAGTTCGCGCGATGTGGTCTATCGTCGTATACCTTATATAGTATGTACATAGGTATATAGTATAAATATACATTATAATATATTTGTGCGGAAAATCATTGTAACTATATTGAGTGCGGGCGAATTTTGATTTCGCGGAAAGAGAGATAAGTGACAAATATAATGCTCTAGCAAAGACATTACGAAGTATAAACAAATGATGCTAGTGCTTCTTTTGTGCGTCATAATGAAGATAGCAGAGTTCTCAGTCGGCCGCAGCAGCCCTCCGCTGACCAAGTCGGCACGCCCGGCTCGACCGGCTTCGCCGTCTTGCAATAAGCGGAAACGACGTCAACGGCATTATCACCGGAAGCCCAGCGAGCATTCCGAGTATATTTTGCATAAACGTAAGCTCAACCATTTATGATAATAACTACACATAGTACGACACAAAACATCATTCGTGTAAGTGGTATACATTAGGGTGATTTTCGTTTTCAACTATTTTTATTTTTTCACTCCCCAACTGAAATTTTGTTGGACATGTCGAACAAAAAATTCCCTGAAAGCTATAACCCTTAATATTAATATTAAGTACTTTACCAGAGCGTGAAAAGATTTTCCATCTAAAATACACGTAAAGCAAAATTTTTTTTTTTTTCAAAATTCTATAACTCAGCGGCATTTTATGCCATCATATTGGTCTTGGTCTCAATTTACGCAAAATTGAACGATCTTCAAAAGTGTCTACAACGGCGTAAGTGCAACTTACACTGGTGAGATGGTACGCGTCACTAAAGTTGATTTTTACCCAAAATTCTCGTTTTTTCGCTGTTATCTCCGAAATGATTAACTTTACCGAAAAAATGTACGGGATAATTTTGTTGGAAATTTAATTTCCTACAAAAAAGGTCCTTTAGACTGAAATGCTCAGATTAATATTTCTCGAGATATTGAACTTTAACTTACTTGTGGTACCAAATTTTTATGGTTTATTGAATCATTATTCGTTTCAAATTGTTCGTATTCCATATCATAATTTATGATATCATATCATATCTTTGATATTTATCATAATTATGTAAACAATAAACCCTACAAATTTTATACCACAAGTATGTTGAAGTTCAAAATCTCAAGAAATATTAATCTGAGCATTTAGGTCTATTAGACCTTTTTTGTAGGAAATTGAATTTCCAACAAAATTTTCCTTCACATTTTTTCGGTCAAGTTAATCATTTCCGAGATAACAGCGAAAACACGAGAATTTTGGGTAAAAATCAACTTTAGTGACCCGTACCATCTCACCAATGTAAGTTGCACTTACGCCGTTATAGACACTTTTAAAGATCGTTTGATTCTGCGTAAATTGCGACCAAGACCAATGTGATAGCATAAAATGCCGCTGAGTTATAGAATTTTGAAAAAAAAAATTTTGCTTTACGTGTATTTTAGATGGAAAATCTTTTCACGCTCTGGGGAAGTACTTAATATTAATATTACGGGCTATAACTTTCAGGGAATTTTTTGTTCGACATGTCCAACAGAATTTTAGGTGGGGAGTGAAAAAATAAAAATAGTCGAAAAAAAAAATCACCCTAGTATACATATAATGTATATGATCTTATATCATATATTTCATACGCGTGCATATTCATACATATTCAAATTAATTTTCAATTGATATATTGGATGATCACATCCTGCTTGTAATTCATCCTTACAGCCTATAATATATACCTACCGCCATAACATTAAAGAAAATATGTATATTTAATATCGTTTTCTGCACTGCCGAGGACTACGGAAATCCTACCTATGCCACGACCCAGAATTATAGTTTTATTTATCTTACATTCATATCCCCAAACTTTTTTCAATTCCCACAATAAGTTAATATTTAAATGACGTTCGCTAGTTATAATTATTGTGTCGCGAACCCGAACCGCGGCTTGAAACATTATATATCTGTTAAAGCAATTATATTTCATTGCCGCAAGTTGCTGCGGTCGAGTATATGCATGTAGGTATATACATAGATACGATAGAGCGATGAAGGCGCAGAATGGACCGCGGTTGAAGTTACTTGAAATTATTACGTCACCGGTTAATTGGGTAAATATATGGTACATTCGTACGACCACCAGCTAAAACCATAAAGCTGCAATGTACAATTGATGGATGTGTCGAGTATATACCTATGTAGGATAGATGATTGAATCCTACACGCGTCCAGACCTCGGTTTTAGGTCCATTATATTGAGTTTTTGTAGAAAGTAGCCAAAATATCCCGTCTTGATATCTTTGAATTCAAAAATTCTTCACAGACCAGTTATGATTCTTACAATTATTGCGGGTGCCCGCTTTTACAGGCATTGATAGAATGTATCCTGCGGTCAATAATTATTAATGAAATTTCAAATTGCGACCGAATCATCAAATTTTATAAAATTAGAACGAATTTAAGATGCAGTTCTAGAGTTTAGTCGATGATTACGGAGATTAGAAAAGTGATATATGTATTGGGGCGATTTTTTTTTCGACTATTTTTATTTTTTCACTCCCCACCTAAAATTTGTTGGACATGTCGAACAAAAAATTCCCTGAAAGTTATAGCCCTTAATATTAATATCAAGTACTTTCCCAGAGCGTGAAAAGATTTTCCATCTAAAATACACGTAGAGCAAAATTTTTTTTTTTCAAAATTCTATAACTCAGCGGCATATTATGCTATCACATTGGTCTTGGTCGCAATTTACACAGAATTAAACGATCTTCAAAAGTGTCTATAACGGCGTAAGTGCAACAATTTGAAACGTTTGATTCAATAAACCATAAAAAGTTTAGTTACCACAAGTAAGTTAAAGTTCAATATCTCAAGAAATATTAATCTGAGCATTTAGGTCTAAAGGACCTTTTTTATAGGAAATTGAATTTCCAACAAAATTTTCCTTCACATTTTTTCGGTCAAGTTAATCATTTCGGAGATAACAGCGAAAAAACGAGAATTTTTGGTAAGAATGAACTTTAGTGACCCGTACCATTTTACCAGTGTAAGTTGCACTCACGCCGTTGGAGACACTTTTGAAGATCGTTCAATTCTGCGTAAATTGAAACCCAGACCAATGTGATAGCATAAAATGCCGCTGAGTTATAGAATTTTGAAAAAAAAAAATTTTTGCTTTACGTGTATTTTAGATGGAAGATCTTTTCACGCTCTGGGAAAGTACATAATATAACTTTCAGGGAATTTTTTGTTCGACATGTCCAACAAAATTTTAAGTGGGGAGTGAAAAAATAAAAATAATCGAAAAAAAACTCGCCCTGATTATGTATAGCTGAATATATTTCTTATGTGAAGTGCTGCGGTGACATTACACGCTCGGATTTTACGGCTTCATCATAAGTATATTATTCTTACTCAGACACCTCGCATAATATAAATTTAAATCAATGGCGACGAATGGAGTCTGGACACATATCCATTTGTTTGCCGCCGTTTGATATTTACGAGACCGTAATTGTGGGGGATGCGTAAATTCTCGCTCGAAGGGCTCCAAAAAATGCGCCTCTGTGACGTCACGCGACGATTATTTGGACCGGTGCTGCGCTCTAGTGGACGCAACGACAACTGGGGCGGTCGAGAAACGGGGAAACGTCAAACGCGAGTTCTCTAGTTTGTTGACTGGTGGGGCTATAGTCCGGTAGTGATCTGCTGCGAGCTGTCGTCGAAGAAATTAGGTGTCCTCGTCCTCGTCTCTTCCGTCCCTTACGGTTCAACGAGATAAATAATCGCGTATATTCTCATCGCACGTGATCCGCGGTCCTTGTTTGTGAAATTTTGTGACCGATAAGTTCCGCGGATCAATCGAAACACAGGATATATCCGTAATCCAACACGGTATTATGTCCAACGGTCTCCTTGAAAATGGTGCCACATTATACCCGCGTAGTACCTTGTCACATATACGTGCGCATCAAATCGATCTGACTGCCATGTAAGGAGGTTAGTATTCGACCAATTCGACGTAGTCGTGTATGTATACATACCTAGAGTATACCTAACACATACACAACTTAGCATGCTCATACAACTAGCGATCGGTGGAATTGCATCAACTGATGAATCACTCATGATTTCCCAAAACTATGAAAATGCCTGTGCTGTCGTTACTTAAAGCTAAAGAGAAACATCGTTACCGTTGATTACAAACATGATAATAACATTCCCGTTGTCGCGCCTAGTCCTATCGACCGCATACAAGGATATTCGAACGAGAACTGTCACCAGCGGGTGTTGAAATGTATATCAATGAAAATTTCTCGGTACCTCGGGCGTTCCCACAGTTTCTACTATTGTCACATCAAAGAATCGTATAAATATTTATTACGTGATTGGACATCGGAAACTTACTCAATGGCAAGAACAGCTGTTACCGTTGTACAACAATTCGAATTACTATAAATATATCCTTGCCTAATTGGTTGGGAAAAGATGGGAAATGTAGAATTGAATGACAATTCAACCGTGATTGGAGAAAGACAATGTCATTTTACGTCATCATCATTGTAATCTTGTTTCAAAAATAGAAAAGGGGTTTATCATATCTCATAACTTTTCTAGGTGCCTACAATCACAGGTAAACATACTATCAGACAATGGAGAATGTAAGAACAAACTATCGTTGAAAAGTACATACCATTGTCTACTGTCATTGAAAAGTTGTATTGCATTGTCTTATCATTGTGAATGTAAATTCAATATTTTGTTTAGGCGGGGGAGGAGGAGGTGCGGCCATGGACGAACCACAGACACCTGGATCTGACTGCAATTCCAACCCATCCATGGATCCGAATTCTCAAGATCTCATTGGCTCTGAGTTTGTGCACGACAATATGGATTATCAGTGGTTTGCAGACTGCGGGTTAGATACATTCATTTCATCCACATCCCTATCCGATAACATCATCACTGGAAAACAATGTCTTGGGTCATTTTGTTGTTAATTTTATTTGAAAAATTGAAGAATATGAAGCTGCACTATTTCTCAAGATATCTAATAATTCTTCATCTGATTGTCTGTCTTTGATACAGTTACAGAGATGCCGGGCTACATGTACATTCAAGCGTTTTGTCCTCGCTATCCGCCTCGTACACTCGAGACGACTTGAGGTACGATGCTGAATGCCGATACCTTGATGCTAACTTTGCAGAGATTGACATGGAGAGTTTCAGAACTGCCGATATTCATTCTCTGCTCACTCTTCCCGTGATATGTACAGATCCTGTTCAACATTCGGAGGTAAGAGGAGCTGCGGTAATCTATATATTTTTACCAGTCTCTGAATGCTGCTCTATGTGTGCCTATATTATTCAGTAAACAACTCATAGGCACAAGAATTGTCTATACCTAAACATATATGTGGATTTCTAAAAAAAAGTGGCTCTTGGCTGCAACGTGGAATTTTTTTTTTCTTACTTGATGTATACCATTTTGCAGCAGATTTTCTCATTGCTTGGACTTTCACAAACATCTCCCAACTCGTGAACATGCGGAAAATAAGGAGGCTCATAGTCAAAATCGAGATTTCAGCTTTTTACACTGGTTTTTCTACAAGAATAAAAGAAAAAGTCATTTTTTTAGTATGAAATATCTTTCTTGTAATCTACAATACAAAAGTACGCCTAAAACTAAGTTTTGAAATGTACTTTTACTATTTTCTGACATATATCTTATCCCTACTTTTTCTCCTTAAATTTAGCGGTTTAATGTTTTGTAGGGATAAAATGTATGTCAGAAAATAGTAAATGTACACTTCAGAACTTAGTTTCAAGCGTACTTTCGTATTGTAGATCGCAAAAAAGATATTTGCTACTAGAATATGATTTTTTTTTTTTTTTTTCAGAAAAATTCGTATGAAAAATCGTGTTTATAAAGCTTAAATCTCGATTTTGACTATAGACCTAGTTATTTTTCGCATGTTCACGAGTGGGGGATGTTTCCGAAGGTCCAAACAATGAGAAAATCCGCTGCAAAGGGGTGTGCGGCAGAATTTTTTTTTTCTACATTTGTGTCAAGTTAAGGGCCACTTTTTGACGAATTAACATATGTATGTATACACATATACAAGGTGATCTATCTATTCTGTTATTTCTATTGCTGTACCAGTCAAACTATCAAAGGGAAAGATACGCCAGCATGTCTGGCTCCATCATGGAAAAACTTGACTTTGATTCTCCCATCAGCCCCCATACAAGCAGCCAGGTAGGACTCGGCGACTCGACAGATTTTAAGCACGTGTAGTTCACATGCATGTGAATATGCGAATGTATTGAATATCTATGCCCCAAACTGTTTAGTTAAAAGACCGCCATACATTGCCTCTCTTCATCCCCAAAAAAAGCTATCAATACCTTAGCCCTGTGACATGCTCATGCTAGATGATCCGCAAAGCAACTCAGGCTCAACTCTGCATTTTATAGACTATCAACGATTTTTTAAACCCATTCTGCATACAGCAGTCTCAAAATGCCATTGCTTTTTCTTATATTACGCAACTGTATATTGATCCCATGACTGTATGTAAATGAGTCGACTAATGTTTGTATTAGAGTGACGCGAAAAGTTGGCTTTGATTGATGTTATCCTTTTTCTGGTGAAAATAAAGCGAAAAAAAGAGGCAGCCTCTGTTTGTACACGCATGGCATTAAAATTCGTTGGAAATGTTAATTTAGTCATTGTCAAAACTGAATGAATTTTCTATTCCCAAGGGAGAAGACTCAGCGTGTTCAACAACGGACACAATGTCCATATGCAAATCGTCACTCCTCTTCTCTCCCGTAAAGGAGACACCTGTCCTGCCACCGGGTGGCAGCTACAGCGTCGACTCCCTGGATTGCGAAGATGTCTTGCTAACCTGCCAGGCCAACAATAAAATCAACTATACGATTGCCTTCGAGGGTAGCATGACTATGTATTCTGATGGGTCGCAAGACTTTGAAAATCAAGGTGATTTGGATGAAAAACAGTTATTCAATTTTAATATAACAGGTCACGAGTCGATAGTAGATAAAAGTAGATGGTTAACGATCCTAAGAAATATAAAACTTACCACAGCTTTACTTGTTACAGAGAAACAAAATATCTATCAAGTTCCAGATTTCTATTATGATAAAAAGTTAAATCTAAAAAATGTCTTGGGTCTCTCGATGGCTAGATCAGACTCAAAGATATATACCACTTGGAGTAATTTGAAACATTGTTCGGCAAATAATGTCATGACTCGTCATCCATCTGGCAATAATAATACTATACCAAATTTTCTTCAAGCAACTGGACAAATGAATCTGAACTTGAATAAAAAAAGTCAAAGTCTTCCCGACCTCACGCAGACTCGGGAACTCAGTCGCTATCCTCTCAATTTCTCTGTAAGTACCTTGAATATTGATGGTTTAAATTACCTAAATGAGAACACTGGTCAACAGTGACTTTGTTGCCCTTGGTATGAGAGTGATTCTAGGATGATTTTATGCTGACAATTACAGAACTACAAATGATTTTGCAAGATTAGCTCTAGTTTTTTCAATAATCTCCATTTTTACATTACACTGTGAGAAGCAGTATTTGTGAGAAAAATTTGATTTCAATTCTGATTACGAAAAGTATTGGAAAACACACCGTTGATTATTTTATTCCAGTATCTAGTTCATTTACATAAAAGTGGAAAATGGTAAAAAATATATTACGTTTCAGAGAAACACTTCTCATAAGACTTTCTTTTGTAAGATATTCGGGAAAGATACACAGCAATAACATAAAAACTAGAGCAAATCTGGTACACTCATGACTTTATTTGTGAGTTATGTATTTTTAGTCACAACAATCCGCAGAGATAGCAAGGGCAACAAAAAAAAATTATTTTTGTTGAGCTGTGTGTAAAATTGATTATAATTATTTTTAATTGGACAATGCTCAGCAACAAGCTTTTTTTCATGATCTCCTCGTATTATTTAGAGATTTATTTAATCATTCTTATTTCAATTGTAAAATGATGCAACGATAAAGATTCTTCTTACTTACAGGTCGATTCAGCAGAATCAAATAATCATGTGGGTCACCTGCAAAGTTCAGGGTCGGTAATGAGTCGGTCAATGAACGAAGATAGTTCGGAGAGTGTGGATCATATCTCGACAGGAAAGAAAATTCAAAACTTAAGCCTGGTGAAACGTTTCATGAAGCAGAAAAGCATGAGCGCCGAGGGGATGAGTATGACGCTTGATCAGTCAGGATCGGCCAGTGATGGTGGTTGGCCAACAAGTAACAGCGGTAGCGGGAGTGGCAGCGGTAGCGGAACTCGAACTCAAATATATCAGCATAATATCAATAATACATGCAGCAATCAAACTTTAGAAAACGACTTCTCAATAAATTGGGTAAAGTCTGATTATTACAACAACAAGGGAACAGACAATACTTTTGCTAGTGAGAATTTTGATAATACTTTGAGGAAGCAATCTCCGTTGATTGAGGAATTTGAAGGGGAATCACAGTCCTCCGCATCTGTTGAACAATTGTCTGAAAGCATTTCAAAACATGAGTCGGCCTACGGCAACAAATGCGAAGGAGAGAAGACCTTCTGTTTAAAAGACTACATAACACAGTCAAACAAAGAATGGACAAATTCCTTCAGGAAAGACTTACCACTTTCAAAAACCACAGGGACTCAAGTCTTCCCCCAAGTTGAGGACAATGGTGTTCAAACATCGTTGATATACTCAACAGAGGACACCCGTTATCCACCAATTCGTGAAACAATTATTGAGAAAAAACCTGCCTATATCGTTTACCCAAATTACGCTCTGCCAGATTTGTCTTTCTTACAGTTAGGCCATGGTAAATTTGACAAAGTAGCGCTGAAACCTCAATGTTTCGACAGAGGTGCGAGCGGATGGAAGCGATACAACAAATCCAGCAGACCATTTTCCTGCAACGACGTTGACGCATTGAAGCAACGCGGATTCTCTCATGTAAAAGATTGGGAGTCTCTGACTTTTCTATTGCCAACTGAGTACAAAAAGATTCTTCACGATGTCCCGGAAGTATCGCGGCATGTTAAGCTTTGCGAGGAGATAAAGAAACCGCTATTCTGTTTATCTCCGCAACTGCGTCACAGAGCTCGAACTATGGACGAAGTCAGCCCCAATTACGCTTCCTCTACCAGCAGCACAGGCACGCAACCATCCTCTGGTTATAGAGGATCCTCAACAATTCTATCAGATTCATCTACCAATCAGCAAGGTCCAATGATCAATACCAATCCCCTCTACTTATATCGTTATGATAGCATGAGCTCTGAAGCTAGCCTGTCCTCTCAAGATGCAAGACACCACAGACCCTCATGTAAACCGCAGATGAACGCGCCGGTGCTTCCGAAACGGTCGATTTCTTTGCCACATGGAGAAAAGGAATCACGTGCTAATGCAAAGGCACCACCACGACCCCCTCTACCAAGAGGAATTTTGAGGAAAAACAAACTGGCCGGCCACAAAAGATACAGTATGTTTGAGATGGGTGGAGTTGAAGAAGTGGAGGATCAACAGGCAGGACCTGAAGTCAATAAACGAATGTCATTGCAAGAGCCATACTATCTTAATAATGATCTTCAGTTCAAAGGAAATCGCAGAATCATCGATTCTGAGAAAGATGTTGATGAGGTAGAAGAGCGTCAATTTTACGCAGGTATTTTGAAACTGCAGTTCTCACTCTAATCTCTTATATTCCTTGGATTGTTTGCTTATTTTATACTGACTTAAGAAAAATCTTGATCTGATTTTCATCTGATTTACAGAGAGATTGAAAGAGACTGGAAATTGCGTAGATTTAGAGGCAGATCTGAACGAACGCAGTAACGAAATGCTGCAGTTGGAAGATTTTCTGAGGCACAGCGGATTCTCTTCACAGAGCAGTGATGGAGACAGCGAAGATCAAGATGTAAGGCTCAGATCATACGTCAGAAAGTTCTTACATCTGAAAATGAACAAAGATTTGGTCAAGAACGTAGAGATGATGGAGTCTAATAAAAAGACAGTCAGTTTTGCAGTACAACAGAGGAACAAATTTCTCGAAAATAAGGTAAAAAAATTAGTTCTCTTTGCATCATTGCGGCGCAAACAGACAGAGAACACTGACTTACATTTTACATCTCTATGTTTGTTCCAGGCTGGTGCTCTCGGTTTTGTAACAAACAAACTGCCAGAAGAGAGAAGGAGGACACCCATAACAGAGTCTCCTAATAGCAGCAGCGATTCAAAATCATTCGATTTGAACGAAAAAAATGGTACATTTGATCTTATACTGTCTTATTTGGTACCTGCATTGTAAATTTACATTTCTTGCACACAAGAGTAGCCTATCTCCTTGGGCAAGAGGCATAAGTGAAGAGTGCCCGATACTCAAGTCCAGACACTGAATAATTGTGTCCCTTGAATCCAAGCCAGTGACAATGCGTTGTTTTTATTTACAGATATGCTTAGATCGGTAAACAAGTCTGTGGGTCTGATACTGAACTACTGGCATACAGAAGCAGTCGAGGATGATCAGGTGGATTTGAATAGGAATGAGTGCGCCCAGCTCTGCCTGAGTAACCTGTGCCCTGCCCTATATGCCATTATGTCCGATGGACTGAGGCCAAGTATTAATTCAACTTTTGGGCCACTTGCCAATAGCGTTTGGCAAGTGGTCGAGGCCTCCTCCCAGCAAGGGCCATTAACTAAGACCCTCAACGAATTGGTACAGAAAATCAATGGCGAAGACTTCATTACCGAAGGCATGCTCAAGTTTCACGCGTTCGTGTTTGGCCTGTTGAAGTGAGTAGAGAAAACTCGACCAATGGAACTTGTTCTGTTCCCGAATATATGAAAATCAATCGATAAAAATTTTGCCTCCCATTCCTATTTCAAAGTTTACACATCGTACACAGTGTGTTTTATCTGGTACAATAGAAATTTAATAATGATATGTCATTCCCGAAATTAATAGCATAAAATTTGTTCATCAGTTTGAGGGCATTGGATGCCTGGTTTGCTTATCTATGCACAAGAGAATCCATTCTGCGAAAACACTACGCCAGCAGCAGTTTATTCGTTAGTTCTCTTGCATGTGTGAATGCCAGAGAAATGGTGGATGCACTTTTGGACATTCTTCAACCACTCTCGCTTTGCCCATTCCAACTGGATATGTTGTATCAGTACCGTCAACTGCACAACAGCTTTGGAAACCTCAACAATCACGCGACGACTGTGAGTGCCACTACCTAATTCTACTTCTAGTTGAAAAAAAGCAATGTAAATGCTGAGAGAACGGTAGTCGCCAGTTACACAAAGAATTAATGACTTGTTTTACACTTGCAGGCTGCAGCTCTGAAGACCATTGATTTGTCGAAAGAGAACTCTCCAATTAAAGGAGAATTTCGTGGTACCTCCACCAGCCCAACTAAAATAAGACCACGATCCTGTGTAGGCTACGCCCATGTTGAAGACACGCAAGGTATCCTGCGGGAAGCGGACTTGAATAATGCTGTTAAAAAACGTTGGAGTAATCTTCCGGCTGGTTCAAAATTATTTCAAGCGTTTGACAAACTGGCGTCCGAAGACTCTGAGGATTATACAGACAGTCTCGAACATTCGCCACTGAAGAGGGCGGCGGCTCAACAAAATGTTTTGGCCAAAGTTAAGTCTTCAACAAGTCCCGTTCGTAAGGTTGAAAACGAGGAAACTATACCCGGGGGTATGAAATTCAAAAAACTCCAGGAAAAGTGGGAACTGATGATCGGCAAAGAAGATAACAAAGAGCAGCCCGTTCTCCGTTCACCGGCATCTCCGGCCCGAACACCAACCAGCGCTGGGAAGTCGAAGATTCCCCGATTGTTGTCGTCTCCTACTAGACAGTCAGCAAATGCGATATCTCCCGTTTCAAGAAATACGAAATCACCGGCAACCGGTATTCCTTCGTTGAAAAAACCTTCTGTGACAACAATACCAAAAACCGTGAACAGGAAACCTGGCGAAATCCGTAAAGATCCAGCAATTGGTCGTACCAGCAGAGTTGATCAAGAGTCGGGGGGCATTCCAAGGATCCATTTTGCTAGGCCAAGTTCTCTGCCGTACAAACCGCCTAACGGAGCTGCTGCTAGGGAGAAGAATCTTATATCACCTCCCAGACGAGCTGCATCGACCTCGTTGCCACGGCCCGCAGCCTATGCAAGGAATACTACTGGAGGAACATCGAAGCCTTCTCTAAAGTGGGTAACAGCTATCGAGTTTAATTACTTTCAGAGTCCCGTGGTACTTGTACCAGGTACTTGTAAGTCTGTCTGATATTTCTATATCTACTCTGTTTATCTTTGCACCTTTCAGAGAGGTCAGAACCCTTACCCACAGGCTACCGTCGGACAATGGCCACCTTTCATTCGGCGAAGGTGAGAGGCTGAGGGTTATTTTGGAAGTGGATAACAAGTGGTTACTCTGCTCGAGAGGGGAACACAAAGGTTTGGTTCCAAGGTCATGTGTTCATGCAATACAAACCTAACACTCTTCCGTTACGACTGCGTCGGGAGAGAGTGTTCACTGAGCCTTGATCAGAAACAAAAACTACCGCCAAAAAAAAGAACCAGGATAATAAAAACTATGTGTACAGTGTATCAAACATGAAACGTAGAAACGCTTTTTGCATAATAATGATGTATTATTCCTTTGTTAGAGTTATCCCACTAATATTCTAACCGATTATTGCTTCGTTTCTATTTTATCCTGTAGTAAATGTTATAGAATAATGTTATAATGTATGTAAGATTAAAATAAGCAGATATAGGCATACCAATATACAACTAGTCATAGGCATTGAAACCAGATTGTATTTAATTTTGTGAACATAACTATTTATAACCACGATGTACATACATATACATATAATATATAGTATATATACATAATAATACAGTAATTATCATTAATAAGTAATAACTTATCTGATAACGCATACTATAATTGTAACTGTGATCATAGAGGATAGGCAAATAACTTTATTTCTAAGGACATGCAATGAATCTTGTGTTTCAAATCTTATCCTTTGATCTTTTGTTTGATAATTATTTCTCCCGGCAATTATCCCTGTAAACCAAATAATTTTTCTTGATTTTAATTTTTGATGTATAAATTATTAATTTAGTCAACTCTAGCTCCAACACATTTTTTACTTGCTTTATGTATAAATCTTCAATAAATGAGGACACAACACAACACACACACATACACACACAAACAAACAAGCATACATACATAGACACACAGAGCACCCATACATTATGCATAAATATACATAATAATCTAATAAACTTTATTATCACTTATTCCGTGTTTTTATGTGATTTTGTATTTTCTATTGGCATATTAATCGAAGTACAGGATATGCTTCTGAACAATATCCAGAGTTGTTTGATTTTTTAAACAGTCGAGAATTTTATGTTTTGATCAAGATTCTCTTACATTCCTTGTTGTACGCATACAGAAGAAAAAAATTCATTCACTTTTACATTTATTTATTAATTTATTTCATTCTACCTGGATGACAAGCTGCCTGGGAACCCTTTTGACTTAAAGTAAAATAAACTGAAGATTGATCGATGATAGATACAGGTGAATGGTGAAACTAAGAATACAAATATATTAAAATGCAAAGAATTGAAAATAGAATCTCTAATTCAGATTACTTGATTATAAACTACACTTCTGAAACCAGTTTAGGGTTTTAGGCAGTAGCAAAACTCCAAACTGTGGTTACTCAAACAACAGTTGGAACGCTGTGACTGATCCTGTGGGATGGTAAATCCTAAACTTTCCTATATTCTTAACAAAGAGATCATATGCGGCTAGATGGGAGCCTATAGTCCTAACTAGGTTGAAGCAGTTTTGGAGAAATCATACAAGAGTGAATCAATTATCTTTTGCAGTAGCAAAATACCCCACCCTTGTTTCCCCAGAGTTAGTGGTGTAAGCCTAACGGCTCGAGACTAGACCTCTCTGCACCAGTATAGCAATACTAGAAGCAAAGATTGGAATCAAAGATGACGATGTACACTTGAGAGACTTCATGAAATACAATTAGTACGTCGAATTACATTTGTAATGTAATTTTTTTTTATCCGTTCAGTAAATGTGGGATTAATAAACAATGCCTATTTGTATAAAAAAATATTTTATTTACTTTCTGAAATAAGAGATTCAATTAGTTACAGTCATTCTTAGAGTGAGCGGTATCTGTGTTTAGTTATATTAATGACACGTTGGACGCATTAATTACCAATGATGGTAAAATCGTTTGAATACTAAAGTATACCTCTGGGTAAATTGTGTGAATGTTAAAATTTCAATAGTATATAGCAAATAATCAAATATCTCAAGAATTATTAATAAATTTGATGGTATAAAAAATGTAACAGTCATTATAGATCTCTACTCTTCTACTACGGTTGACTATTCTTAACAAAAATTTTTACAGCCATTCCCCATTGACAACCATTGCAGTCTGGTTGACAAAACTTTGAGAAACATTTATATTTAACATACCTACATGCTATGGAACTTAAATATTTATCAACTCATTCATCATCCGAAACAAAAATAACATTCATCGGGCAGTATCATCAGCTTTTGCTATGATAACAAAAATTCCCTTCAATTTCTCAATCTTTCGAACCTATGACTAGGCATCATTGCGAACAATGAACCCAAATACGTAGTTTCATTCGATATCAGCGCGTTTAATCATACAGATGCAAATGCTGATTCACAGAATTGAAGTTTTGACTAGTAAAGATATAAAGACTACGGATACAGATATACCTACAGGTATAAACTTAGGCGTTGGGAATCACAATAACTTACGATACAAATTAGGATTGTTGGCCAATTTATTGTGATGAATGCGAGTGAGATAATATATTGGAATGAAGTGTAAATGCTATGTATGTACAATTTATGGTTGAATCGAAATGCTGGAATAATTATCTAAGTATGAAAATTCACAAACTTCAACGTTTGTGTTGAAATCGAATCAAGAAAATTAAAAACCTAATATCCTGCTGATACGAAAAACTTTGCGCAATCTCTATTTGGATGCTATTATACATCTAGCATTATAGACATCAACATGATTTCTTAAAATGTGCGACGATAGCACACAAGACTATGCTTGCAACAGATGCTAATGAATAATATTGTGAATCTAACTATTTTATTCGCTATAACTTTTCTGTTTAGTCTTTTCTTTCTTTTTTTTTATACACATTGTTATTACCATGAGTTACAAGCCAGGCATATGACGAACATAATCAATAGGTGAGTGAACCTTATCATGAGTATAAATAGTAGAGTACAAATCTTTCACTTAAAATATATACCACTCTTTGTTTGCTGAGTGGAAATTTCTTGTGAGACATTTTTATCTATAAACTGTACCCTCTGAGGGAACAAATTCTCAATGAAATTAAACGAAAGGGATATTCTCTTGTATGTATGTTATGTCCTTTTTTTCAAGATTCTGTAGAACGAAAACTTTTTTGTACAAATTTTTGAATTCATTTGAATTGTATAAATTTCATTGCTAACGCAAATTACCTAGATAATTAATTGTTACAAGCAAATTTTCTAAAATTGAACCCTAAATAAAACGATTTTTCATTTTTACAATATAATTAGTTTAGTCAGATTCATTCAGGTTTACAAAAATCGTTTCTGAATATCATTATATTATTATTTATTTGACGGTCGGGTGATGTGAATTATTTACACACCTTTTTGACATAATAGACAGCGGTATAACTGTACTTAATTATCAGCGTAAGTAATATGTGATAAGAATAAATAGCTAGGTACAATTAGAAATGATTGAAATCTCGATATTGTCGTCAATGATTTTTTTTTCCTTTTTTCTATTTCTTTTCACAGCATACAATATTCGAAGGTGAAACTAAAGATTATATCTACCATACAATTCTTACTGGTTATATAATGCAATCTTTGATAAACTTATTCTTTTAACGCTGATAACATAATGAGGTAAGATGAACAGCTACTCTTTCTTCGTATAAATATGCAATCAGGTCGATCGTTCGTTAACATTATTCCTAAACAAAAAAAAGATATCACATTTATTTCTAAGCATATTCTTAGTGCTGTCTTACGATTCTGTACGGGCCAATCGATAGAAAAATCACACTATTGTTATATTTATACAAATTTAATAATACATCCAAAGCTAAATTTCCATCTTGAATTGTCACTGGATGATTTTTGGGCCGGCATTAAGAGAGTTTTCTGGCCGGTACAGACAGATTGTATATACACATGGTACAGGTTTGTTCTTACTCTGATGAGTTGAAAACTTCAAATTCGATTTCACGAAAGTTGTGTAGTAATCAGGGACACGTTACAACTAAATTAGATATACAATTAACAAAAATACTAGACGTATCTCCCTCTCTCTATATCCGGTTACGGGTAAGCGAGTTTCATAGCACCCTCGTAAATAATAGATATCGGGTTGTAGTTTAGTTACTATGGTCAAAACATGTTCCAAACTGGTGCTGCTATATGACGATACGAACGTACTCTTATATACCACGATATAATTGCGAAATTCCGAGCAATCGATATCACTAGAATTTTCGTCTTGAGATTATTCATATAAGAACAGAACTCGTTCAATACTTTTCAGAAACCCTAACTAATATATTGTGTAATATCTGGGTCCCATCTGGGTGAGCTGATTCATTATGTACACATGTATGTGTACGTATGTATATTACATGTTCATTGTACAGCCATTCAATCGAGTTATTCTTTAATGCTAACATAGATGATCTCCATCTGTTAAAGATAAATTACTTGCATTGTGTTTTACCTTGCGACTTTGTCTCTTGGAATTCTTCCTCGATACCTTGGAGTCTCTTGTGTCCTGTGACGCTTTGTTTAGACCTAATCTGAAGCGGACGGGAACCTTCGAATCCACAATTGTTTCATCTGAAATTACAGATCGGAATTTGATACAGTTTTAAAAGATTGCGGAAGACTCTTTGTCATAATTTCGAAATGAATGTATCCAATTTAGAATTCAGAAGAAGATGGAAGAATGCTATTCTGGTAAATATCGAATTGTTTGAAAGTTATTCAATGGTCAGGGAAAAGTATTCGGAATTTGTTTTATCCTCAAGCGGTAAAATACACACCCTCTGACTCGTGCAAATCTGATACGGGTCGGTGGAGCACAGTCACTCGCCTCACTTCCTTATGATTTTCTGTAGAGTACAATAGCTTGGTAAATTTACTACATCTTATCTAAGAGAATAATATCCACTATTCCCAATAATACTATTCGAATATTGTTGAACGAAAGATTTCTTTCAATTTACAACATGCAGTGATTTGAATGTCGGACGGGGGGGGGGGGGGGGCATCTTTCAAGTATAACATATGCATCGTTCTTTCTCCACTCACGTTTTTCGTCACCTTTGACCAGCTGTTTTCTGATGCTCTTCGCGTTGCTCTTCACAACCCTAGGCAAGAACAAATACAACTAAATAAATACATCATCATTATGAGAATTTTATGAATTGCGGACTTTGTGTCGGTAGAAATCAAAAGACTGATATCGGATAAGCATTATGTTTCTGATATTTTACTAAGTTAGGGACCACGCTCGAAATGTGCAATTTTCCATCTGCTTTAAATGCATGAAAAAGGACCTTATATCGTGCAGATGTTAAAAAAAAAGTTGTTTACTCACTCGCTCACAACTCCCTTGAACGCCGATTGAACGAGTCTAACAGATTGCTGATGAATCGGCCCAGCTCTATTCAACCTCTCTGCTCGTCTCCTGCTCAGTTCGGTTCGGAGATCCCCCTCCTCTTCGTCGACAGTGAGATCTTCAAATATGGTCTCTGCCTTTTCTGTGGGACCGTCGGTGATCACTTCCTTTCGTTTCTTACACTTTTTCTCCTTGCCAATACGTTCGGAAAGCGGGAGTTCGCCTTTAGATTTGTGAACCTGGTAAAGTTCCTTATCTTTCTTCTTTTTCTTTTTCACAGGTTTTTCACGTTCCAATTTTGCTGGCTCTATTTCACTACATACATTCACAGCGCTGGCAATGGTTGCCGCCGGTGAATCCTCTATAGGCTCTTCCAAATCTTCAAACTCAAAGTCCTCTCTCAAATACGAATCTGTCTCGATTGTCTCGTATTCAACTTCTTCATTTACCTTGTACGCGTTTCTCAAGTTTGTTGTAATAATTTCAGCTTTATCCAAAAGATCCGATTTCTTATTCCTACTATCTTTCCTACTCAGTTTGATTTTCTTGTTTGCATTTACGAGATCTATCGGTTTGGTTGACTCGAATTTTCTCCTTCTCGCTTCTAAAACTGGATCATTAATAACGGCGTCTCCGCCCTTTCCCGCATCTCCTGGTGCAGCCTTTTCATAAAGCTCTTCCTTCTGCTTAAGTTTAGATTTAACGAGTTCGTCTGGCGAATTCTTTGGTCTTGAATTTGGCGATGATCCTCTCTTGACCAGCGGACTCTGGTGTCTGCAAGGAGTTATAGAACGTGGCCTAATCTTTCTTGACAATTCTTTTGGGGATCTCCTTCTTCGCGGAGAATTTCTTGGGGAAGACCAAGGCGACCTGTGCGGAGAAATTCCGGGTGATCTCGGTCGAGGTGATATCCTTCGCAGAGGAGTCAACCTGGGTGATCGTGCCCTAGGCGACAGTCTCCTTGGAGAAAGCCTTGGTGACATTCTGGGACTTCTCGTCCTGGGAGACATTCGTCGCGGTGATAATCGCGGCGATCTAAGTCGAGGTGATAATTTTGGAGACCTTATCAATCTTGGTGATAATTTCCTAGGTGATAATCGGGCAGGTGATCTTCGCGGGGATGATCTAGGTGATCTTGAGCGAGGGAGTCGAGGCGATCTAGGACGCGGAGATATTCTCGGCGATCGAGAACGTGGCAATCTACAGGGTGATCGAGGGTATGGAGATAACCTTGGAGATAATCTCTGAGGTGATCTTCTCGGCGAGAGTCTCGGTGATCTGGGCCTTGGGGAGAAACGAGGGGGTGATTTTCTGGGAGATCTGAATCGAAGAGGCTCTCTCCCGCCTCCATCCCTCTGTGATTTTTTCGATTGCCTAAGTGGAGATCTTCTTGGGGATCTTCTTGGTGACTTTTTTCTAGATCTCGGTTTTGGAGATAATGACCTACGCCTGTGTACAGGTCTGTTAGAGTTGTAGGGGGATAAAGGTCTGGGCTCATTTTTCAACACACTGGGTACCGACGGGGACGGCACTGTCGGACTGCTGCTCCTGTTCGTCCTTCTTGGCTCTAACTTTGTCGTATCCTTTTGCTTTCTGTTCATCTCTTCTTTCCTCGCGCTTCTGTTCTCTTTTCTTGAATGCCTTTTCTCAGTAACATCAGTCGGCTTATCCACGCTCATTTCCCTTTCCATTTCGTCCATCAAACGCTCCAAGCTGTCTTCCTCTTCCAGATCTGCCATTAGAAGTACGTCGTCGTCGTCCTCTTCCTTCTCATCTTCTTCACTGCGCCGTGGGCTTACGTCGCGCGTGCTAGCGTTTTCCGCGTCGCTAAGTTCGACCCCCGTTTCAGAGCAGCCTCTCTCCTCCACTGCTGTTTCTGTTTCAAGTTTAACGGTGATATTTCCTCTCCTATCTCCGTCATCTTCTTCCTCTGAACCACTAGCGTCGTCTCTATATCTGTAAAATTTTGATTCATCTGTAACAGAAATGTAAGTATCAATTCAAGTTATTATCGGACTTTGAGAGATTGTTTATAGCGAGAGCAAGAGGCTCCGGAGGTGTATCTGCAGCTGAAGATTTTTTCTTTTTGAAAATCTTACCTGCCACCTGATTATGGCTAGGCGACTCTATGTCTGACAATTTTTGAGAAGGCTCGGACTGCTGAAGAACGATATCCTCTTCTACCGGTACTATTGCTATCAAGTTTGGATTAAGATGGCTCTGGAAGTATATACCCTGGAAAAATAATTCAACAAGTTCATCATACAGCCTTCGGAACTGCAATAACTTTAAGTATCTCCACTCAGAGTCGTAATTTTTGTAATTCAGGGGGCACACCACTGTGAAGGGTTGAAAAAAGCTCTTTTTTTCTTAAATTTGTTTTGGTAACTAGATTATTTATTTAGGATTCGTGAAAAAGATATGTTTCTGAACATACACTGAACCCACAATATACATATAAATTGCTATTTTAAAAAATTTCAAATTAACAAAGTTATTAAATTACAGTTGCACCTCTGTATAATAATAGTGGT
The DNA here is from genome assembly GCA_949628255.1 of Macrophya alboannulata. Lineage (NCBI taxonomy): Eukaryota > Metazoa > Arthropoda > Insecta > Hymenoptera > Tenthredinidae > Macrophya > Macrophya alboannulata. The sequence continues at coordinate 22,692,180 of OX451210.1, read as the reverse complement.
CCAATGGCCGGATAGCTTAATCAAGAATGGTTTAATTTGAAAAAACAGACAAAAATTTTTTCAATCTATATGAACATAGTTTTGGTTGTACATATATAGCCTTTTTTTTCTAACAAATTGGCGGGTGTTCAAAGAAAAAATTTCATTTCGGCAAGATCTTCACTTATATTCGGAGGCTCCAAGAATACTAATTTTTAAAACAAAAGAAAAATAAAAAACCGGCTTGTACAACGAAAATTACGTTCATAAATAGATTGAAATTTTTTTGTTTTTGTTTCAGACCAACCATTCTCGATTAAGCGATCCGGCCATTGGACCAATATGATACAGAGGATCAATAGTAATTGAATAACTTCGCTCATTATTAGTATTTTTAAATAAAAATTTGTATATATAATGGGGCATTCAAAGTCAAATCACAGAGTCATCGGCCGAACCCCCTTCGATTTTGATCATGAATTTTTTTTATTTTTGATCTCCTTGGGCCTAAAATAGAACCTAAATCATTTCAATCAATTTCTTATTCCATTGTAGGTACGGTTCTACCTACCCCATTTTGCCTCAATGGCCTGGTCTGGTAAAAGGGTCGCTTCTGAGGTCGTCCTTTGTAAAACACACGTGGCTGTGCTATTTGTTGAGTATTTATTCTCGTTTCTGGACGAATTTGAGGATTCATACGCAGATTATCTTTTGGACGTAACGACTGAAGAGCTGCCATCCTGAGTGCTTCCAAGTCTTCGTCGTCGTCATCCTCACCATCGTCGTTTATACGTGTTTTATTTGAGGCCACAACCATCTGCAAATTTTAATGAAATATTTGACTGGCGTAGGTGAGATAACAAGACATGAACAAATTATTCTTTCTATGTTTACACATATTATATTGTATAAATATAAAAGGTAGGAAAATTATGGGAGAGTATTTATTCCTCGGTTTTGGAAACATATCTTTGCCCCTGATATTTTTCAAGTAAGTAGGCAACGAAATTTTTTTAAGCTTGTAAAATAATGGGAAAAAAATGTAAGCGATGTCTCAGATTTATGAAGCTCTCAAGTCCGCTGCTGGTTGAGAATATCCCATTTCTACACACGACCTTTTATGAAATATGTTATAGATCTGTGTTGTCTAATGTAAAGCAAGTCCAGCAGTTGGTAAAAATAAATGAAAGTATATAACTTAAAAAGGAAGGACAAATCGTCGAGCGGGTATAATACGAGGGCTAATAACGGGCGCTCGAGGGTTGTAAAAAAAAAAAGTAACACTGATGGATATTTGTCATTTTGCATACCTTTTGGCGATAATCCATATTATGTAGAATACAACTCCGAAAAAATGCAAGGTTTTCAAAATGAACACTACGGTTCGTGAGACGCATTAATATTCCCACATCGATATTTATTATAAATTTGTATCAGTATACTCATATTTAATCAACGCATTGCTCGAATATACATATTATATAGAACAAAATGTTTTCAATTATTTTTTAATGGCAGTTTGTGAATTTTCCAAATACAGAACAACGTTGTCTTACTTCGCTACACGACTGGGCTCACTGGGCTAACCCCCACTTCGAAGCAGCTGTGCATAGACGCAGAAATCTCTGATAGACACACGACACAGCTATTTTTATCGATGTTAAAGTCACGTTGAAATTTTTCCGTGAATGTAGCGAATCCGTTAATCGCACGGAAAACCCGTTGCGTGGATGTCATAGACTTATTTAAATGATGAGCGCTCCCATAAGAAGCACTGAAGCTAACATATATACAGGACAGAGATATGTCGGGAGTACTCCTCTTTCTTTTCAATCGGCGTCGTGGTTGTATCGTCAGACAGAGAGAGGAGTACTCCCGGCATATCTCTGTCCTTTGAATGTTGGCTTCAAACGGCCCATATCTTTTTCTTTATCATAAAAATGTGCTGATCATACATAATGACAATGCGATTTATAATTACGTTTACAATTACATGCAGCAATTTGTGCATCGAGGACGAAAATTTAATTAGTAATCATATTTATTCATTGATAGTTTATCCTACGGCGTTAATTATAAAGCTACAAATATAATTAATTGCATGGAATATATAGGACGACATGACGTTGTGTTTTTTTTCGGCTATCGAACGGCGGCGACGAGCCTCTAGTCACGTTATCAGTCACTTTCTACAAGCTGGTAGTCTAGTTCCTCTGGGCAATGACTTGAAATCCTCGGGATGATTAACGCATATAAACGTCGAGACCCTACCAAGAGCAGGCATAAGGCCAGAGACTCTCTCATGTTAAAATCAAGAGGAATTATGGGTAGTTTGAAATTCTAAATACCGTGTAATAAACATCTGTTTTAACACTTTAGTAATTAGCCAGTGATTTCTATCGCGTATATGATAAGTCGGTGTTATTTTAACAGAAAAGTATTCTTCTGAGAACAATATTGTTTTGGTAATAGAATCAAGCTAGTAGTTGCAATCTTAGATAAAGAGATATCGCGTGGGATATAGAAACCCATATTCTTGGTTCAGGTCTTACTTCCGTCTAAAATCAAACGATATAAACATTGAACAGTCGAATTAGAGACAGATGAGGATATAGTTCAGCTTCAGTTAAGAAGGATCAGCTGTCTCGTGGTTCTGGTTTCCGTGCAAGTAAGTGTTCGAACCATATACATTGTTTGAACTAGTGATAAAAGCAACAATGCATATTACAGATTGCACAATATCTGCAGATTTTACTCCATTTTGTATAAAATAAATTCGTTAAATCTATTGAAATAAACAACACGTGATGTTAAAATACGTTCAATGTCAACTTGCGGGAAGGTCATATCAATTAATAACGTCTACTGAACAATTTGGAGCAACAATTATTCCGACCCATTTATCAAATCTTAAAAATTTCTAATTGATGTTATCTATTCGTAAGAATTATGTACAGCATTCTAGGAAAAATTGATCGGATTTTTGTATTCACACGATATTTCGGAACTTTAAAAACGAGAAAGATCAAAACACATTATTAATGGCGGAATAATAATTTTCTAGGAAAATGTTTTCCGTGCGATTGTTGAACCGCGCTAAACCTGTTCACCAGGTGAACAGACTCGTATGCAATTATCCGACATTAAAGGACTCAAAACCTGCCAACACTGTTTCAAATGTTGAAGATTCGAGCCCAAAATCAGCTTCTTTAAATCCGTCAGTGATGGGTAAGTCAGAGTTTACATAATTCATGTATTTTTCTCACTATTTCTAAAGCAAATATTTTTTTTGTTATTGTTTTTAAAATCACTTACTTACGTTTTTAGTAATCATATTTTCTTCATATTTTTATATCAGGTCCCAGATATGTGACACCCAGTAATAAGGACAAGAGAATTTTGGTGTGGATGAAGTATTACAAAAGTATCGACGAAGTACCTGATAAAGTAACGTGAGCGTGTTTATCATTTTATGACATCATATGATTGAATAATATTGGAAAATGTTTCTTTCGATTGGTCCGACTCTCATAGAAGAGAATTGCTCACTGAATAAAATAAACACCAACAATGTGATAATTTAATTTTCGATGTTTTATCAGGTATGAAACTTTGGACAAAGCTCAAAATTGGTTTAGGATTCGATGTGCTAACTGGATGATGGGCGCAACTATATTGGGTACAATTGGTGTTGTTTATTATGGCAAAAAAAGAGCTGAAAGAGGAGAATCTCTGGAGCAGATGAACATTGATTGGCATAGTAAAATTAATAGCGAATATCAGGCTGGCTTGGCTAATGCAGCAGAAGCAGCAGAGAAAAAATAATAATTAACACTTTCTAAATATTTGTTGCATAGGTTTTGATCTCTGAGAGGGCATTGCTCCGTATCGGAAGACAAGTATAATTATATTGAATTTGTTATCAAGAATTACCTCAATTTCTCTGCCTATTAGCTAATGGTAGGAATTTGTTAGTAAATACGTCAGATTACTTGAAATTATTACGTTTTATGTTTGAGAATCATCATTTTCATGTAGATTTTATCATAGAAATTTATTTATTCTCGTTTCATCACATACCAATTATAGCTTGGAAAAAATCAATCATACTGTCTTAATTATAGAGAAAGAAAATATACTCTTTGGTATACAGATGTCGATTTTTTTTTCTCTATTTTTTTTTATCTATTATATTCATTCAATTTATTAAAAATACCTCGAAAGTTTATTACAAAAAATATCCCATCTAGCCCACAATTCGCCCGAAAACATTTGAAATTTCAAATCTAATTACACAGCTAAGTTTCAGTTGTTGAATTATTCTGATATTAAATGTTGCCCCCGAATCCTACCAATTAATAAAGCGATATTGACGATGATTTGAAAACGTGTTTTGCCCTTCCTTCCTCAAAGCCTGTTCTCCATTTTTCTGGAAATAGTTTAAGACGTAATCTGCTCACGAAAGTTTTCCAATAGATGGATGAGCGTTTGGTATGTAAGACGAGGTTTTCAATTACAGATGTTTATTTACATAGCCAGTACTTTCCAGAGTTTGAATAATTCGATAACAAGTTGATAATTATTAGGTGTGAATGTTAATGTTAATGAATTGAAATAACAACTTTTACATTGTTAATTATTATGTTTACTCTGTAACTCTGGGGACAGCTGTTTATTTTTCTCTCGATTAATTAAAATGTACTCAAAAAGTTTCGACTAATCAGTATAATCATTACGCATGTACAATATTACAATTTGAAACAACTACTTATTGTAAGAAAAAAAAAATTCAAGTCAATTCTATATTTTTTTTTTTACTTGCTTAGCTGTAATTTTATTATTATTTTTCATGAGTCTAGACTTGTTGGTTTATAAAAGGAACGACATCGCTCGGTATAAACCCTGACAGTCTGTTGTTTAACAACTTCTTCAACATTTAACTCAGCTTGTAATAAACGTAACTTGTTCTGTTCCTTTCTCAAAGATTTGATTATCGCAGGATCATCTTTTCCCGAATCCTTTTGCCCTTTCAGATTTTTAACACGCTCTTTAGCAGAGTTGATACACTTTTGTATCGCAACTTCTCGCTGCGAATGACCGGTCTGTATCTGATGAAAAAGATCCTTGCATTTTCCTCTGGCGTCAATCTGACCTTTGAAAGATTCTGTTGGTATCGATGTGTTCAATGCGTAGATTATTTTATCATCCAAAAGTCTCATTTTTTGTAAATTATCCTGAAAATTGATGATCCACGTTATGATTAAAAGAAAAAAATTAAAAAAACATAATATAAAAAAAAGGAAAATAATTTTAGCATATTTCTTCGCTCGAGATACATAATACCTAACCTCTTTCACGGTTAACAATTAACCGGTAAAAATAATTATATTTATTGTTTGGATTCGGTATGTGATTAGAGGATGGTGTATATCGTGTGAGAAAAATGTATGTAATCAACATTCTAAAACTACTTCAACTTAATTTATTATTATTTTTATTCAATAATACCTGAAACTCTAAAAAATCACCGCAGTCCATGGTTCGAAGCGATGGTTACGTTACGACCATTTTGGTTATCGAATCGAACTTAAGAACCGGAAAGACAAGGATTGATTAAGCTTCGATATCTCGATGTGTGTTAACAAAACAGGCGAACCTTTCGTTGAGTTCCGATGTCCATTGCATAGATATCTCTGTCTTTGTTTGTTGTTTGTGGGTTTTATGAGACTCGAGTCTCATATCTTTTTCGCTCGTATTATTACATATTGCGAATGTATCTCGTAACGAACTGAACGGATACAATATACAATAAAAGTATAGTGATAATTGGCGGTGTGGTAATACGTAATATAAGTGGCGAAACGAAACCTTTAAACGAAGCTAATAAAGTGAAATAAAATGGTGATTTGAATCAACCTATCAGAAACTTAACCCGTGATACATTGCGGCATACATATCTCGATACACACATCACGCCAAGGCTTCTCATTCTCATCGTTCGACGTCGTCGTCGTTTATACACTACGCGCAGCTTGTAATACCGAAAGTGGTGTGGTGTGGTGTGGTTAGAGTAAAAATTATTCTTATGATATATTACGTTTAACAATCGAATCAAGCCAACTAACCATCGTAAGTAAATCGTATATTATACATCGCGTTATATCGTCTCAATGTCTCATCGACCATTAGGAATACAATAAAACGTTACATGTATAATATCACGGTCGAGAAAATTCTACAAGAAATGTCAATTCCTGTTAAGTTAGCCTCGTTGAAAATGTCCAATTTATTACCCTGAAAATAACCCGATAATATTTATTAAGTTAGTAATCAGGTCTTGCAACTGACGATGACTAATCGGTGCAGATTAAAATACTGCCTTTTATTTATAAAATTTTTTTGAATATCTATACAAAATTTAGAACTATATTTAACCGTCATTTAATTTATTCATACTATATGTAAATGCACGTATCATACTCTCGCACACTAATATCGCGGTCACACTTATTTTACTTACCAAGAAATCTCAAAATAGCATTATGAGAAGAGAAGAGAGAAAAAAAATAAAAAATTTTCTTCTATAACTCATAATCGAGCATATGTATACATATACACGTACGTGTATATATAAGATTATACTCGTACGTAACATCAATTGTACCAATCTCCCTAAAACTTTGTATATTCAGCCTCTATCAATCCTAAGAGGATATTTTTTATATCCATGCTTTGATCTATTAGTCATCTACATCATTAGATAATTTTTTTTCCAACTTTATACTGCCAAACTTTGCTTTGACATGACCAAAACTGTAATCGAAACAGAAATTGATAGCAAAAAATGCGTAAATAAATTGAATTTTAATTTTCTTTTAACTTTTTTCAGAATTCATATATTCGTATTTTTTTTCCTTTGAGAAAATGATGTCATTAATTAATTATATTACAGATGTCGACTGGTCCAACGCACAAGTACCGTTACAAAAACGTAGGACTTGATTCTCAGGAGTTGAGACGTAGAAGAGAAGAGGAAGGTGTACAACTTAGAAAGCAAAAAAGGGAACAACAATTGTCTAAAAGACGCAATGTTCCAAATATCGTTACCGACGAAGACTCTGTCTCTGTTACAGACGAGTATCCCGTTCCTGCTCCCCTGCCGGTAATTCAAATACTCAAGAATTTCATTTTATGTCACTCTGTTTGTGATTCAAACTAACTTGAAATCGTGTACAAAAATGTAAAACTTTTAGCCCAATTTATTAACAGGAAGTTCATACTATGATTCATTTATCCATTTAGCAATTGCCTGTGATAACACCGGAGATGATAGAAGCTTTGTACAGCACGGATATCGAGGAGCAGTTAACGGCGACACAAAAATTCCGAAAATTGTTATCTAGGGAGCCAAATCCACCTATAGACGAGGTGATACAGACGGGAATAGTTCCCAGATTTGTTGAGTTCCTGCAAAATGATACAAACGCAACGTTGCAGGTTTGTAGAATTTGGTACATTATAAATTGATGAGATATGCTTTTTTTTCCAAAAGTTCATGCATATTCATTTAAATAATATTCAATGTTTGTTTTTCAGTTTGAAGCTGCGTGGGCTCTGACGAACATAGCTAGCGGTACTTCTCAGCAGACTAGAATGGTGATAGACACGGGTGCAGTACCTACATTTATTAAACTATTGGGTTCAGACTACGAGGATGTACAGGAACAGGCAGTTTGGGCATTGGGTAACATTGCAGGCGATAGTCCTGAGTGCCGGGATCATGTGCTTGCCAGCGGCATCCTCGTTCCTCTTCTACAGTAATTATTATACTCAACATATGGAAAATAGAGTTGCGGCGATTAACAGTATTGCAATTTACTTATTGAAGGTGTACTTTACATGAGCGAAAATTTGATTATGTAAGCCTGTTTAATCCTGGAAAGAAATTCAATGCTTGTTAAACAGGACTTGAGAATTCCTTATCTGGATTACAATTTGTTTGATAAAGAGCCTTAAAAAGTTGAAATTTATTGAGGACTAAGGGTCTCTTACATTCCCGAGGATTAAAATTACCTTTAACAATGGCTGAAATCTAATTTTCAGACTACTTTCAAAAGTAACACGTTTATCGATGACCCGTAACGCCGTTTGGGCACTGTCGAATTTATGCAGAGGTAAAAACCCTGCTCCGGCATTCACCAAGGTTGCACCATGTCTACCAGTACTTGCTCGTCTTCTCTTTCACGTTGATCCTGATGTGTTAGCCGATGCTTGTTGGGCTCTTTCATACCTTAGTGATGGACCAAACGATAAAATACAAGCTGTTATTGATGCTGGGGTCTGCAGACGTCTGGTTGAGCTTCTTATGTACGTTTTAAACGTTTAAACATTCTATTATGTTTTCTTTTCATTATTATTCATTGTATCCAATGTTCTATACTATTATACATCACTCCAGCTTGCTCTTTCTTTACCTAATAACCAAATGTTCTCATCAATACAGGCATGAACAACATAACGTAGTAAGCGCAGCGCTGCGAGCAGTAGGTAACATCGTTACTGGTGACGATGTTCAGACTCAAGTAGTGTTAAATTGCTCTGCTTTACCCTGTCTTTTGCATCTATTAAGTTCCCCACGTGAAACTGTGCGCAAGGAAGCTTGCTGGACGGTTTCAAACATCACTGCGGGTAATCGTCAACAGATTCAGGTAAACTGAGTGGACTTTGAATGAGAAAATCGAACAATTTTTATGTATTTACAGATTATTTCTTAACTCATATTGACGTTCTATTTCAGGCTGTAATCGAGGCCAACATATTCCCGGTCCTGATTGATATCCTCGGAAAAGCAGAGTTCAAAACCCGCAAGGAAGCTACTTGGGCAATAACTAATGCAACTAGTGGCGGTACGGCTG
>OX451210.1:21917389-22083086 GCA_949628255.1 Macrophya alboannulata | reverse complement strand
ACTTATACCAAGTAGATTAGATATACCTACTATTTCCTAAATGACTAATTTATGAGTGTAAAAATTTGCATTTGTTCGATATAACAGACTCGTTATATTTGTGGTGTTCGTTTTGTACCGGCCATACGGTATAATTGGCAGTGTTGGATGACACTTCCGTCATATAAACTACTTGCAATTAGTTGTACAAGGTAAGTAGCAATAATAATAGGTATAGGTGTATAGTCGATGAATAAAATGAATGAATAATATTAACTTTTACCGTTAATTTTCTATTTCTTAATACATAGTATAAAACTCGAATAGAAATGAATAGATATATAGAAACCGGACTGTCAACTCGATGAGTTTATTCACAACTCAATATTTTTTATACCTAATAATATACAACTATTAGCTCGATCGCCTTTTGCATCTACATATATACATATCTTTTACATGTACGAGTATACATAGATTCATTTTTTTACCACATACGTATAGTTAATATAATATGTATACTTACATTTACACAATTATCAGGTACTATCCGCGTGTATATTAAAAACCGTTACTTTGATTATACTAAAATGGCTCGGGTGCTGCGGGAGCCCGTACCTAGTCAGCTATGTATACATATGCATATACGTAATCTATAGAATGAATATAATTATAATTCATTAGCGCAAATTCAACCTTTACACAAATGACAAGCTGTTAAATATATATATATATATATATATATATATATATATATATATATATATATATATATATATATATATATATATATATATATATATATATATATATATATATATATATATATTTTTTTTTTTTTCATTCCATTTACTATGTACACGTATACTCTCGATACTATAATTTAGTACACATATCAGAATAAGATATAATCCAATCGATGACCCTAAAACAGATTTTTTTGGATTTTTTTTTTTTTGGGTACGAATCAATTTTGTTGATTATTTATTATTCATATTCTACACTCTTCATATGACCGAAGAATTTCTCCGATCGAGTTCTATGTTACCTACATACAGGTATACGCATACATATATATACACAATTTTAAAAACGCAATGTCACAGGACTGACTAATTATACTTGCGTCACATAAATTTTATTTTTTTTTTTTTTTTCCTTTCCTTTTGCTCTTTTTTTTTTTTCATTTTTACTGCTTCTTTTTATTATTACCGCAAGAATCATTGTTGCTGTCTAACGTACGTATACATATGTATAAGTACATATATACCTATATATGTATACATGTATATTTACTTGCGTCAGCGATTTTCCTCCGGTCAATTACCTTCTTGTTTTACAGTATATATCGAAGAAAAAAAGCAAGTAGAATGAGGCGGAGGGTCTAGCGGCTGCGCATGATGTACATAGGCATGCACATACGTATATACATATACCTATTGTAACGGTTCAGGCTGGCTGGTTAATACAAAAAAAATTCAAGCTCAATCACACGACAATAGGTCGAGGGATTAAGCTAATCCCCTAGCTACGTTAGACGCGAAAATGGAGGGGATAAACGCAATATAAGGAATCGTCTGCCAGCAGCGGCAGCGATTCACGGTATAGCACCTGATCGACTCATTATTAAATTTCTCTTGGAGCGATTCACGGTATAGCACCTGATCGACTCATTATTAAATTTCTCTTGGAGCGATTCACGGTAAAGCACCTGATCGACTCACTTGCTGTCTAATTTATCTAACATAACTTCACTTGTCTAAAGGTATTGAAGCGTCAGAGTCAGTACCTACATAAATTCATTTATTCGAGTCAGAAGATATAGAGTCACATTTAATTAGAAACGCAATGGAATAGTAACGAGATAGAATCAAAGACTAGACAAATTATAGCAATTTGATCATAGAAAAGAAAAAGCATATAATTTCAAAGCGAAGCGCTTTAAACTTATTTCAAAGATATCAATTAGTATTGTGTCGCTCGAACATACTGAACAGAAAACGCTAAGATAGCTAATATTCAATAACACAAAGGTTTAAAGGCCAACACAGAATAAGAATAGATTTAAGGATCACTGTCAACACTTGATTTATTTTCTTTATTTTGTAACTTTCTGGTAAATTCGTATTATTAAATCAGATAATCTAAGATTAACCCAGATTCTGTTCATTTGAGATTTCGTCTGACCTAATTAACTGCCAACAAGCCAATTATTAGGGAACAGATTAGGGAGCGCATTGCATAGTGCGGACGGCATTGGTTTACCCGTGTCCGAGGGCCAAGCTGCAATCCCGAATCTGGCAGACAGTCTTGGAATCATCGCATTCCCGGATCTGAGGTAGCGATTCAAAAAGATAGGGATAACAGGCACGACAGGCTTGGTTCGCCCGGCTCTGTGGAGGGAAGGCGGCCTTGGGAAGTTTACCCCGGGTCCGTAGTCTAGAGACGGCATTGGTTTTTCCCGTGTCCGTATAGCAGCTAATAAAACTCACAACACGCTAGGTGGCTTTGAATGGCAGACCCATTATTTCCCCACCAACAAACATTCTTAAAAGAGGAGTCCCAAAATCACTAATATTCAAAATCACTAACTAAAAGCAATTATTAGACAAAGAACTCACGCGGACGTCGGCATTGGCTAATTCTTTAACCCGCCAATACCGCGGCACGTTACAATTGGCGCCCAACGTGGGGCTCCTCAAAAAAGGAATTTTTTTGGAAATAAAAAAGTTCATTAAAATCATTAGAATCTTTAAATTCAGTAAATTCGTTCATTCAATAGCTTCGGAAAAATAAAGTCAAATTCTAGATTATAAATAGACTGACAAAGACTTGTATGCCAGGTTTGGGATTGTTGTTTGTTTACGGTCAGACGAAATGTCAGATGAGGAATCTCGTAGAGTAAACAAAACCAAAAGTTCCAGTGTCGTCAATTTAAATCTTCGTGAATTAGATTCAGGTTTTTCGGATACAAGCTTTGTTACTTCCTTGCAATCAACCACGATGAATCCAAACAGTAGCCATACGGATAATCCAGATCCAATTTCCAGATTAATTGAATCCATTGAACGTCTAGAAAGAAAAATGGATAATAAGTTCGAGCAAATGGAACAAACCATGTTAAGATCACAGGCAGATAGCATAGAAGCACAAACAAAGTTTGAGTCTAAAATAAATAAAAAGCTAGAAGAAAATAACGAAACAAGTCAGGCAAAAATAAACAAAATCGGTACGGATTTAAAAATTGTATCAGACAAATTAAATTACGAAGTTTCAGACTGTAAAAATAAAATCGAGACCTGCGAAAATATTTTACGTAGCGAACAAGTAGGAACCTACGAGGTTTTAAAAAGTAAAATTATTGAAAACCAGAAAGCAAGTCAGGATATGTTTACCGAGTTAAATCATAAACATGATAGTCTGAAAATAGGTTTAGAGTCTGACATAAGAAGAATACGACAACAAAGAGGTGGTCAAACTGCTGTGTTTGACAACACTAGTTTAATAACAAAACAATTAAAATTACCGACATACTCAGGAAAGGCTTGGGAAAAACCAGTCAATTTTATTAGGGAATTAGAAGAATATTTTAGTTTTCTAAATGTAGGTGATGACATTGGACTGAGGTTGATAGGTCAAAGCTTAACAAACGACGCAAAGGATTGGTGGATAGCGCGACGCGAGGTAATTCATTCATGGGAAGAATTTAAAAAACGATTTTTATCGAGGTACTGGGGCGAGGAAACGCAACGAGATGTACGTCGGGATTTAGAGTTTGGATATTACCTACCTGACACTAAGGTAGGATGGTCTGAATATGCCAGTAGAAAATTTGCGGCTGCATGCGGGCTAAATCCAGCGTTACCAGAAGCGGAGATTATCAGTAATCTGATCCGTCACTTCGATGAATCGGTAGTAGAGGCTGCGAAAAGTAGATGCATCCGAGACATAGACAATTTGTTGACTTTTCTTGACCAAATGCAATCAGGGGGCAGGTCGAATGCACCAAAACACTCGCACACAACACATAATCCAAATCGGTTTGTAAATCACACACGATACGCCGACGAAAAACAAAAACAAAACTCTTGGCGTAGTAGTCCGAGTCAACACACTGGCAATACTAAACCGAGCATGTCGCGAGATGAAAACAATGGGAACGATTCCCATGAGAGTAGAATAAAGGCTAATTCTCAAGAATTAAACAGACGTACAAATTGGACAACTACTAAACAAATAAACGCGATCACCGAAGAGATTTGTGAGACCGATAAAGCAGAAACGGGTGAGCCTAATTCGGAAAACCCGACTGCGCTGTGTTAGGCGTGCCGCATGAAAATACGGCACAGCGCACATTTGAATTAAACGCGGCAGAAATTGAGCAGGAAATTCAAAAATCAAATCCGTTTGAAAACCCCACAGATTACCTAATAAAAGAAAAAGTAGTAAGTGAAACAAAAAATATACAATGTCCAAGTATAAAAGTTTATTTAGAAAGCCAAAGCATTACAGCGTTGTTAGATACCGGTAGTCAAATAACTTGTTTATCTGAGGAATGGTACAAACAACAAATAGATATATTTGAAAACTGCGATAAGTTACCAGTGGTAAATTACCAAATAGTTGGCGTTACCGGTGGAAAACCAGTCAAAGTAAAATTACAAATGTTTGTGAAAATCAAAGTCAGAGAGTTCACTGATCAGATTCCGTTTCTAGTAGTTCCTACACTTCGTCATCCTGTCATTATAGGGATAGATACTCTTGGTAGATGGAAAGCGGATATCGATTTGCAGTCAAACACTTTGAAGATCCAAACTAAAAACAAAGAAAACACTATCGGGTTAGAAAAACAGACAATAGTAGATTCAAAAAATAATAAACTCGAAATCGCGACACTAGATACAAACGAAATGCTAAGTAAAAGGGTCGAAAGCGATGATGAGAATTACGAAGTAACCGATGATGAGATCATTGACAAACTCGCGGAATGTCAATCGTTGGAAAACGAGCATCGACAGACGTTTATAGAATTATTAACGAAATATCGAGCTATTTTCAACAAAATTCCGGGAAAAGTCACGGTTTACGAACATAAGATTAAAATCTACGAAGGTCGACCATTCGTACGAAGGTCGTACCCGATACCGATAATGCATAGAGAGAAGGTCGATAAAGAAATCGAAAGAATGTTAAAATATGGGATTATAGAAAGATCGCACAGTGAATATATCAACCCAATCGTGGTTGTTGCTAAAAAATCAGGAGACATAAGGTTAGTCCTCGATGCTCGTTTTATCAATAAGTTGATAGTTCCGGATCGAGATTGTGCTCAGTCTACTGAGGTGCTTTTTCAAAAATTCAATAATTCAAAATTCATGTCTAGCATCGACTTGACGGCGAGTTTTTGGCAAGTACCACTGCATGTAGATTCCAGAAAGTACACCGCGTTTATGTATGGCGGAAAAACCTACCAGTTTAAAGTCACTCCTTATGGTCTAAGTACCAGCTTAGCAAGCCTCATAAGAGCATTAGATATAGTTTTACAAAGTGTGGATGAATTCACTATCAATTTTGTAGATGATATTCTTTGTTCATCGGATTCAGTAAATAATCACATCAAACATTTAGAAAAACTTTTTGAAACCTTTCAAAAACATAATATGACGATTAATTTTCAAAAGTCTAGATTCTTTAGACAAGAAATTGACTTTTTAGGACACAAAATCACGCGGGATGGTATTCAACCGCAACCGGAAAAGATAGAATCAATAAAAAATTTCCCAACTCCTAGGAACCCGAAACAGTTAAAAGGCTTTCTCGGCCTAACGAACTACTATAGTAAATTTTCAAATAGCTATTCTAATCTGACATACCCGCTGTTAAAACTACTTAGGAAAGATGTAAAATGGTCTTGGACGGACGAAACCGACGAGCAATTTAAAAAAGTAAAAGAAATGTTTTGTAAAACGGTGATTATCCACCACCCGGATCCGAAAAAGAAGTATTACCTGCAGTGCGATGCGAGTAGTTACGCGATTGGTGGAGTTCTCTATCAAATTGACAAGGATAATTTAGAACATAGGATAATAGGGTTTGCAAGTAGAACATTAAAAGGAGCTGAAATAAATTATTTCACAACGGAAAAAGAGTTATTGGCTATTGTCTATTCTTTAGAAAAATTTAGGACATTTATAGTCGGTGCAGAACTCATAATACGAACTGACCATAAAGCGTTGACCTTTGTGTTATCATGTAGGTTGACAAGTTCGCGACTTGCTCGGTGGGTGTTGTATTTGCAAACGTACGATTTCCAGATCGAATATGTTAAAGGTAGTGATAATATAGTAGCGGATTTACTCAGTAGATATCCTCATGATGCTGGTGATGAAAAACCAACAGAAAGTCATGAAAACGTGATAGCTGAATTAGCTAAAATAGTCAGCGAAGAATTGGTGCAGGGACTCCGGTCACTTGCCAAGCTGCAAAAAGAAGATTTACGAATCGCAGATTTGGTCAAGAGGGGAATAACAAAGAATAACGCACATTTCTCCGTTGTCGATGACATTTTATACCAACGGGAAATAGGGGGCAAACTACGAGCTTTCTTACCGGAAAAACTCGTTAGACCCTTAATAAATGAATGTCACGAAGTGTACGGGCACGTAGGAGCTCATAAATGTTATAAAATGCTGCATGAGAACTTTTACTACCCGAAGTTTGGTAAATTGGTAAGAAAGGAGGTAGCCCGCTGCGACCGGTGCCAGCGATGTAAGGTGCCGAATCGCTATAGTTACGCAAGCATGCAAAACATCGTACCTAATGGTGTGGGGGATTTGATATCGATAGATTTTTTTGGACCGTTACCGGCAAGTCAAGGTAACTACAAATGGTTGCTAGTGGTAATCGATGCATTTAGCAAATACGTACAGTTATATCCTTTGAAAGTTGCTGATGCGAAATCCACCATCCGTTGCGTGTTTGAGAAGTACATTCCGGAATTCGGAAAACCTAAAAAGATACAGTTTGATCATGGCACACAGTTTACATCCGTCAGATGGTTAACCAAATTACAGGAAGAGAATGTAACTCCGATATTTTCGTCAATAAGACACCCACAGGGTAACATTGTAGAAAGAGTAAACCGTGAAATTGGTAGGTTCTTTAGAACATTTTTGTCGGATAAACACACTGCCTGGATCAAATGGATAAAAATCATAGAAACATGCATGAACGAGGTTTATCATGAAACAACCCAGTTTACTCCTTGTGAATTGCAACTAAATGAAAGACCGAAAAGATTTTGGGATCAATGGGTTATTCATAATCAATTTCGAGTCGCGCATGACTATAAGTTAGTTTTAGCTAAAAGTAATATTAAGAAAAAAGGTAGTGCTAGGGCTAAAAGATTTAACGAAACGCATAAGATGACAGAGTTCAAAATAGGCGATTTAGTATTGGTTAGAGCATTAAATGTCTCTGACACTGTCAATAAAAAGATGGCTAAGTTCTTTACTTTATATGAAGGGCCTTATAAAATCGAAAGGAAAATAGCCGATGCAACTTATGTGTTGGTAAACCCCGAAACTCAAAGAGAGCGAGGAAGGTTCCATGTTAATATGTTTAAGCACTATGTAACGTAATATATAAGTTAGAGGTAAACGTTGGCAATTTAAACCAAAGACTAGGATAATTAGCTTGTAAACAGAAATCGGCCAGTTATGCTAGGTAGGGAAAAAGAAACAGAAGAAGACTCACCAAAACAAAGTTCGTGGAACGGGTCGGCCTCGTCAAGGTAATTAGCTGGATGCCTAATCAGTTGACATTCTGACTCGCAAAGATGTACGGCTATATCAGTGTTCAGGATAAAGGGGTGCAAACAGCCGAAGATGACAAGGGAAAAGTGAAGTACGCATCTGGAAGATTCATCCGTGGTTTTGGGCGATACAGATCAGGATGGGATTCTTTAACGCCGAAGTTGGAAGTGTTGATGCAGATGGAGCCAATCAAACGAAAAGTGACTGATCCATCAAAATACTTCACCAACGAGGAAGTCGAAGAGTTGAGGGAAGCTGAGTTGGCTGAACTCGACGAGATGAAGAGGCGATGGCGGTTTCCTATTATCATCAAAGATGTGATGCTGAAAAAGAAAGTAGAGGTGCCATGGTTAAAAAACGTCAAGGAAGTCGGTGAAATCAAAAACGTGGATTTAACCTTACCATGGGTACTGAAAAGAATTGAGCTACCTGAAAGAACAAGGAAAGAAAGGGAGACCTATAGAAATCGGGTAAAAGGGTCAATAAATAAAAATAGGCCGGACTTACCTGCGGCACTCCGAAGACCTGGTTCGAACAAGGCGACTATACCAAGGATCACATTGAGACCGTTTGAACCACCACCAACACCGGATTACGTAAAACACTGGGATCCGACTGATCCGCTCGGACTGAAGAAATTATAAAAAGAAAAACAGCTCTGATTTAAAAGAAAAAAGTGGTAACGAACACCATCCAAGCCTAAGGACAACCGACATCAAGGTCCATCAACACGAAGACTTACTGCATCCGAAGAAAAAATCAGATGACCTGAAGTTTCGATTGATGGAAGGGGGCAATGTAACGGTTCAGGCTGGCTGGTTAATACAAAAAAAATTCAAGCTCAATCACACGACAATAGGTCGAGGGATTAAGCTAATCCCCTAGCTACGTTAGACGCGAAAATGGAGGGGATAAACGCAATATAAGGAATCGTCTGCCAGCAGCGGCAGCGATTCACGGTATAGCACCTGATCGACTCATTATTAAATTTCTCTTGGAGCGATTCACGGTATAGCACCTGATCGACTCATTATTAAATTTCTCTTGGAGCGATTCACGGTAAAGCACCTGATCGACTCACTTGCTGTCTAATTTATCTAACATAACTTCACTTGTCTAAAGGTATTGAAGCGTCAGAGTCAGTACCTACATAAATTCATTTATTCGAGTCAGAAGATATAGAGTCACATTTAATTAGAAACGCAATGGAATAGTAACGAGATAGAATCAAAGACTAGACAAATTATAGCAATTTGATCATAGAAAAGAAAAAGCATATAATTTCAAAGCGAAGCGCTTTAAACTTATTTCAAAGATATCAATTAGTATTGTGTCGCTCGAACATACTGAACAGAAAACGCTAAGATAGCTAATATTCAATAACACAAAGGTTTAAAGGCCAACACAGAATAAGAATAGATTTAAGGATCACTGTCAACACTTGATTTATTTTCTTTATTTTGTAACTTTCTGGTAAATTCGTATTATTAAATCAGATAATCTAAGATTAACCCAGATTCTGTTCATTTGAGATTTCGTCTGACCTAATTAACTGCCAACAAGCCAATTATTAGGGAACAGATTAGGGAGCGCATTGCATAGTGCGGACGGCATTGGTTTACCCGTGTCCGAGGGCCAAGCTGCAATCCCGAATCTGGCAGACAGTCTTGGAATCATCGCATTCCCGGATCTGAGGTAGCGATTCAAAAAGATAGGGATAACAGGCACGACAGGCTTGGTTCGCCCGGCTCTGTGGAGGGAAGGCGGCCTTGGGAAGTTTACCCCGGGTCCGTAGTCTAGAGACGGCATTGGTTTTTCCCGTGTCCGTATAGCAGCTAATAAAACTCACAACACGCTAGGTGGCTTTGAATGGCAGACCCATTATTTCCCCACCAACAAACATTCTTAAAAGAGGAGTCCCAAAATCACTAATATTCAAAATCACTAACTAAAAGCAATTATTAGACAAAGAACTCACGCGGACGTCGGCATTGGCTAATTCTTTAACCCGCCAATACCGCGGCACGTTACACTATATATATACATATAATACGAATTTGTACCTATTTACCTGTTTATCAGTCTCTTATAGACGATCTGCAATTGAATCGAAACGCACCTATAATATCGCGATGTGTGTATCTTACCTATATTATACCTCTAATACTTATATATATATATATATTGGCTAGCGAAAATAAGTTGCAGTGCAGAATTAACATCAACTTATCAAGGATTACTTTACGGTATGAATCAGTACACTTATATACGCGGTTGTATAGGCATCTTTATATATATTCTTTGGCATAGATTTAACCGATTTCAAAAGATATGGGTATATACCTAGGTATGTATATCGGGCATATACCTATATATAGTTATATAGTCAATATAATAGAGGCCGAGACGAGAATTGATCGTTGCGATATAGATTTCTAAGAAGTGTTATATATGTATATGTATATGTATAGCGAAAGTTTTGCGCACCTTCTTTGTTCTCTAAGATCAGCTAACGATACATATATTTATACATACAATCCGAAATTACTAAATCACGATATCCTTGATGAGAGAGAGTATTTTTTCTTTTAGTTTCCCCCCCCCCCCCCCCCCCTTTTTTTTTTGTTCCTCCCCAATTTTACGCGAATATAGAATCGGATATTCGTAAATGTGTATTATATAGGTTGACCCCGCGCTTACAAGACATCGAGATTATTCTATGCAGGATGTATATAAGTGATCGTTGGTATCATACTTTTACTCTTATGAGTTAATAATATTGAGATAAAATTTATATACCGTCTAACCAAGATGCGCACGAGTAAATAAGTATCTATATACCAGTTTTATACTATACAGGGTGATTCACATCCCACAGGAAAGATTTCAGTTTTGGACTCCTTACCCAAATCTAAGAATAAAGTTCCTTATCGAAAATGTCGAGGGTCCAGCCGTTCTGGAGTTACAGAAGGTTTTGTCCTTCCAATCAGAGGGCCGTGTTGTGCCTCGTTCAATCACGTATTAAGCCTGTAAAATAAACGGTGCCCCCTACATATGAACTTTGACTGTATAAATTCGACGTACGCGATTTTGAGGTACCTTCTAATGTCAATCGTCGTCTTCGCTCCATGACCATAGTTTTCTCTGTCCAGGTCGTCCAATTGGTGATTCTCTTGCCCCACGACTTTTGCTCTGTAGACGACGTTGTCCAGGTAGTCAGACTGACGATTCTCGTCATACAGATCGTTCGCTTCGTAGTTTTCCCTATTCCGGTCGTTAGCTTAGTAACTCCCGTGCCCCACGTGTCCAACGCTCTGTAGACGACGTTGTCCAGGTAGTCAGGATGACGATTCTCGTCATCCAGCTTGTTCTCTTCGTAGTTTTTCCTATTTCAGTCCTCAGTTTAGTAGTTCCTATGCCCCACGTGTTTAACGCTCTGTAGACGACGTTGTCCAGGTAGTCAGACTGACGATTCTCGTCATACAGATGGGTCGCTCCGTAGTTTTCGCTATTTTTGTCATCAGTTTGGTATTTAGCTGGTCCCACGTTTAACGCTGCGTAGACGACCTGGTTAACCTGACCACCCGGACAACGTCATCCACAGAGCGTTAGACACGTGGAACCCGTGAACTACTAAACTCAGGACCGAAATAGGAAAAACTACGAAGAGAACGAGCTGGATGACAAGAATCGTCAGCCTGACTACCTGGACAACGTCGGCTACAGAGCGTTGGACACGTGGGGCCAGCGAAATACCAAACTGATGACAGAAATAGCGAAAACTACGGAGCGAACGATCTGTATGACGAGAATCGTCAGTCTGACTATCTGGACAACGTCGTCTACAGAGCAAAAGTCGTGGGGCAAGAGAATCACCAATTGGACGACCTGGACAGAGAAAACTATGGTCATGGAGCGAAGACGACGATTGACATTAGAAGGGACCTCAAAATCGCGTACGTCGAATTTACACAGTCAAAGTTCATATGTAGGGGGCACCGTTTATTTTACAGGCTTAATACGTGACTGAGCGAGGCACAACACGGCCCTCTGATTGGGAGGACGAAACCTTCTGTAACTCCAGAACGGCTGGACCCTCGACATTTTCGATTAGGAACTTTATTCTTAGATTTGAGTAAGGAGTCCAGGACTGAAATCTTTCCTGTGGGATGTGAATCACCCTGTATATACAACGCGATAAAGAAACATTCACCGTCTCGTCGCATCGCATCGCATCGCATATGACCGGTATGCATCTTCTCAACGGATCGTACGATGATATCTACTTATGTCTTCATATATACCTCGATATACGTATATTGCCTACAACTATATAGGCACAACAACGTATATCTGTATCTCACTATCGGAGGCTTCAGTTATAAAGTCTGAAGACTCGTTGCGCCGCACTGTATGTATATATATAGGCACCCACTGACCGTGCACTGCACTTACTTATTCTTTTCGCGCGAGAACTGAAATATGCAGCGCTGCAGGAAATCTTAATATCTTATACAATATATATATATATAACTATATGTATATCTGTACACTGCTGACAATAAAAACGAATAATTTGCGTGCATCGCGGATACTTGCTAGGTACATACATACATACCTATATAAGTATAGAAATTCAATGTATGTACACGCGCATATATACACTGCAGTTATAGTTGTATAGTTATATTTCTACGGTTATGCACTCCGCGTATCCGCAACAGCTATATACATATAGTGAACCGCAGTTATAAATTGAATCTCTGACCATGGGGGACTGCAGAAATATGAGTGAAAATATAATATCTTCACACCCCTATATGTAATATGCTATACCCATATACCATAATTGGGTACAGCCATGGAGCTGCGAATCGCCTGCAGTGAAATTTGACTCTCATTTACCGCTTGATAGTAATATATAATAAAATAATTTGAGATTATAGGTATATTATGATTATTATTTTTGTTCGTTTTTTCAACCATTTTTGGTATATTTTCGTTGAAATTATTAAATTACGTTTACGTTACATTATACACTGCAGTAGATTTGACATCGGTGAAATTGAATTTAGAAAAGTGACAGCTGCCGGTGCCAAACCTGCGCCTGCCTACCTAACGTTCCTTCCTTCGTTCGTTCGTTCGGGCGAAAGGAGAAGAAAAAAAATCACTGTTTTTTATTTTTTACTTTACATTCTTACAACGTTTTTGTGACGCAATACGTCACTCGAACCCCTCCGAGACTCTGGTCGGGGAAGGAATAATATGTACACCTGTATATATATATATATATACAAATTTTGTTTTTTCTTTTTGCTTTTTCTGCTCTTTTCACGGACAATATTCACCGCGTGACAAAATATCTATACGGTATAGAATTTATATTTATCATTCACACTCAATTTCGCGAAAAGTTGTTATACATATACATGCACATCTACATATATAAGTATATATATGTAGGTATATATATACTTATATATGTATATACCCACCATGATACTGCAGTTTAAAAGTTTGAAATTAGAAGGGTGAAACTGCGTTATACGACTATATGTATAACTACAGATTAACGCGTGTCGCTTATCTATAGTTTGCTTATATTTGCGCGTGCTCGGTAAAACGCCTCTGCAGTTTCTCCATGCACTGGCCCGTGTCCGAATCGATCTATTTAAATAACCAGATTTTTTTCCTCGTTTTTTTTTTCATTTTCATTTTCATTTTCATATTATGAAATACAATTTTTTGCCTTATCAAAACGATAACGACTATACATCAGATTTTCGTTGAATATTATAGTATTTCGAAATATCGCGGTTTATTTACGATATACACATAATATACAATACAACATAAGCCCGGTTTTAACTTAATACATATGTATCTATCAATATTATATATATATCTTGGAAAAATCATAATAATTTACAGCGTCGTAGTTTTGCATTCGAATCGTTTATATATACGAAGCGTAGAAAATATGCGCATGCACATTTTTCTGCATATATGCAGTACAATAATGATAATAATAATAATAATAATAATAATAATAATAATAATAATAATAATAATAATAATAATAATAATAATAATAATAATAATAACAATGAAGATAATAAAACCGATATAAAGGCGGATGTTGCTGTTGCTGCAGCAGCAGCGGATTCTGTAATAAGCACGAGAGAATCTAACCCGCGGTTTTCGATGCATCGTGCATGGAATGGTTTTCTCGCCCATCTCATCGCGCGGTGTCGTCCTCGGCTAGCTATTTACAAGGCTTTCAGAATATCGTTTTCTTGGTGCAGGTTAGTTTGTCAGTTATTTATATAGGTATACGGGTATAGGGTATGTAAGAGTTGGTTCGCCTTCGCCCGTTACCCGCAAAGTCACTCGCTAAAGTTAACAGGACAGGTTTAGCCAGTTACGAACGTAGTCACTAACGATCACCCGCGCCAAGATCAACTTTACTCTCGCGGTTTTCTGCACAGACCAACGATGGATGAATACGTGTACATACTAAGATGAAGAAAAAGAACAAGAAGGAGAAGAAGAAGGAGGAAAAAAAGACAAAACAGCGAGAAGAAAGAACTTCGGAAGATGCTGTGGATATGGGAGTGGCATGCAACGTTTGCTCTTTTCCTCCTCTTATTAGTATACCTATACAGCAAGAGTTATATTCCGTACAATTTGTACAGACTGAAGAAACGATGCGATTTAGTTATCGAACGGAATCTATCTACCAACTTTAGCATAAATTTTTGATATCTTTCATGTATACACGCAGGAATTACAACGAATAATAATAAACTCTCTGTCGTTTAGTCGGGGTTTTGAATGCTCGAGTTTCGCTCCTCATATAGAAATCGGATTATCTAGTCCCTTTCTTGACCCGAATATGATCATGTAGCGATAAAGTGCGCGGTGAAGGTTGAATCGTTGATTAATTGATCGTCGAATCAGTTCCCGTAAAGTGCTATTCCTAGACGTTTCTAGATAGCTCTAAGTGTGTTGAAGATTTTTTTTTTTTCACTCCTTTTTTTTTTGTACAGCTCCGTGGGTAGAACATACTATGTATGCATTTATATGTAATGTACTGTACGTGTCCGTGACTGAGATCGTTTAATCCGGTATAGATATGTATGTATGTACCTACCTACCTGCTTCTTTGATTAAGTAATTGAAAGGCCCGCAAAGCCGGCTTCAAGCATTCTTCAAATGCCGTATTTGACAACCTCGTTTTTATATATACATATACCTATGTAAGTATATACGATACTGCAGGCTGACAATGATCGGTTCGTCTGATCACGCCGAGACGATAATAATAATGATAATTTTTTTTTTTTTTTTTTTTTTTTGATTTTATTCTTACATCTTCGAGGTTTTATTATATAGGTATATATATGTACATGCTACTATAGATATATATATATATATATATATATATATAGGTATATACCGAGAAAACTTTCATCGTATATTGAAAAGGTTATACTACCAGGCTTAATGACCTTGGGATCTTTTAGAGTAAATACAATGTACATATACGTACCGGGCTTGAGAAAATTATCTTCGACATTTATACCGAAGGTTGCAGCCCGTATCGAACCACTTTAAAATAAAAAATGAAAAATAAATTTTTTTTCCATCGAATAATTCGGTTAAATTTCAAACGATTATCGAGATACGAATATCGTTGATATTACGCGTATCGAAATGCTGCGATTTTGTAAACTGGACTAAACGAGACAGAGAGAGAGAGAAAAAAAACAAATTTATCATCCTAAAAGTGGAATGAAAATGATTCGGCGATTTGTAATAAGCAAAGTATGTTACGGCCAGGTATATACTCGTATATATACCTACTTTTGTAGCATAAGCACGCCAATGTATACCTACTCAAGTTAACCACTCACTAGAAAAATGTATAAAGGCTAACGAATCCTTAGGATGTATGTCAAAATTCAAGTCTAACGTACAGTGCTAATTCGATACATTGGCACACAACCGAAATCGGTAATAAATCAAATATACACATATATAATTAGAATCCTTTGCCAATTTATTGAAACAAACAGAGAAAAATGAATGATGATGATAATAATAACAATCATCGTGATAATAATCTGTCAGTTCTATTACTCGGCAATTTTTGTTGCGTATTATATAACAGGATGGAATGGCACGATATCGAAAAACCATCCCCTCTGCAGTACGTAACATAGATATCCTTACCTGTTACATTACCCAATATAGTATAATTCGTATACGTAATACCCATAACGTAACAAAATCTAGTTGACATCGCAACGTTGATAAGCGATAACCAATCTGGGCGGTTGCAGTGTATATAGGTACAGGTAGTTTTACACATAGTTTTGCAAAAGCTGTATTACTATATATATTCATTTATAGATTACTGTGGAATGTCGTTATTAGTGAAGGGTGCATGCAGGACCGATTTCTAAACCGCGGGTTATTATCAGCTACTATATACGACTCGCGTATATACATATTCACATGCGCAATATTTGCAAATTATTCGTAAAACTGTATCAGTATATTATATATAGGTAGGTATACCTACACTGACGTATGCGTCAGCGTGCGTAATTGCGATGTATATACATGTGTATGCACCTACTATAATGTACATACGTATAGGTACACGTATATATGTATTTAAGTGCGGCTAAATAATATCTTGAAATTATACGTATAGGTGTGCGAAACCTCGTGCGTAAAATATCGCCATAGCGATAAAATATCGTTAGCTATATACATAGTATATAAAAGTCACGTAACTACCAACAAGTAAATTTCGTCGGAAAAACTATGACGTATCTCCGGAAAATAATTATCTGATTATTACTAAAATTTTCAAAAACGTGGAAATGTCGGTAGTTACGTGACTTTTCTATTGAGCTAACGATATATTTATTATATATACATATAGGTATATATAAATTATACATATATTTATAGTATTGGTGTGTATCGCGAGACGCGAGGTTGGGCCGCCTCAAGCCATGTAACAACCTACATTTCATTTAGCGAACGCTTACTCGCACCCATGCGGTGTAGTGGTGCACGGGCGGCCTTGCTGCGGCCTGAATACCTCGCGCTAGTCCGCATCGCCGTCGACCCTTTCTACTGTACTGTGCAGCCTGCGAAGCTGAAGCTGCCGCAAAACCGCTCTGTGATTTCAGTTTAGTCAGATCCACCGCAACGCAGAACTAAATCTATACGTAGGTATATACTATGTATAGTATACGTATGCACGGGGGATGGAGAAATGAGCGTTATTTATTACTCCGTAAATTACCGATATACGCGTCATCCTTTATATCCTAACAACGCGTATATCACGTCATTTCATTTCACACGCGTCTATATCTTGAGAGCTGTTGGCTGGTAGGCATACGCATTACCCGCGTATAACGTATTTGTATACGCGCCTCGGGACATAACGAAACTCATCGAAAGAAAGTACCCACATCTATCATTTGGATTAAAAAAAAAAAAAACAATGTTCTAACCTGATCAATCCTGCAATAAGTAGATTTTATATGCGAAGTCAATCCCACGAAATATTGAAATTGTAATGAAAATTGATGAAAATTTGAGATTATAGATAACGAAAATTAAAAAACCAAAAAAAAATTCATAATCTACAAACCAAACCTCATTTTTAGTCGAGTGAAAAATTGATCGATCGATTAGGTATTCGGAGTTATATGAACGCAAATTGTGTTTCTGTTAAATCTTATGCAATGCGTTTCGGTACAGAAAACTGATTTGATAGATCTCTATAGGTAGATCCGTTTACGTATAGAAGCTACCGCGTGCGTGGGAAGGATGGGTGAATATAGTACGTGTCCTATTATTATATTAGGAAATACGAGTCTCCGCTAATCACCGACTCGCGATGATCAACATCTATATCTATAGCTCGTAAATTTTAACAAAATTACCAATTTGGTTATCCGGTTGATTACCAATTCCGATTTATCCACCTAACTTGACGGCCTTGGCTCGTTATTAACCCGCTAAAAAAAAAGTCTCGCCCCAATTCCATGTATATTTCTGTAAATAAAAAATATATACACATATACACATATATAGCTAAAAATAAATTCGCGGGGGATCCACGAAAAATTACCCATTTCTTATATGTATATTGTGATGCGTCAAGCGGTATAAGATAAGCAGTATGACGTAGTTTTAACTACATATGTATACACACGTGTGTGTATAAGATGTGTAGGGTTTACCTCCAATTAGCTATGCTCGATCAGCGTAACGTCTGCACCAGACACTGCAGTGCGTATACCTACTCAGCGTCTGCACTAGACAGAGGCCGATGACCCTGAACCCGTGTGTCACTGATGCAGACGAACGTACGTGTAGATATATCGTGATCACCATGATCTTCTGGGTCGTCAATCCCTCAGTCGTCGATTGCTGCACGTAGGTATGTACGTACATACGTACGTCTTGTACATAAATACATATCGCAACTTAAGCGTTTACCACAACGATATATACCGATTGATATACTTATATATATAGGTATATTAAAATAATTACCACACATGCGTACAACATCGAGAAAAACAGAATTTATTTTCTTTCTTTTTTTTTTCTTTGAATGAAACAGCGATGTGAGATCCGATTCCTTGAGATTACGGAGTTTTTTTTTTCTCTCGATCGAATAGAACGAAATAGGTACGACTGTGACCTAGCTCATATGATTTCATTGATATAACATAACGTAACGTAACGTACCTATATACCTACTTATTTATGCGTACTGAATTTTAGGTCGCCGGTTATAAGATAAGCATTATACGTCTACACCTATATCTGTTTACTTTAGTGGTACATACATAGATTGGGTATAGGTGTATATACTTAAATTTGGTGGGAAATCAGAGCGGGTATCGATGTCCCCTGGGACAATACGTGGTGTACCCTAGATACAAAAGTTAGTTTTTCATACCTATTGTTTCTACATGGTTATAATCGTGGGATATAACAAAGTGACACAATTATAGCCGAACAGTATAGTACATACATATTTATATGTACATGGTATATACATAATCTCGCGGGAATAAATTATACACCTAATTCGAATTAAGGTGAAAAAAAAAAAATTCAATCTCGTATATCGATAGAATGAAGCTATAGCATTCAATGCAACTACTGCAACTTAATCGCAAGATATAGCCAGCTTTCCGCAAGGCTGCTTCAGCTACACTACCAGCCCTTGGCAAGGCCCTGCAGACTCACGTATACATATTATATGTACAATAGTTGCACAGGTAGATATAGATGTATGTACATACGTATGTGTATACATATACTAGATATATCGATATCATTATTATTATTATCTATATCGTTATCACCATCATTACATTAATTACACACATCTGTTTTATACATATACGAGTACATAGGTGTATGTATACATGTATCTATAACGACACGTATGTAGAATATGTAGATGGTATACATATACCGAATGCGGTAGGCGGAGGCTGCGGGGAGGGTATAGGTGTACATATAGGTCTTTACTCTTTCGCAATATATAGCGTTCCGCCACCACCGCCGCCGCCACCACCACCTGCACCCATTTCGAAACTGCAACGTTACCCGCCAGTGGTAGTAGATAGGTATAAGTTGGTGAGTATAGGTACACTGTACGGCCGGTTGTCTTACTTACTTTCGCCAATTAAATTTGCAGTTGTTTAACTGTAAGAAAAGAGAAGGAATATCTCAAATTCTCAATCACCATCGATGCGTGCGCGCGGATACCCGCTCGGCCGAGTTTTACGTCCAATAGAGTTTGCATCGCAAATGTTAATATGCATACGTATAGGGTACACAATGTTTTTCAGTAATAGCTAGATTACGTTGCCGTGTTACTCGTGATTTCGTAAATAGATCTTCAAAGTAACAGGAAACCAAAAAAAGAAAGAGAAGAATAAAAAATAAAAATTAAATGGATAGTATATCAGCAATTAGTATCCACGGAAACTAGATCGAGAATCCCCGTCAATAAACAGCCTTGCAGACGTTATGATTCTTTTCTCTTCATTTTTTTTTTTTTTCTTTTCGTTTCACTTTTCTTCTTGCTCTTATTCCTCGCGCTTCCCCGTGTCTGTATAAGAGGCTACAGCTGCACTACTTATACATACAATATCAAACTGATCTATCAATTGACGACGATGACTGTTATCCGTGTTAAGTACCTTGGTATGTATTTATCTCCGCTAACGACACAACAAGGTCATATCATTGATCTATAAGGTAAAATCTACGAAGATGAACCAGTTCCGAAAGTTGTTCCAACCGTGCGATTTGTTAACACACAGTCCATACATACATGAAAAAAAAAAAAAAAAACATTCTGAAATTTTATACATCATCCACGTTTGGCAAGAGCTATAAAATCCGGAGTGAATTCAGCCGGAAAATTTAGCTCGGAAAGAATAGAAATCAATTTTTGTTTTTATACTCGGTAGTCTATATTTTTCACTTCATTTACTCTATTCATAATTCACATTCTTCCACGTTAATTAATTTATAGAAATAAATTCGGAGAACGAAGAACACCGGGGGGTTGAAACATCAGCTGCAAGTATAGTGAACGGAAACTCCAAAGAAGTAATGGTCAACATCGACTGTCCGATAGGACTGATCATTGACTACATTCGAGAAACCGCTTCTCTCGAAGGTGTCCATCAAATTACTCCGTTAATTTCAAATTTAGTTCTCAATTTTTTTTTTTTTTTTTTTATAGGAGAAATTGATCTATGCGAAGAAACAACTAACCAGATAAAAAACCTCATTAGTTTTCCTGGCTGGGCTAGAGGAACAGATATTTTAGTACCTGGTAGTGTTTATTTCGTCATTAAAATCGAACGTTAGTATATCATTAATTAAATAAGTAAGAATGAGAGAAATGTGTATACTAGTATTCAAATCGTTTATTTAACTGGTTGATTACTTGCGAATTTAAAGGAGACCCTGAAGGCCGTATTTCGCGAGTATTTCCAATGGTTAGCGGAAAGTCTAGCAAAATCGCTGCTGATATAATGTCACGAATTCAAGCTCCCCAAGCGAGACAGAAATCTACTTCTTTGACGCGCAAAATATCTCAGGACAAGATAGGGGGGAGAAATACACACCAGGAAAAACGAACTAAACTTGGTAAACCGGCTTCGAGGGCAAGGGAAGGGCAGGGGAGATGAAGAATTGTAAACAACATACTAAAAGGTCAAAAAATGGGTATTAAAAAATGTAAAACAAAAAATGAAAGTAACGTATCCATTAGATTTCGGTCGTTTTTTTACTTCTGAAATTCAGGAATATCCTGATAATCGAAATAAAACTAAAGAAAAAAAAAGATTCAATATACACTCATTTTATTCAATAAATATTAGCCGTGAAATACAAATCATTGGTCGAAATTCGCTTTCTTCAAATAATAGGCTTAAAAAAACAAAATCAAGTCTCCTCCTCTCATGTAAATAAAATACTAATAATGAAAATGAAAAAAATCTCTGAATAAATCACAAAAGTTCATCTTTTATCTCGTCGAATTTAGTTCTATCGACCGGACGTAGATGATAGAATTTACCATGCCTTCCAAGCCCTTTGTCGAATTTTTTAGCTCCTTCAACACCTTCTTCTAACAAAAGATGCGAGGAATGATCTTTCTCGAATTGTAAAGCTTCTTCTAAACTCCGAGATGAGAAACATGCATTGTGAGCCGATGCTCTATCTGCAAGCATAGATCGCTGTGGAAATTTCAGCAGGCATTGAGCCAAATTAATGGCTTGTCCCAGAGCTAGAAAAGAAATTTAATCATCTCAATATCAAAAGTTTCCTTTCTTATTTGAGCCATGTAAAATTTTAGTTTCAAGATTTTTCAACCTGTCCCACACGCCACAAGTCTGTTTGCAAGACCCCAAGAGAATGCTTCCTCAGCGGTAATTCCTCTGCCAGTAAGAATCATCTCCATTGCTCTAGAGTAGCCAATCAGAGCTGGTAATTTCACGGTACCACCGCTAAGGGTAGGGACTCCAAATCTTCGATTAAACATCCCGACCACTGCAGACTCTTCTATGACTCTCATATCGCACATAAGAGCTAATTCAAGACCAGCTCCAACTGTGTATCCGCTCAAAGCAGCTATCATCGGCTTTTTGGACAAACCGATTCGATTCGCCTAACAAAAAGAAGAATCTCTGAACTAAGAAGACCATTTTGAATCTGTTTTAGCAAATTTTAGAAAGAGAATCAAATTCTTTGAAATTTATTAGAGTTTTGAATCGTATTTCACAGTTTTATCTTTTCTCAATGGATTAGAGCAAGCAAAGTTTATCTCTGCTGTTATTTCCGTCCATTTTCAACAGCTTATTGATTTAGTAGGTGAAAAAATACCAATGGTCCGAACTGAGGCATGTTATCTTCGCTCTCTCCATCGTATTTAGCGATATCCTTGAGGTCATAACCGGCGCAAAAGTTACCTCCGATTCCGTGTATAACAGCAACAAGAGATTTGTCGTCTTGTTCAAATTCGTCGATAGCATCGGAGAGATTTTTAGCCGTTGTATGGTTCAGGGAGTTCTTTTTTTCCGGGCAGTTTATACCTATCTTTGTTATCTCTCCGAAAGTTTCGACAAGTACGTCTTTTTCTGTGAATTACATTCTTATTTTAAAATACCGAATTGGGTTGTTTCGGAATGTATTATGTATTACTCGCCTTTTATCGGCTCGCTAAGTTCCACGGCAGCGGCTGGTTTTGAGGTTAGAGTTCTTCCCAGACCATTTCTAATCTCTTGACTCATTGACACAAGCCAAGGTCTCAAGGAAAACATTTTATACGGTTTAAAGAAACGAAGTTTTTCTCATGTATTAACAGTCACTCCTTTTCCTTCGGATAAAATGAACGAATCATTGAATTTTTAACGTCAACAATACGCACATGTCTAAAGAGATACGGGTGATCGTAATGTTGGCGGCGCTGCTTGTTAGGTATCGACTTTTTGCGCGTATTTTTTAAAAGCAATCGTATACGAAGCATATAAAATTTTACATATTATGGGTAATAAACGTGTATTTGACTATCGATACTTCATGTGGATTATTTATTTCTACTACGTCTCGATGAACTTTACATATTTCTATATAATTTGATACATAATCAGGTCTTAAGTAATTTACATGTATTTTTTTGGGGCTCATTTTGTCAATAATTGTCGTGTATCTATATCATTCAATAGAAATATCGGACATTGGATATAGATACTTGATAATTAAATTGTATAGAAAGAAATAAAATGCAATCTAGTCGCTTGATCGTTTTTTTAATTACAAACCGTGGAAATATAAACAAACCTGTTGATCTTTTAGACAATGCATACATTTTTATTTCTTCATTATCAATTAACCGCGATGAATTGTATTAGTTAATCGTGAGTTATACAACACTGTCTTATAATCCTGACTAGGTACTATGCGCCGTAATTGTTGACCTTATTTTTTGTTCTATGTACTTGACGCGAGTTACTAATTTTTCTGTCGCACTGTACTCCGTGTGGGGAATAAGCACTATTCTATACCCTTTGGCTTCCAAAAGTTTAACTATTAGCGAATACATGCCTAAAGGTTCTTCTTTACCTCGACAAAAGTCGCTGTAGTGAAGTGGGATTACGCCAATTCTGCAAAAAGTAAAAAACACAGAGAAATATTGGAAAGTTTTAAAACCCAATAGAAATACAGATTTTCAATATTTCGGTACACATTTCTGCTTACTTTGTCGCGTTTTTATGCTTTTTGGTCACACTCTTAATAGGCAATGGATTGCATTTGTCATCCACGTAGCATTCGGCATCTTCGAAAGAAAAATTCGTAAAGATAATTATCAGGAAATGAAGAAACTTGTTAGTTCATCACGTAAATATGAAAAAGAAAAGATAAAAAAAAAACTTCAAAATTAAACTCACCCAAAACGAAACCCATGCCCGTATTTATATTCTTGTTTAAGCAGGTAGTCGATTGAAATAAATTCGAAAGAGTGTCTAGCACAG
The DNA here is from genome assembly GCA_949628255.1 of Macrophya alboannulata. NCBI lineage: Eukaryota > Metazoa > Arthropoda > Insecta > Hymenoptera > Tenthredinidae > Macrophya > Macrophya alboannulata. The sequence continues at coordinate 22,059,187 of OX451210.1, read as the reverse complement.
AAGATACATAAATCTGTTTATCTCTAGATCTTTCCATTAAAGTTGTACTCAGTTCGAAATCCTCAGTAAGAAAAGGTCCTTCGAAAAATTGTTCAAAAATTTCTTAATACAAGATTTCGTTATACTTTTCCTGTAAAAAAAAAAAAAACTCACCTTTGTAATCTGGGATGATTAGTTTCGCAGCTGCATTGATGTTTAACAGTTTCGTCTTCCGCGGTGTCGTCAAACATTGGGAATCTATAAAATTTCATCAGTTTTTCACTATGACAGGAAAATTTTCAAATCTTTAAAATCAATAACATCTCAAACTACCTGTGAGTTTTTGAATGAAAACTGAGTCAAGGATGGAAGAAATGTGGGCGGGCTCTGCCAGTCCTAAAACCATCGTTGCCCAGACAACGTCTAGCCATACTGCAGAAGCTTGTAGGTCAGTCTCTTTCAAAGGCGCTATTAATACCTGAAAAATTGGATAGTTTACTTTTATTTAAATGAAGATAAAGGTATTAACAGTGATAGTAGCAATAATTCCCTAACATACCTTCTGCAACGCTGGTGCGTTTGAAGGAGTATGCCCTACAGTGGCTAAAGTTAACAATAGAGATGCAATGTACTGTGGCTTCATGACTCGTTGTTTTGCTGTGACCCATTCACACAATAAATCCAAAACTTCGGTGTTTTTATACCGCAAAAATCCAAAAGAAGTTAATATAGAATTAACCACAGCAGCTCCCTCGTTCTTAGGAAGGCATTCAATCAAATTTGCATTAGCTTTCTCGAGCAAGACCTGAAATTACAACGTGAAGTTTGAATTGAACGTTTTTACTTCAAATATAAGGCCAAAAGAGACCAAAGTAATTTTAATTCGGTACAATTTTCCAATGTTTTTGGCTTTTTCAGTTAGAATTGGCAACAATTATTGACGACAATGAAATAATCAAGAAATCATACCGACTTCAACAAACTAAATATCATAATAATTTTTGTACAAATTTTTTTGTTTCACGCCATAAATCTTTTCGTTTTTATTACTTCGTCTGGAAAGTTGAGCACAGCCATAGCGTATAACAAATCAGCACATTGTTTGACATTTAATTTTTCCGTTTTTCGGGCAATGTTGAACGACAAAGACCTTAGTATGGTAGTAGATCTTCTTTTCTTTTTAGCGAGTGTACCAGTGACCTGAAAGATTAAAAATTCATTTAAAAATCTGTAAATAATAGATTAAAGTCTCGTTTGCAAGCCAAACCAACCTTGATCATTTGATCAAGCGTTAAAGTTGAGACTAGTTTAGCAGCTTCGTCGTCTCCAGTGAGTCCAAGAATCGTGGCTAAATCCCCATGAGTATGATCCCTGTATTTATTAGACTCTTCAAACCTCCCTGTCAACTGTTGACAGAGTATTAAGAATCTTGGATCCTTGTCAAAGTCTGATACAGAAGTTTTCTTCTTGTTTGTCCAATCAGAAAGTATCGACACAATATGGAGCGCGTTATGCCTGGATATATTACGGTTTGTTGCTATCGTTAATAGATTATCTACCGATTTTGCAGAAAATATTTCTTTAGTTAGGGTAGGATTTGACGGTGTTGACACTGCCGCAGTTGCTTCTGCCGTCGGCACAGGACTCTCTGTTCTTTGATTCTCAAGCGATATCATAGCGAAGGCTGCCTTTACCAATTGATTTTGTGCAGTTACTTTCTTTTTACTGTCTTTCTGACTGCCGCTCTCTTGTTGGGAAACATCTTCGTTCTAAAAGAAGAATTTAATGAAAAAAAAGCAAGATTAATCGATGCGAAGAGATGATTTAGGGAAAAGTTAAAAAGGGTTGATTAATTGATTTGTTTTATTTATAAATTCAAAAACCTTCTGTTGGTTCGAAGCAACGTCAGGATTAGCCGCAGTAGAGCTATTGACCGTTAACAATTGCTGTGAATTAATCCTCCAAATAGTACGAGGAGCGAATCTAGCTACTGCGTTACACATGGCTCCACCAAATTGTAACATTGCCATTAATCTGTAACAAAAATAGGTATATTTATGTAATCTGTGTTAAAGAGAGTGAGAAAGAGGGTTACTAGGTGAGATTATGAACAGGTTAATATAAATCGGTTTTTTAATTGACACATGACGTCGCGCGCTGTGTCGGCTGTATTAAAAATAACTTGGTTACAATCGAATACTCACACTATATTGAAAGGACGAAAAATAACACTATTAATTCACAGAACGTATGTATTTAGATATTACTTTTTTACAATTTATTTAAACATGTTGAGGTTAGGCGACCGCAAGACCGTCGACCCTAGATTAAAGGGAACAACATAGACAGATCGCGGTATGCTGAAGATTGAAGGATTGTTAATGGCCGGGTAGCAGACGAAACAAAATGGCGAATGAAACGGAAAATATTATACATTATTCATTTTATTCAGGAAAAAAGAGATTTTTGTTCACAATCGTAATTTACACATCATTTCGATCCGATAATTGTACCATAAACGTCTTCAATGACAACCTTTTTAACCCGCCATCCGCCATTATCTGAAATTCATTTTTCGCTGCGATGTTGGCATTACGTCGATCTCTTGTATGTGTTTATCCTTTCTTGTCGTTTGATTATTTAATGTTCTACGTCATCCGATTCACAGCGAACGACACGAGATCGTTGTGTTGTAGTTTCTAATTTTTTCAGTGATCTTTCTTCGTGTATTTAATAATAATGGTTATATCATAAGCGTGAAAAGTGTTTTGAAGTGATAATGCCGGCTCAAGAAATAGCAACACCTCAACCACCGGAGGTTGAGGATGCCGCACCGTCTTCTCAACCAATCGTCGGCATCATATACCCTCCTCCGGAGGTTAGGAGTATCCTTTACAAAAATGCAATTTTCGTTAATTTACTAATCACAAATAATCCGTTTCCTTTATTCGCGATATATTTCTTTCTCCAACTTTTTTTTTTGTTTCCCTTTTTCATTTTTTAAATAATATACAAACTTCAATGCCAATACCTATATCATGATCGAACTTTCAGGGGGATCAGTCGAACCTGTTTAAAAGAACCAAACGAATAGTAAGTCTTCTTATTTCCACAAAATCAGACATCAGTAAATTTAATCTTCAGACTCAAATAAAAAAAAAAGAAACAAACATACAACGCAAATTCCACTTTATTTAATCCTTATTAAAAACTGAACAGATATCGTTGATAAAACGGCGAGTTTTGTTGCCAGAAATGGGCCTGAATTCGAGTCTCGTATTCGTCAAAACGAGCTTGGAAATCCAAAGTTCAATTTTCTCAACTTTGGGGATCCTTACCACGCCTATTATCAGCATAAAGTTAAAGAATTCAAAGAGGGAAAGGGACAAGAGCCAGTGCTTGGTCTGGGCATAGGAAAAGGCGTTAATCTTACCGCTCATCAGAAACAACAAGAAATTCTCAAGCAAGTTGAACAGCCTTTCGTTCCCAAGGATCCCCCGGTCGATTTTGAATTCATTGCAGATCCGCCATCAATTTCTGCCCTAGATTTGTGAGTAAAGTATAGTTTTCTGGATGTTTTTTGTTTTACAGGTTTTTTTACTTCAATTCATTTGTTAAATTGGATAATATTCGGGCAATTTATATTTCAGAGACATCGTAAAACTTACTGCTCAGTTCGTCGCTCGTAACGGTCGTCAATTTTTGACCAATCTTATGAATCGTGAGCAAAGAAACTTCCAGTTTGATTTTTTACGTCCTCAACATTCTCTGTTTCAATATTTTACAAAGTTACTTGAACAGTATACAAAGGTAAATAAATCACTGGTCAGATATAACTTTCTGATAGAATATTTGGACAAATCCCAAAAAAATATATCTTTATTTTTATCCCCAGGTACTCATTCCACCAAAAGATCTTCTCCCTCGGCTTAAAGATGAAGCCTCTAACATGGATAAGATATTAGAACAAGTTAAATATCGCGCTGAATGGCTGAAGTATCAAGAAGCCCAGAGGCGAAAGGAGGAGGAAGAATTGGAACGAGAAAGGGTAGCCTATGCGCAGATAGATTGGCACGATTTCGTTGTTGTAGAAACTGTGGACTATCAGCAGTTTGAAGTTGGCAATTTCCCGGCTCCTACAACTCCGGATGAAGTTGGAGCTCGGGTTTTAATGCAGGTGAGAATCACTTTCGCAAGGATATAGACTCCAAAACGCTTTTTAAATCAGGGACGAAATTCTTATAAAAAATCCACATTTTCAGGAACGCATAGAAGAAGGTGAAGAGGTAGAAATGCAGATTGAAAGTGACGGAGATGATGAATTACACTCCAGGGAAGGCGAGAAAGATCGTGCTAAGGACAATAACCAGGTAAAAATTGCAGGAAATAAGTAATAATAGTTTCTTTTTACTTATCTGAAAAAGAATCTTTAAAGAAAAAAGTTCAAAGTCTCATTCGCAGTTTAAAAAGCAATATTAAAGCCCAATGTGTTATGAAAACGCTTGAATTTTAGCCATAAAATAATTATTTTTGCATACTTCTGTGCTTTATTTTTTATTGTTTTGTGTTTCTAGAGTAAAAAAACTTGGAATTTATTTCTCTACAGACGTTTTATAAATTTATATTTCCAGGTCCAAGATATGGAAGAAGATTCTAGTGACGACGACGATGTTTCTCCTCCTGGAGATTCTCACAGAGGAGGAAGAGACCCAAGAAATCGTGACACTATGCAGCCGCCACCACTACCACCAACGCCTGGTAACGTTGTGGTCAAGAAGGGTTATGATCCAAAACAACATGGTAATAAAGCAGTAAAATTTAAACTAAATCAAGTTCATTTGTAATATAACCTATTTCCCAAAAATTAACGAATCTAATTTAACACAGCATCCATGAAGAACACTCGACCAGCTCCTCCGGACGAATATTTGATATCTCCGATCACTGGGGAGAGAATTCCGGCTAGTAAAGTCCAGGAGCATATGCGAATTGGTTTGCTTGATCCCCGCTGGGTAGAACAGCGAGATAAACACTTGGACAAATTGGCTCAAGAGACAGTATTTGCTCCTGGAACAGCAATAGAAGCAAGTTTGAAACAGCTGGCCGAACGTCGTACGGATATTTTCGGTGTTGGAGACGAGGAGACAGCTATTGGAAAAAAGATAGGCGAAGAGGACAAGAAAAAGGACGATAAAGTGACTTGGGATGGTCACACTTCAAGTGTTGAAGCCGCTACGCGGGCTGCTAGGGCCAATATTACTCTCGAAGAACAGATTCATCAGATTCACAAAGTAAAGGGCCTGTTGCCTGACGAAGAGAAGGAAAAAATTGGACCTAAGCCTGCTAATCGTGCTGCTGAACTCTCCCACATGGCTGCTGCGGCTTCAAAACCGCAAGCAACTCTTAAAGCTCCGCCTAAACCACCTGCACCTAAGCCAGTACCAGTTCCTGCTCAACCACCACCGCCTAGTATGGGAATGTCAAACATGGGAATGCCCCAACCCATTATGCCTCAACCACCTATGATGATGATGGCTCCTATGCCGCCTATTCGACCACCTCCTTTAATGAGTGAGCTATAAAAGATTTTTTTTTTGTTTTGTGTTTGAATTTAGTATTCGGTAACAAAGAACTTAGAATTGGATTGATTTTTCACTGTTATATTAATATTAGGAAGCGAAAAGGAGATAAAATGTAAATTCTGATGATAGAATCTTTATTTAAAACGCTTTCTTATTTTTTTAGCACCAGCTATGTCGCCGTTTATGCCGACTCCCCCTCCTATGCAGCCACCGATGCCAAGCGGAGTAAGATCTTGCTTAATTTATTATAATTTGTTCTCATATTTTCTTAAATTTTCGATATAAATGCTTATTATTTTAAGGAAAGTCAGGCATCGAGTACTGATTCTTGATTTTTGAACAGATATCAACTAATTTATATAACTTGTTAATATGCGTGACTTTTTTTTCTGAAATAATTCTAGATGGGTATGAAACATCCGGGAGAACCAATGGAAGATGAACCTCAAGCAAAGAAATTGAGGACTGAAGATTCGCTGATACCGGAACAGCAATTCTTGGCTAGAAACAAGGCGAGTGTTATTTATTCTGATTTACTAAGTTAGTGTAGAGCAGAATTTTAATGAAACAATTCCTTTTCAGGGTCCTGTTCAAGTCAATATTGCTGTACCAATGATGACTGAGAAGGCAGAATGGAAACTGACCGGTCAGACTCTAAACATTACGCTACAACCCAGCGATACTATAGCTACAATGAAAGCACGGATTCATGAGCAGACAGGAATGCCTCCTGGGAAACAAAAGCTTCAATATGAGGTGATTTCTGGGATTTAATTTATCGGGATTGAATAATAATTCATTTATTTATGAAATTTAGAGAGTTTGATTGATTGAAAGAATGTATTTGGCTTTGAAATGAACAATTTTAAAGCGATGTATGTACTCGAAAGATTAAATTTCTTTGTTTTCTTTTTCAGGGAATGTTTTTCAAGGACAACAATACCCTTGGGTATTACAATTTGGCAACAGGTAACGTGATTAATCTTTTACCAAAAGAACGTGGTGGAAGAAAGAAGTAAAACGGTTTTTTCGAGACGGTAATAAATTTCGGTATATTAAAAGAAAAAAAAAAAAATTACATATTTCCAGTCACATATTTACCCACATTACCCAAAATAATATTTCGATATGTACTTTTACTGGATGTAAATTAGTCATCATAACTGATTACTTCACTGCAACAATAAAAAATAAACAATAACGTAAAAATTGAATAAACAGATATTGTCTAAATCATTTTTATTATAACTTGTACTAAGTTAAACCCGTATAGCATAACAATTTTGTTAACTTCTTTCGATCACAATTTATCAAGCAAAAAGAAAAAGAAAACCAAAAACCATTTTAAAAACTCGGCAAGCCTGACAAACAAAAACAATATTTCAAAGTTTTAATTCTTTTTATGATTACTTAAATTTCGGTTCAACATTTGATCACTTTGATTATATGATATTAATCTTCTTTTTACATTTCTTTTTGTTTTTGTTCTTTTTTTTTATTTTGTCATTTAATTGTTTATCATTCTCGGGAAATGGTAATGCTATAACTATTAGGCTTTAACTATAAAATAGTAATAAAGGAACTACCCGAATGGGTAATAATTAGCTAAAATCTCAACTAAATAATATATTAATCATTATTACATAGATATTTTTAATTCTCTAACAAACCATTGACTCAAAATTGATAATAAGTTATCGTAATTTTTTCTTTTTATGTTTCTTTCCAATGATCGTCAATTAGATAAAAGCCTTCACTACTTATATTATTAATTATTAATATTATTATCCGTTATTAGAAAACATCTAGGTACCATTAATTATCACTTGTGGTATGGAATGTTTTAGCAAAATTGGTTTAAAACAAACAAAAAAAAAATAATAATATTTATATTCTTTTCGTTTTATTTTTTCTTTGTTACTGTTTCTTCAGAAGATCCTCAACGATTCTTCTGTACCTGACGATCATCGGTTTATAAATCTGAAAATGGTTATAACAAATTACGAATTTAAATAAGAAATATTAATATTAACATTAATCCCTTGCGTGTAAATGAATTTTAAGATTATTAGCTTACTGAATCAGCATCTTTGTAAGGCTGACACAACAGCTTAGGCTCTGGTAAACATTTAGTTATTTCTTGAAAACTTTCTTTCCCATGAAGTAATCCATGCTTTGCCTGATAAGCGCCACCCAGCATCGCAGAATTAGCCAATTCCTGATAAAAAAAAAATTAAAGTACATAGAACACAAATTGATACGTTTTTCATCCGACCAGTGATTGAGTGATCATTAACTCACCGATACGTAAACCGGGGCGTTAAAAACGTCCGATAGAACTTGAAGGATCGCTTTATTATTTGAAGCTCCACCGGTCGCTATTATGCGAGTATTAGATCCTGATAAAAGAAATTAGATGAAAAAAAAAAAAAAATTATAAAAACAGAGAAAATGAATAGTAGAAAAGAAATTCAGAAGAATTATTCTTCCTTAGAAATAGTCTTTCCTATTTTTCGTCGTAATGATTCATAAGAATAAAATTTGGGATAACTCTAACCGATTGTGAATCCAAAATCTTCGGCGTAGGCTCTGCGAGCTATGAATTGTCCCTCGACCAGGGCTCGTACTTCGACTTCCTTAGAACTGTACCGATTTATTTGATCGTTAGCTTTGTTGAATCTATGATCACCGTTAAGGAACGGGAGTATTTCTTGAGCGTCGTAGTAGAGTCCAATATTACCGAAATTACCTCGAGGTGTGCTTTCCAAAAGTTCGTTAAATATTTGCCAAGATCCTTCGGCCGCGCTGTCTCTTATTCTCTCGCGGGTTAGAGATCCGTTTTTAAAACTGGAAGATGAATTTTGAAAAATGGGGCTTGGAATTTATTTTATTTTGAATCCTTGCTAAAAAAAAAAAAAACGTTCTTAATACCAGAGCAGAGCCATGTAAGCTTTGTCTTCGATCGGATTGCACAATATGTGTCCATCTATAACGGTTCGAAAATTTTCGAGCCATAAAAAAAGGGTGTCGCTTGTTCCCAGGCTGCAAGCAACGTCCCCATCTTTTAGTCTCATTCCTGCAGAGAATAGATTCAGTTTTAGCTTTAATTATTTCTATTTTACGATAAAATTTGAAAATATATTTACGGTACAAATTTCACCTACCAATCAAAGAGCCGGGATTATCTCCCGTGAATGCTACGACTCTACATTTATCATCGAATCCAAATCTTTCGACAAAATATTTCGACACTTGTCCCAAATCGGTGTAAGAAGGCACGGGAGTTCCGAGTCTGTTCCTAAGCGCCGGTGCGCAAACCTATAGATTCAGAAATATTAAATAAAAAATTGGAGTCTTTTTGTTTTTAACCGATCGTTGATCATACTTCTAATAGTTGATCGGACCAATCCTTCGTCCTAATATCAAGAAGGTTTGTCCCTGACCCGTCCGATAAATCGATAGGCGCGAAATCTCCGAGAAATAAAGAAGCGGCGAAGCTACTGACCAGAGATATTCTCTAAAAAAAAATTTATAAAAATGACAAAAAAGAAGAAAAGTGTTATTCTATTTTTATAAACTCGATATAACAATCGTGCAGATGAATTGATCGTGTTGAATTGGATAAAAAAAAGGGACAAAAATTTGACGAAAATATGTTTGAAAATGTTATTAATCAGGTCACACCTAGTGTACCTCGGTACTGGCGTAAGCATCTGGTTTGTAGCGAGCTATTTTAGCTATTTGGGGACCAGAGAATCTCTCGTAGGCTCTGGATCCTGTTATTTCTGCTAATTTCTGGAAAACGTATGAGTATAGTTACGTTTAAAAACGTTATTCATCATATTCTCGGTTGCATAGCGTAGTATAAGATGTATAACAACTTATTTACATATCTAAGGTAATTGTCTAACCGTCCGTGTGTACGTATATACATATAAAAGTATAATTAAGTTGATGATAGTTAATTTAGCTACAGAGAACGGATAAGGTCGCTGAATTTCGTACATAGAGGTGAAATTAGACTAACTCAATTTGTGAGTGTATAAAGGATTATTAAAATTACTTGCGGACCGCCCACGGCGTCCTCAAGGATTCTGCACTGTTCAGTTGTGCTCGAGTCCATCCAAACTGGAGATAAATTAATAGAGAAAAAAGTTGCCAGTTGTTCGTGTAAAAATTTATCCGGATCCAAATTTCGGAGCTGATTTCCACTCCCCTTTCCCCAGTACACGGTACCGTGTTGCTGCAGAGGTTACACATGTACATGCAATACATATACATATATAAGTTTAAATTTACAGTTTCTCGAGAAAATGAATGAAAGGCGATTAATACAGTTTTATAGCCTTGCGTCGAGATGCCGATTGAAAATAAAAGGTTCACCTGTGCGCTACCAGAAATTGCAGCTACTTTAGCAAAATCAACACCACAAACTCTAAGTTTGTCGAGAATCATGTCTAGCGCTTTGACCCACATCAGGGTCGGCGCCACCCTGAGTAGCGGTTCTTCTTTATTCTGAATAACACCGCCGTAAGTTCTGGAATATATTCAATGATATATATTTCGTTGTTTGGATCGATTGATTTTCAGAAAAATTATATACCTGAATTCTGGTAAATCATTGTCGAACTGTACGCTAGTTTCGTGAAGTACATTCAATCCCTCGTCTACTACTACAGCCTTCAGCTAAAACAGACGCGAAAGATTATGATAAAATGTCTTTCTTTTTTCTTAGTTAATTTAATCCAACTGAAAATTGCAAAGTTTACAAATATTCGACACCCAACCATATTATCTTCATGCGATGATCTCATCGCGAGTCATTCGTACAGGTATAGCAAATTCGTCACCTACTGGCGTGAAATCTAATAGTTTATATTGTGTCATCAGTTTTTTCAGAGCTAAATACTATGTCGACGATTGAAGGTGTGGATATATTAGAACGAAAAAGAAAGACGTACCACTATGATATAATCGTTAGAAATAATTGTTACTTTTATTCAAACGAGTATAGGTACACGGTATAGAATCAAGTTTAAAAAAAATGGCGGGATTTATTGCGCACGCGTTGAAACGTTTCATTCGATCACCTGTTCCATAACGTGTGCGTACATCTTGGTATTTTACCTGACATAATTATTTTTTTTTTCCTTTTTTTTTTTTATAGATATAAAACTACGGCAAGGACATTTAGATAGTTTGTATAACGTATACATATAAGAATAAACAGTAGACAGGCTATTGAGAATACCGCGGAGTGAAATTCATTCATCATTTATTTTCCTGGCTTCTATCCAGCCCTCGTCCTCTCGTATACATGTATATTATACTGTAACGTCGTAGGTGTAATAAAATTACTAACTAACCAGGATACAGGATTATATTATATCTATAGTCGAGTATGTGACAATATTATATGTTGTATAAAATAAAAGAGTGCTCGTGTGGGGATAGTCAATATAATAATTAAACGAATCGTCCATATTTTTTTGTACATGTATAAGATGATATAAACTCCTCGTGATTCATAGATAAAACAATATAGTATATATTTTTAGTCTGGTAACGATATATGGTATAGATCCAACTGAATATATAATATATAATGTAATGTAATGTAATATAAACTTGTGTGTCTGAACGCCAGGCTGCTGCACATGCGCAGTAAGTTTATTATCGGGAGTCTAGAATAATGCTGCATACCAACAATCGGTGAATTAATTTCATAGATAAGGATTCCGTGTACATATACGTATGTTACGTACGTACTACATACGATGTGTATAAAATTGAGAATATAAAACCCACACATAGATATACCGTCGAGTTGATCAAGGAGTTTATTTCATTTATCTAGAATTCGGTACATAAATAACGGGTGATCGAATGTATAGTTTTGAAGGAAAAAAAAGAAACAACATTCTTTGAATGTGAATATTAAATCGTTACAGAAACGTCATTTTTACCTGCTGCGTGCTGAGGTCTAGACCCAGGTAGGTTGATTTCAACGCTGTTTCCGTTGCTGTAGCTGCACTCATTTTGCCGGTAGAGAAATCAACGAAATGAAACGAATAGAGTGAGTAAGTAAGGTGAGGTGAGGTGAGGTGAGGTAAGGTAAGGTGAGTGTAGGTATAAAAGTAAGGCCTCCACCTCGTCAGCGCGTGTGCGCGAGAGAGGTGAGTTGAACGTGGCGCGGAGAGGACTCGAGAGGAAAGGAGAGAAGAGAAAACAAGCGATGAGAAAAGGAAAGAGACGAGGAGAGGAGATGAGAGGAGAGATAGAAGGGCACTCCGCACGCGGTTGATCGTGCTCTTCGGACGTTGTTTTATCCGCTTCCTCTCGCCATGGGTAGTAGTACAAAGCCTCTTGCAGGTGCGAGAGAGAGAGAGAGCGAACGAACGAACGATATTATATTCGTAAAGGTATAGAGTCGCTGCACTCCGCAACTAAACGGACACTGGAGAGTCGAATACTGTATAAGCCTCGCGATTGTCGTAGTCGCAGCCTACACATACAGCAATATAACGTAATATAATGTAGCTGCCGCAGCGCGCGCTATGGTTTAAAGGTTTGGGCGCGCGATTTCGTAACTCAATTAAACTCGTCGCCGATGCCGCATATATACGCATCTATACAGAATATATTGGTATATGAATATTATCGAATAATACAGTATATAATATAACGTAATACGTGTACACATACATATATATATAATTATACATATATACACACTGCAATAACTGAGGTTAATCTTATCTGAACTTGATATTTATTGCCTGTTTTTAAACTACACATGTATAGTATAATTATTACGTAATTTAGCCTCTTAGTTAGTTTATCCAACGCGTTTGTTATACTCGAATATAGGTATATACCGCGTGTATAACATATTACGATTTTATTTTACAATAAACGTTTAAACTTTACGTCCAGGTATATAGGTATATGTACAGGTATATGCATATAGGTTTGTTTGCCGTATAAAGAAGCGAATATAAATTTACTCAGAAATTATTATTATAATGGAACTTAATAAAGTAACGTAGTAAAGTTCGCATAATACAACAACAAACCATAGTTATAAATTAGGTAAATAACTAGCATCTTATATACCGCATGCAGCTAGTACGTAAAATAACTGGCAATGATATATATTTCACGGTTAAAAATCCAACATCACGGTAAATAATTTATTATTCATGTAGTTATATGTATTACACGCATAGAAAAGTCAGTATCCCGCGAGCGCGCGGTGTAAATACTGTCGCTTTTCTCTTTACATATATCTGTATATATACGTATATATATATATATATATATATATATATATATAGATATGCTTATATACTATTATTACCAACTTGCTCGAGGAATTATGCGGAGACTTCTTCTCTTCAATTCGTATGCTAATTTTGACCGATCAGGCGATCAAGCTGCCCCCTATCCGCCCCCCCCGCACCCCTTCAGATATCGGTATAATATACACGATATTCTGGTGTCGTGGTATAAAACCGCCATTTTGATGCGTATGAGCGTAAACGAAGAAATAAATTAATTTGAAAAAAAAATAGAAAAACAGGGTATATAAGATTTGTACAAGAAATTATCGACTCTTTTGATTGAAAAACTTAAATCGTTGTTCATAGATGTAGATGTATTCCAATAGTGAATAAAATTAATAAAAGGTAGATATATACACGTACAGCAACGCAGTATATAGTTTTCTAAAAAAGAACAAAAAGGAAACAACAGAAGAAAAGTGAAAAAATATAGTTAGGAAAATATATTTACCGTGGTGACATGTTCGTCTCGGAGTTATCGGTCTGTGAAGCGCGGTCTATTAAAAAGCAATATTACCAATACATCACAGCTCGAGTGTATACCTATAAGTACGAGTTTTATTTTGACTGGACGGCGTTAAATAGCTAGCAGGTGCTTTTTTTTTCTTTTTATTCTTACATAAAAAAGTTGAAAAATTATTTTTCGTGGCGGGTTTAAACCACGACTGTACAACGAGACGTAACATACACGACTAAAGAATTGAAAAGTTCACGAAATAGTTTCTACGGGTATTATAGGTATAGGTATATTTATAGGTGTGTACGGTATAATACACTTGTCAGCAAATTGGCCAACGTCCAGTTCTCGACACACAGGTAAACATAAAATAAAAGATAATAAAAAAGAATAATATGTAGACTCGTTTGAAAAGTAGAAAAATAATTACGATCGTCAAACTGTCAAGTATGAAACAAGCCAATTTTATGAAAAAAAAAATTACTCCGAAGCAACGTTTCAAACGGCTTTTCCCCTATATACATATACAATATAGTTAAGAAATTGGAGTCTGCAGAAATATCCCCATCTCGCACTACATAATATCGTATTATACGTATGAAGTGGTGGTACGGGGTTTTTAGGTGGGGAGAAATAGTTTCCCCGAGGCAGGGGGATATAGAGGGTGGAGTAAGGGGGGAGAGTTTGAGTTGTGTTACGTTGCTGAATGCAAGGGGGTTTGTTTGCGCTGTCGTTGCCGCCGTTGGCGTCGCCTAGGAGGGTGCCGCGAGGTCTAGCCTCCGGCGATGCTCTTGCTTCGTAATCGGAGGGACGGACGGACGGAAGGCAGGACGAACGGACAGAGAGACGCGGACGCTTGTGCCTCGGCAAGGGTGCAGGAGGGTGCGGAGACTCGGCGAAGACCGACGGAGCCATCCGCGTCGCCGGAGACTGAGAACGGGGGACCTCGCGTGTGTGTTAGTATCTCTTCTTCATTTTTCACTGACAACATGATTGCACGAAATGATCCGAGGGCCGGGAAACAAATATACCATATACATATATACATACATAGACATTATACATAGGTATATGTATAACAAAAAAATCTTAGACGTAAAAATAAACCTCAGGACTGAATAATACATACGAATCCGAGGTCACGTATTCACTCTATTTAATGTTATCCGAATTAATAGAATGTCGATAAAAACCGATCCACTGGTTCCGAAATCCTGAAACAATTGTATCGAGATACGACGTACACGATCAAAAACTGCAAAGGCTATAGAAAAAGATAAATAACAAAAAGATGTACGGATAGATAGGGACGAAAAGTACACATATATACCTACATGAACGCGTGAACGTTAATGGGCAAAAAGTTCCGTTGCACCGTTAGCGAATACTGCACCCTCAGATCCCGCGTTCTGGGGTTGAAGAAAGGATGAAGGAGGGAGGTTACAGTAGGTATATATCCTATAAGAGCGTAGATGCATTGGATTCGACATACTTGGTGGCCGGGGGGGTGGCGACTGTCGGGCATAGTTCGAGGGGTTGAGAGTATCAGTTCTGATATCGAGGGTGAGTAGAGGCGGCGAATAATATGATAACGTAGTCAGTCCGCCTTGTAGTTGATAGCGGAACGAGAGGGGGGAAGTTAGGGGGTTAGAGGATGGGATATGTTAGCGGCATCGGCGTCGGTGTTGGCGTCGGCGACAGCCAGCAGAGTCCCGTCGTCGCCGCGACGGACGCGCCCGGACAAGAGGACGAACGAAATGAACGAAAGTAACTAAGGATGGACGCGGATGAACGGAGGGAGAAGTCGGCGGGCGCCGCCACCGATCTAACCGACGTTAGAATCGACGCCGTATTATACCTAGCCAAGTAAGGGAAAGCAGCGACGACTACGACGACGACTAGGAGGAGGACCAATGCAGCAGCAGCAGCAGCAGCAGCATCAAGGATACAGTTCTTCTGCTGGCATCGTCGCCCAGCCGGAGCCAGGAGCCAGGAGCCACCAGCCACCCTCGACGTCGGGCGTCGTGGCGCGTCGTGGCGCGGCGCGGCATGGCGTGGCGTGGCGCGTCGCGACGCTTCGTGGCCTCAGGACGTGCGGCTCCGAGAATCGGCGCCAACTGTTTTGATGCCTTGTTACGCGAGGGGTGCTTGATAAACAACAAGATAGAGGACTTAGACAACCATACCTACTAGCCTCCCCCCATACCGCCCAGTCGGAGTTGTCTCATTCTTATTTTACATCATTAACAATTGATACAACCGCGACGATGCGGGATAGCCACTTGAGACAAATTAATTCGAACCTCTTACACAATTATTGCCGCACGGATACCTGCAGAAGTCGACAAATAATTATACCACCGGAAATAACGGTCCTCGATTTAGATTATACTACCCTACTCCCGCAATCTCAAGGAACGAGAAAAACGCGGCGGTACCTAAACTTGCGGGGGCAAAGATTTTGGCGATATCTAATCCCAGAAATAATCATCGAGATTAATTAATGGCTAAAAAGGTGAAATTTTTTGGAATACCAAAATGGAGCTGTTTTTTTTTTTTTTGTCTGTTTGTTACTCTTGTCGAATCATTCGAAAATCTCTATACACAGATGATATTTTTGTTAATACCCATTTCCCGCGAAAAGTATCTTTTATATCTTTTGAAAGTTTACTTTATTCCTCTTACAAATAACCTTACGAAATAAATGACGTACCTCTATACCTAAGGATAGATAAATAGCTGGATAAATAGTTGCGTATAAAATATATTGTGCAGTTAATTCTGCAGCGGTGAATAATGGCACAAAGTCCCATTTCCGTATATTGAAACCCATATGTAAGACGATTTAATCCCTGCACGGGTCCAACCATGGCTATACGTTAGAACGTTAGTAATGTTAGGTATGTATGTACGTATTATACATACATATAGTATAGTTTTGTCGTGGCTAAAATCTCATCTCGGTTAAACAGTTAGACTGACAATAATTGTCTTGGCTATGTGACAAGCTGCGGTATCTTAGGCGCCTTACATCCGCACTAATCCTTAAGTTTGCTGAGAACTTGTCCATAAAGATTAGATCCTATACCTATACCAACACCTGTACTTGTATACCAATACGATACACACAGGCGTATATATGTATAGGTATGTATATGAGGGGCATAACCGCGTTGTAAATTGAATCTAAACAAAGCAAATAAAATAGTAAGACGTTTTAGTGGCGCCATATAGAATCCGCGCTCTATATGTTGGTATGTAGGTATCTGTTTGTAAAACTAATTGTCTCGTCTTTGATTTTATTTTATTTTTTTATTTTCTTCTTTTTGTTTCTTCGTTTTTTTGGTCTTTTTGCCATTTTATTCAGTATGGAAGATACATCTGTCTGTATAGTAACGATCTGCATGTGAGCTGCTATGTCAGCGAGTCTCTAACGTGCGGTCGAATTAACTTTACGAGCGATAAACAAAGTTTTCATTATTCTATCATATTGTTTGTTCGTTTTTGTGTTCTGAACTGATTTTTTTGAAGACAAAAAAAAAAAAATAAATAAAAAACAGAAGCAAAATTTCTTTTGGCAAGATTCGTTAGGGTATTAATATTCTTTCGGCATTGATTCGTGATATTATATACCTATATGTATAAAAATTAAAAAAGAAAAGAAAAGATATCGAATCGTTGCCAGAAACTACGAATGCAATATATATACGTATATGTATAATAATAAAGGCGAAGAGAAGGTATAGTGAGCCCTGCAGTTACCTATACGTTTTCGGCGATTGGATGGCATATAGAAATAAAATTATTTTAGCACCGTTGGCAGAGATCAGGTTATGGGTTGAATTTTATCCGCGGAAAGAATTCAGCCGTTCAAAGGTTTAACCGCACATCTTTAATACGTACATACATCTGTGTACCTATACAACGGTTTTTATCTCTTATACCAATTTTCGTGAGATTTGAAGAGAGCCAAATATCGACACGTCTAGCCAATAGGCATTGATTTCAATAAGTACCAAACTTGGTATCCTCCACGCTACTGACCCCGATTATTTATAAATTTCTGCTTTAATCTGTTAATCTGAAAGTCACTTGCCCCCTCAACATTTCAATATCTCGTCAGCTCCGATATTTAAAAAATTACGTCTTTGACGGAAAGAGATGTGTCATTTTTCGATGTATCCTTATTCTAGTTTCTAAACAAAGTTCAAGTTGACCTTTATGGGGAAAAAAAGGTGAATAAATTGAACACGATGCCTTAAATCCAACGTATACTGTATTCATTCATTTTTTCAATAATTCTCATAAAAATCGTCGAGAAGAAAATATCGACGGTAAAAATATTTATACCCAAAGTTTATATTGGCGTAAGAATTAACGTAGCCACTTTCGGACCCCCGGAGGGCTTGTTAAAAATATTTGTCCGACTGGTCGGAGACGCGTACTCCTTGCCTTCGGCATCGGTTTCGTCGTTGTATGAATGCAAGTGCGGATAAAGATATTCGGATTTTGTCGATGGGGATGAGGAGTATCCCTGTTCCTCATCCCTGTTCCACTTCTCGATTTTCTATATGTATGTTAGCCCTCCTACGAGACTCACACCATGCAAGTTCTTACGATCGTGACTCGATCCTATACTAACCGCTGGCGGCTTCTGCTGCTGCTGCTGCTGCCGCCTCCGCTGCTGCAAGAGGCCGAGGGACGAGACTCAGTCAACTAGCGCCCGCATCGCGGGACTTCACTAACACAATTCTATATCATGTATAGGTAGGTATGTATAAACTGTGGACGCAAACATCCCCACGGCAATAGCATAGCATAGCATAGCCCAGCAGAGAATCGGAAGATATCTAGCCCCGCGTTAGTAGGTATATAGAAATAGCGAGTATACGCTCTAGCGCGGCATCACGGCGCGAGCACAGATACAATAAATGGCGTCAAGATCGGCGTCGCCAGAACCTGGCGCGCCAGTTGTCGCGAATCGCGGCACCAGCCTCCCTTACAAATAGGGGCGCATTCGCCCACGCGGCCAGTAGCCGCAGACACCGTGTCCGTCACTTGACGTTCATAGTTCGCGGTAGGAGCTGCCCTGCATCGAAGGAATATACACTTGGAAATACGGATTTAAATTTTCTCAAGAAACAATCGAAGTACATTATATATAAATTAAATACAACAATATTACAACAATCACGTGTTTTATTGGATACAAGCGGTAAAATATCTTACAGATTTTTTACGGTTTTTCTTCTCTTTTTTAAAAACAAAAAAGAAGACGTCTTTCAACTTCGAGTTACGTTGCGCTGTTTGGATGCAGTGAAGAAGATATTGAATAAAGTAATGAATACTTATTGATTGTTTAAAATATGTAAAGAACAAAAAAAATTAATTAATTGAAAAACAACAACATTAGCTATGGCGTTCATCATAATCAGCCTCGGTTCTCGAGTGGAAGTTTAAACCCCATATCTCCTGCAAGTCGGTGAAGTTATATATTGCGGTGAAAATGCAACATATATTGTGTAGTCGATTGAATATAAAAAAAGTTAACCCCTGGAATAGTTAATTACATATAAATCATTAGACTTGTACCTACATAGCTATTTGGAAAGTTTTTTAAACGCGTTATGAACACCTGTAATCAGATTTATATATATTATGACTAAACAAATTCATTATAGCAGTGATTATAATATAAAATAATATTATATAGTATATATCTATAACAAGCTCTCTTATCTAGTTATGTCGAGCTTATTTTCTCCTTGTGCTTATTGCTTTGGTTGGCTTTAACTCTAGCTTCTATCGTAATATATTTTCGGTTTATATTTAGCACCGTGTATGTATAACGTATCTAGACTGAATTTTCGATGCGAGAGACTAACTAACTGAGTTATGTACATGTATAGTCTTGCAGTATAAAGTACAGCAGATCCCTCAGTGAATTAAAAACCTAACAAACTTCCGTTTTTATTTATGTATTATTGTAAAATATCTCAGTTTTGACGCGGACGTGTTATTTTATTATAAAAAAAAGACGCTATATATATAATATTCGAATTATATACATACATACAAAATTTCGATAACTTTTTCTTTCGTTTCATTCTTTCTTACCCGGAAAATTCGCGCCGAAATTCAACATACCCGTCAGGATTTTAGCCTCACATGTATACGTATACATATATAAGTCGCGTCTGCGCGTTTGTATACAGTCGTATATACCTATATGTACACTTTATATAGCGTTCTGTCTCGATTGTCCCGTGGGGAGCGCGTGTAGGATTGCAACAAGTAGAATCAGGAACCAAAGCGGGAAAAGGATGGCTAAATTAATTCAAAGAACATATATACATATAGGGTCGAATAATAATATTAATTGGTGCATAGGTAAATATATATATACCTATACATATAACTGTAGCGAATATAAAAAGGAATTTCCAAGTTAAATACGATTATCATCATTATCATCGTTATACTTGTCCGCGTTAGTATTAAAGACCGTGTATGCGGTATGGAGTAGGTCAATTGGTGCATAATTCTTACTTGAATACATTTTTTAGTACGCTTATTATAAACCGCGGAGAGATTATAAATGAAATCCGAGTTTTCCTTATACCATTTCTCGTAGCGTTTTGTAAAGATAAAAATGAGACAAAAAAAAGAGCACGGTATGTATATATAATCTTAAACATAAAAGATATAAATTACTGTATATAGTATATATGTTTAATAATAATAAAACGAGACGAAAGAAAGCCACGTACCTATATAATATATTGATATAAAATTTGATACAAATAAATAAAATCTAATAAGTATATAGGTGTACCTATGTATCTAATGCATTATAATGATCGCGTAGAGTTCTGTTTTCGTGAGAAAAGATACGGATAGCTAAAAAAGAGGAAATATTTCACCATATAATATACGATATAATGGGGATTTGGTTGTTGTTCAGGGTAGCCGCGAAGGTACGAGTAGAACTTGGGTTCAACCCACGGGGAAGAATAGATGTCGAGAGTATAAAACCAGAGAAAGAGAAAGAGTGAGAGAGAGTGAGTGTTAGTGTGAGTTGAGACGAGCCCCTCTCCTCGTCTTCCTCTTATTTCCCCCCGTCCCAACCCGTCGATGTTAAAAGAGCGAGAGACGGGTGGGCGGGGAGCGAAGAAGGCGCTGGCGCCTACAGCGCTGAATTGGCTGGCGCCAAGACCGACCCGTCCGACGATATCGCACAGGAAGTTACAGGCCGCACCTGTCCCCCGTCGTTGCAGCGGAGGCAGGCAGGCGGGCAGGCAAGCGAGCAGAGGCTCGCCTCACCTTTGCAATGCTTCGAAATACGAGAGGGTCCGTTTCTGAGACTTGTAAAAAACCGAATTGATGTTCATTGCATTTGTAGATCAGCGTAACGAGAATAATCTGTATATACATACGTATGTATACGTATATGTAAGAGTTTGAGGGTCTCTAGCAGACGTGTATGTATGTAACTTAATGTAAGTAGCCTCCGAGGTCTCGTATGCGTATATCTTTAGCGTGGCGCCGCGTCGCGCGTTCAATGAAAGTGCGAAGAATGCGAGTTATTTTCGAGGTTCTAAAATAGAACGCGTTCTGCGCGGAAAAGGAACGAATCCGCAAACGTTGTCGGAGTATCGTTGCGGGGTTTGGCTCGGTCAAAGGAATTCCCATTAACCCCAACGATTTGTAACCATACATTACAAATTCCGTATAATATAGATTACAGAGGGGTAGGGAAATAGTCCAGACGAGTGAAAAAAATACAAAATAAAAAGAAAAAAAATGAAAAAAGAAAAGAGACCCATAAGGAACATCGTCTACTGTTTCCTCGAAAAAGTAAAAATAAATACTCATGATACGAGATGGTTGATAATAATGTCTTCTTTGATAGAGTAATTTATTTCTCGTATTAAGCATAATCCTTGACTAATTAACCGGACTGTTGTCGTTGTTGTTGTTATTTTATAATAAACGGAAAGATGTGTGAATGTGTATATTTAGAATTTTTGTAAATCATTTGGATTCTCGAACCGCGAATTATGGTATACCTACTTATTGTATATGTAGTTAAAAATGCAACCGCGTATGTATTAATAATCGAGTATATGTATATAATGCGATTATTAATCTGTTGCAGAATATCGAGCTACAGGTGCGTCACCCGTTACTTCTCTAACAACAACCGTACGTAAGTATTCGCGTCCAATATACCTATATATGTATATATAATATAATATACATGTGTACGGTATACAATACTCTGCTACTGGATATACGCGTGTATTTATACAACGTCGGTTATCTACACATAAAACCATTGTGTTTTTTTAATTTTTTTTTTTTTTTTATTATTCTCAAAGTTGGCGGGTCCCGCGCTTTGTCATTTAAAACCAGTCGTGGGTGTTCCTTTATATGATATCGTGGCTGAAATTCGTCTTGGAATGTTGACCCCCAGTGGGACAGGCGCTGGCGCTTCGTAAGGAGACGCTGGCGTCTGTCTAGCCTACGGGCCTCCCCCATCAACGGGCGAGTCCACCTTCTGTAGTTTGCTGTATACAAGTTCCACAGTTATCGGTACGATAAACCGAGTGAATATCTTCTCTAATAATATCTCATCTTCATATCTTAAGTGAATCAAATATTTTTATTCAATTAAATAGTCGTTAAAAATATTGTTCGATTCTCCGTTGTATAAGATCAACCGTAAGTAATAGCGGTGTTAAAAAATCCGTCGAAACAATCGTTTAAACAATTTGAATCGTTCCGTAGATCGCGGAACACTCGGGGCGCCTACCTGCGCGGTAATTGCGCGCCTCTAGCGGTAACTTTGGTAAACCTTTGCCGCGGCCATGTTTAACAATCTGCCTTGTGTGTTTAGTATGCCGTGGTCGGTGTATCGCGCTGCAGAGACCAAGAAGGAGTGAAGTATGTGTTCATGACGGATACCTCGTGCGACGACGATGACGACGAAGAAGACGACGACGAGAACGTTGGAAGAGAAAGAATAATAATAATATTCAAAAGAATAAGGAGAAAGAAAGAAGAAGAGTAATAATAATAGGAATTGTTGTTATTGTTATTATTTTCGTCGACCTCCGTACGTAACTTTTACACGGTTATACACCGTCCACAAGTTACGGAATAAAAAATAGAAAAAAAAAACAAAAAGTAATAAATATACAACGCTGAGATACGAAAAAAAAAACAAACAAAAAAATAGAGATAAAAAAAATAAATTAATAAATAACTACTACGGACAAAAATATAATAAATTGTAGACAGTTGTTGGTGCGTCTAATAAAAGAAGGCTCAAGGATATTAATAATATTATAAGGTATATACACACACACACACACACATACCTCTATATGTTTTGTGAGAAAAGGAAAAGGATTAGTGTGTAGATGTTGAACGTGCTTCGGAAAATTTTATCCGATAATAATTATTGGAATAGATAAATGTAAATAAGAATCGATCGTACGTTTTTTTTTTTTTTTTTTCATCGTTTCGTTTCGTTTATCTTTGTTTGTTTGATTTTTTGTTGAAAAAAAAAAAATTACACAACCGCTCTCTTTTGTAAAAAAAAAATATATATATATATATGTGGTATATATATAAATAATGTGACAAAGTGACGCCCGTGGAATTGGTTTTTTTTTATGGTGTATAAAAAAAAAAACGAAAATGAGTTTTCAGAAATATAAATCGTAAGAATAACAAGTGACAAGTGATGCGAGTGTAAAATGTTAATTGGTGATAACGAGGTAGTAATAAATAGTGCTCGATACGATATCGGAATAAAAGTGTTGTTATGTGGGGCCAAAGCGGTGGTGGCCAACATCAGAATCAGAATCAGCTTAAACTTCAGCATCAGCATCAGGATCATCATCATCATCATCGTAATAATTATAATAATAATAATAATAATAATCAACAGCATAAGAACTGTGCCAACAACTTGCGTAGCATTAAAAGCGAGCGGTTGTTCGCCGCTGCGCACGTTGCTTGACACTATAACGAACCGTCCGTTATAAGAAGAGTAAAGAGAAAACAGTTGAATAAAGAAAGAAAGAAAGAAAGAAAAAAACAGAAAAAAAATACCAAAGAGGATTCGAAGCCTCGTCTAATGCACACACACGATCTAGATTTTTAACGTATATATGTATTACGATACCCGGTGTCCGCGCGCATCTCATAATACTCGTGATATTATTTCACACGTAAATATCCCTCTCGTGTAACTATAATAGTTATTATACGTAGTAGGTATTACCCCGCGCGTCCACGGACACAATTTTCTTTAACAGTGTTAAACCTGTATAACGGCGTTGAAAGACGGAGGGAACGCGGTTAAACTAAAGCGAAATAAAATTATACGTTGGGGATATAGGGGATAGGCATAGGCGAAGATTGGATACTGTTGAGGAAAACTAACAGCGCGCGAGAGTGAGAGACACTGAACAACACCACGCATCGCATCAGCACAGCGTGGCCTCCGCGAGCCCCCTCGCTAAGGCTTCGCGCTATATACATGCGATCGGTTAACCCAGCATCGTCGCTGCTGCCGGCTGCTACTTCTGCTGCTGCCGCTGTCTGTTGCTGCTTCTGCTATACGCTCCGTAAAGCGTGAACGGGCGTTTTCCTACTATCAATATATAACAAGAATTAATCTCCTCTATACATATATATACGTATATAGTAGTGCGGGGACGGAGAGTTTATACATACTTTTTATTCACTTTATTACTTGTTATTTCAAAGATATTCAATCTTTTTTTTTTTTTTTTCTATCATTTTTTCTTTTTGTTTTTAGTTTTTTTTGAACACACACGTTTATAAACGATTTGATATCGATAAATTGTGAATAAAATTAAAATTCGAAAAAAAAAAAAACGAGTGAACTGATTATAAAAAAAAAAAAAAAAAAAAAATATAAAAGTGAGTGTAATAAATATATATTTTGATTTGAAACGCGGTTAAAAGTACTGGCCCCCAAATGCACAACCGGGAAATCCTGTTTCATGTTCATGTTCTGGGGGAAACGGACTTCGTACACTAAACGTCTCCTTAAGGCAAAAGTCCGGGGGGAGCATGAAACCGAGTGTGAAGCTCAAGAGAATCATCATATTGTCCGAAACCCAAATTCGCCAGAATCATCATCGTCGTCGTCGCCGTCGTCGAGTAAACATAATAAAAATCTGCACCAAAATAATCATAAAAATTCAGCAAGTACGAGTTGCGGTATAAATCAGAACGGTTGTTGTTATGCATCTGCGTCTGTGTCTGCATCTAATTATTATTTATCTGCCTCTTCGTCTCCTGGTTCTCCTAAAATTATAATTAACGACGATATTAAATCGGCTAACGATAATTATAACAATACGGATCAACAGCGAACGGCAAGGTGCAAAGAGCTGTTAAAATCACTGAAGGAAAATCAACTCGAGATGTTGTTAACTGCGGTCGAAAGTTACGGAGCTAATCTAGGAGGCTGTGTTATGGTTAAAAGGCGACGTCGAGGTTCCGACGTTAACGTAGACGCAGATTACCTCAAGATGCAGGAGGACGAAAACTGCAGAAGGATTATAATAAACGGGGATGAAACTGCGACGAGTGATACGGAGTCATTGCAGATGATTACGACGACGACGAATACGTCGCAACAACAACAACAACAACAAATTGATAGAAATCCCAATAATTATTATTCGCATCATCACCGCGGTCATCATCATAATAATCACAATCGGCGACAGCTACGACAATGCAATTTAAAGGATAATACGAATCGGGATGATCTTGATGATAACGATGATAATAATAAATTGAATAAAGAATCACGACGACAAATAGATTACGAGGAGAATATACTTCTCGGTGATAGAATAACGTCTACAACAACAACGACTACTACTACTACTACGACAAATTTAACAACAAATTTAACCCAAAGGAGATCGAGAAATTCCGGTAGTAATAATAACAATAATAACGAACTACCGATCGATCCGCATCTTTTGTGTTGTCAAATTTGGCGATGGCCAGATTTAAATAATAGTTCCGAACTCAAGAGACTTCCAGTCTGTCATTCCGCTAAGGATCCCGTTGACATTTGCTGCAATCCCTACCACTGGAGTCGACTCTGCAAACCCGGTGAGTTTTTCTTTTTTTTGCATTTTTTTTCTTTTAGGTTTTAGTTTGTCGGATATAAGTAAAATGTTAATAGACTACGTAAGAATTCTTAACACGCAACAGGCAGCGATGATTCCTTCTCCTCCTTCACGGCTTCTTCTTCTTCTTCTTCTTCTTCTCTTCGCGAGACGAAGACGTATAAACACTTCGCTCTCGCAATGAATCGCGGGTTTTAAAGAGAAGTAGAAGCGAGCGGGAGCAGGGGAAGGAGTAGGAGGTAGAGGTAGAGGTTGCGGAAATAACGGAATGAACGATATATACGTATACGTACGGTCGTTAGCGTATTTCTGTTAATTTTCATACAGGCATGTACAGAAGAAGTTTCAATATTTTGACAACTCCATTTTTTTTTCTTCTTTTACGTTCTGTTTGCAGCGTGTGCGCGCGGTTTTTTTTTTTTTTTTTGAATCCTATTTTTTTGTTTCTATTCTTTTTATGTTTCTCCCCGATATAAAACTATAATTACTGTTATGTACACACCTATATGCGTTTACGATTAAACATCGGTTTATTCACCTGATCAATTATAAGTAACTAACTTCTATAATTTCGTATATATTCTTCGATTTGCGGTTTTTAATTCGTTTTTTTTTTTTCGTTTATGATATATAAGTAGTTTTTATTTTATGTTTGTCCTACCTTTTTTATCTTTTTTACATGTTTATATATATATATATAGATATATATATATATACTTTTACATCGAACGTTATTATTTATTGGCTTGATTATTGCTACAAAAAGAAAAAAAAAAAAATAGCAAATGAGCAAAAAATAATAAAGAAAGAGAGAGAGAGAGAAAAAAAAAATTATTATGACAGAATCGTTGAAAATATAAACTTGGCGAAATAAATGTGAGCATGACGTTAGTCTGTGTCTTTCTTCGGAGTACACTATATCACAGAGCCCGAGGTATAATATTATACGTGTGTATATATGTACATATGCATATGTTCATTCACACACGTATTTCGAAAGGAGTTAACCTAATGTCACAGTGCGGTGTCTTATTGTATTTAAGTAAGATTATATTCTGTATTAAAGTAACGAGGTTATTTGGTATACATATATTATATACATACGGGACCCAAAAGTTATATACACATATACATATATACACACGGTTAAATTCCAAATCTAATTCGTTTTTTTTTTTTTTTTTTCTTTTTATTTGGTCGCGTTATAGTCGTATAGTTGAGAGAGAAAAGCCGGCAACGGCAAAAGCAGCGGCACTTACCAATAGCCGCACAATCAAAGTTACGGGGCAGAAGGAAATTAATCTAAAAATAAATCGTATATTGGGCGGCGAGTCAGGTTGTCGGCGGGCTATGAACGGGGGTAGCGGTAGGAAGGGAGGAAGGGAGACCACGGCGCCGTTGGAGAGGGGGTCGTGCCGGCGCCGCTGCGTGTCATTGCTGGCGCCAGCTAATTGTCGAGGCCAGCTTGCAGCATAAGCCATACGCTGTGCTGTGCTGTGCTGTGCTCCGGTACGCTACGCTGCGCTGCGCTGTCCCAACCGCGGTACGACGTTCGACGACGAGCCTACTTACGTTTAGAGACTTATTAAACGCAACCCTTTCCTTTTTATCCCTTCCTCCATTACACCCATTCACCTTCATTGAATACATGTATCGTGTAGATATTGTATATTAGTTACGCTGCGATATATCCTTGCATATATTATGCACATATGTAACATACGTATGCTGCAGTACATTATGAGTATGAGACATTCATTCATGAATTTGATCGATTAAGTAATTGTAATCGTTCAAAAATTTATAGACGTATTTATATATCGATTTGAGTCTTTGTACGTAGCGTTTTCGAACTAATTCGTTGGTTTTTTATTTAAAATTTTTTATTTTCTTCTATAAAATCGGTCACGATTTGTCTAATATATACGTATATATGTATGTATATGCATTGATATAGTAAATACAAGCCTTGATTTTTATTAATCTACTTCTTCTTCTTCTTCTTCTTCTTCTTCTTTTAACTTTTTTTGTCGAATGCTGCAATATACCTAGTCAATTACGTAACATAATTACATTACTTTTTCTCTCCGTGTACAAATATCTGAACACTTTCAATCACGTTGCGGTATGATGCGTGTACCGAGTATATTTTTTTTTTTGGTTGCTAAATTTAATTTTGGAAAAAAATTTTAAAAATAAGTTAGTATAACTTGAGCAGGCCGGTAATAATCTTTCTTTGAATTTTTATTTCTTTTTTATTATATAGATATTGTATATATATGTATATGTATGATATATATAACGTCGCGAAGGCAGAATATGTCGGGTGTGCTCATATATCTGTGCCGCGGCACTATTTAATTAAATTTATTTTTACCAGCAACCGAGTACTATATACCGGCCTTCGTGAGTGCGTTTATACTAAATACGTACATGTACATGTATGTACATACTACATACATACATACGTAAATAAATTGCCGTCTCGTCGTCGTCGCTATATCGCCGCCGCCGCCGAGTTGCAATAAAATTGTAACCAGAGATTTGAGATAGTATAGTAGCACGAGCCGTGTTGTGACAAATACTAACTCAAAAAGAACACTAATGATAATAAAAAATAAATAAAAACGATGCAAAATGCAAAAACAAAAAAAAACTAGTCCGCATTAGGGCAACTATAACCCATGTATACGTATAGAAAGATTTTTCCAAACCTTATATATCGTATCTTGGTTCCGCAGATTTTATCGTGATTTATATAGCTGACGATGACGGAAAAAGAAATCAATGAAAGGACAAGAAGAAGAAAAAGAAAAAAAAAAAAAAAGAAAAGGAAATAAGTAGAATATGAACACTAATGGATAACGAATTAATAATGTGTGTGTTTGTGAAAAATTACCTCGCGGTGCCTGCAGCAAACATTCATTTGCTTATACCCGCCTATATATTATACCTATATACACCTACATCGCTTGGTAATTAATAACGTAGCACTTATCTCTAATTAGATGGTTATCTGGCGCTGCTTTCAAATTACACCCACGTGTATAAGAAAGAAAGAAAAAAGAAATAAAGAAGGAAAGAAGAAAGATGAATTATAAAGAGAAAGAAACAAAAGAAAGAACAAAAAAAATTAGATTACATATGTATGTATACGATACTCGGTTGTATGTACATATATGTATATTTGACGAAGACTTAGTATAGTAGGTATATGTATATACCTACCTGTTATAATATCAGAGGATAATCGATGCATCGAAAGAAATAACACCTCACAACTAAATTATAAATCTCTCTCTCTCATCACTTCCACCTATATTACAGCCTCATCTAAACAACTCTAACGGGTTATTTTTTTTTTCTTCTAATTATAATTAAAGCTTAAATATAATGACGATGAAATTATGCGAATTATTCATTAAAATTTCTGCTGCTTCTGCTGCTTCAGTGAAAATTTATATTCGTATAGGTACAAATAATAGCGACACGTAGCTGCAGTAGCATCGTTTCGCTGCAGCAGCAGCAGCAACAGCAGCAGTTGCAGGTATTAAGTTAGCCTTATTTATTTTATAGTTATAGTAGCCTGCAGTTGGAGTTTTTTTTTTTTTCTTCTTTTACAAAAGCTGGAATTGTCAGAGTTGTTGAGACTGGATATAATCCTAAAAGGACGAAAAATCTTGTACCGGTTTTAAACGAGCTAATAATAGAAACTCCTATTTTGGACGGAATAACTTCTAACGGGTATCGTTCTTATTTCACACGCGTATATATATATATATATATATATATATATATATATATATATATATATATATATATATATATATATATATATATATATATATATATATATATATATATATATATATATATATATATATATATAGAATAATTCATTATATATATGTACGTACACGTATATAGGTATAATAATGCGTAATAGTCGTATCTGGGCACGCGGTTACATATTATATATGTATACCCTGAATCCATATATATCAGTTAGAAATATGGATCATTACATTTTTATTTCAGTTTTCTATATTTCAAGGTAAACGAATAAGAATAAAAAAGACAAAAATGAAAAAAAAAAAAAAAAAAAACTTTTGCAATTAAAATACCAATATATAAATATATATAATACATCCTATTACATATGTATAGTATTAATAATTATCGTCGCATATATCTTATATACCTATATGTATGTATCGTTATATCCACACGTATAGAAAAATATATAGTCAAGCTGCAGCTATCATCACGCGTCGCGGTGTGTTGCACAGGCTAATTCTGCGAATACTTCTTTTTTATCACATATATATATAACGATATATTATACCTATATATTGTATGTATTCGAATTCGCATATATACCTATGTCAGTATAAATTGTACATATACATAAATACATTTCTTGGTATAACGATACAAACTTAACGAACTGAATATATATATATTTAAATATTACCTAATTCGAAATTTATAAACGATTTTTATCTTGAATTTTTCTTAACCCTTTTTTCATGGTTGTTTTTTTTTTTTTTTGTTACAGAGTCGCCGCCACCCCCTTACTGCCTTATTGCCGATAGGTTAAGACCGGAAGGTGAGTTCCGTCAGATACATATATATTTATATTTATATATAGAGTAAATAATCGGTAAATGAAAAATAAATGAGGCAAAAAGTTACAATTATGCTAAAAAAAAAACAAAAAACCCAAAATTGGTGAAAAGATGAGAAATAAAATCGACTTTGTGTATCCAAGTTTGTCGATCGATCGTAAGTATGTACCTATAGTAGGTATAGGTAGCAAGGTACATACATACGTAGGTATTAAGATACAAGATATATAGGTATATAACATTCCGTTTTCGGTCAAATCGGTCGCCGCGCGTTAGTCCTACTGCAGTATAGCCTTCGCGCTTCATCTTTCAACAACCGCAGCACGACTACGACGACGCGTTGCTTTACAAATCGCTATATAGGTAATTATACGATCTGCAATTCGAACTCACTGCTGCAGCATGCACTGATGTGTGCAGCTGATCGTTTCAGGGTTTTTCGGAAAATGAGACCGCGGTATATGTATATAAATTGTATATATATACAGGTATATATGTATATAACAGCTTTGTATGTAAGAAATTACGTGCCTTGATTACCGAATGTGGATTCTATAATGTAGGTATATGTACATATATATATATATATATATACAGATCGTTTATAGAATTTCAATTCCTCTCGATATTCGAGTATAATATATAGAAAGAAAAAAATAAATAAAACTAGAAAAGAAGATAGTATACGACGTTCGTGTACATATACGTACTTACATATATATATTTTGATTTTTTCTTTTTTTTTTCTTAAATTCTTATAAATTCCTTCGCAGCTAAACAGCTCGGCAACAGCTAGCCGTACAGCTTCTTTACTTTCTACTATAGGTATACATATATGTATATATATTTATACATATATATCTACGTATGTTATTGAAGTTTGAAAAACAACGTTCTCGCCTATTTCTGTTTCTATATTTCTATTTCTATGCCTATCACAGCTGTCTCCCCCTCCCCTCCCCCCCCCCCCCGGGATTATCGCACGGCATTATAACCACGATATATACGAAACGAAGGACAAACTTGAATTAAAACGCCCGGAGCATATAATATATATATATATATATCTATATAGTATATACAAGCGTACGCGGTCCTCTCGATCACTCTAACCCGCGGGATCGTATAAGCTCTGTAACGTTATAATACGCGCGTGTTAGCGGGGTCAATATCTTTCGTTTGATAGCACGAGCTGCTGCTGAATTGCTGTTGCTGCTGCTGCTCCTCGAATAAACTCTTATATATACGTGCCGCGTTATGCCGACGCCCCGATTATACCTATACTGTATATGTATAAATATATTAGCTTCTCATCTTGGCTATTATACACATATCCGAGTGTCGATATGTATTTTTTATTCCGTACGCCTAAACTATACGTTAATAAAAATGCAACGAACTAGCTTTGGGAACTATTTTTGATTTTTATATGATAGTTCTAGTCAAATTTCTCTGAAGCTCGGTATCGCTGTGTATATATACATATATGTATAATAGTAACGGAAACTCGTGCTCGCGTATATGTGAGATGCAACAGCGGCAGCGGTAGCGGTAGCGGCAGGGCGCCTGTCACCTGGTTCTCTCCACATCCTCTTTTCTTACGTTATAGTCTTTCACCCGCTACGATACCAAAGTAGATAGATACATAGATATATATACGTAGTACGTATATGTATATACATAGAAAAATACACACTTGTGTATATAATATATATACCTATATGTACAATACATATATGTATGCATACCTATCTACAATATACATACGCATATATATGTATATATATCTATCTATCTATACTTTTACACATACACGCGGCTCTCTCCGTTCACGATCAGCTCGCGCCGTCCAGGCATCACGTTTGCTGTACGAGTTGCAGCGCGCAGCTAGTTCCCCGTTCAAGTTTCCATCGTGGTGGGTAGGTAGGTATAGGTACTCGCGCTTGGCGCGCCGACGACGTCCTTGATACTTTGCTCTGCCTCTCAGTCTCTTTCACTATTTTTTTCTCTTTCTCTCGCATCTTTTTCTCTGTCTCTGTCTCTCTCTCTCTCTCTCTTTTCTCTACCGTATGAGAAGTAGAGAAGAAGAAACTGAAGAAGAGAAGTGAAACACAGCGTCGCGGCACCAGCCACTCGACGGCATCTCCTTCGGCACAGCTACGACCGGGAGTGGCTCACTGGCATTCCAAGGCTTCCTTCTCGGACCCCGTTGCTTTCTCACTGAAAATCCACCGTTTCCGGATTGGGAAAATATTTGCTCGGCTTCTACGAAAGGGAAGAGAAATATACGGGCGTATGTGTGTTTATTAAAATAAACAATATTACGAGCTTAACTGTATAATACCTATATTTAAATTGAAAAATCGCATCAGAGTTCGTTCTCATATTTTATCGAAAAATTGAAGAAAAAAGACTAGATATATAAACCTGATACTGTGTAAAAAATAATACATGTTCGCGGACTTATGTACAAATCGACGAAAGTATTAGCTTGAAAAGAGAAGAAAAATTGAACAGAAAATACAGGTAGATGGATATAGGTATAGTTTATAATCCTTCGATGAAATCGAGCCGGGATTAAAACCGATATACATATACATATAGATATAATTTAGAAACGATATGTTAGCGATATACATATTTATACGTGTATATATACCATATTATGTACATAAGAAATCGTCGTGATCCGGCGGCGTTTGTCTTCTGGAGTCAGGTCGTTGTCAACGTTCGTCACCATGCAGGACGGGAACGCTTTCGCGGTATATTAGGGGAACTAAAATAGCTTTTAGACGTTCTAAAGTCTCCGCGCGGGTCTTCGGGTACGTCGTCTCCCGTCTCTCTTTCTCTTTTTCCTCCTATTTCTCATCTACGAAAATATGTAATATTATATCACGTATATATATGATATGTGTAACATATTTCCTATAAATTTTATTGCCATTATTGTCATCATAATTACTGTACAGTTATGTACCTGTACCTACGTATCGTACCTGTAAAAGATCTCTGCGTATATATATATATACTATATATATATACATCTGGAGCTATAGGCTATGTATCTATATACCAACTATAAAGACTTTCTCGCGATAACAGGAAACCGCGCGCGCGCCTCCCCTAAGGAACGAACGAGACCCAAGAATCTCGAAAGAATGCGACCGACCGACCGACCGACCAACCGACCGACCAACCGAGCCGGACCACTTTATGACGTCAGCCTCTTCTTTGGTTAATGAATCTATAGTCTACCTCTGAATAATTCAATAATATACTTCATATAATATACCTTTAGCCGCGTATACCATAATATACTATACCTATATGTATAAATTCTATACATATAACAGTTTATTATATCAGAGGAACGTTTATTTTATTTTTTATTTTTTGTTTTTACGTGAGAAGAGAATCAAACGTATATTACGGAGTCTGGAGTATTTATTCATTCATTCTTTTCGTTTTTTTTTTTTTTTTTTTACATATATACCTATAAATATTGTATGTATGTCAAAAATTTACCTATACCTGCAACAACATATTATATCTATCGTTGGTGAAGATTTGATCAAAATCATCATTGTTATTATTATTATTATTTTTATTGATATTGTATTCGGAGAATTCAATCGATTCTGTTGCGCGGATACGATTAATATTAGTTATATAGTTCTACAACGTTACGCAATATCAATATATATATATATATATATATATGTATATATTATAACAACCGCGTAGTTAGTTAGCTTGGAGCTAGAGCTAGAGCTTAAGAGCCTAGGGAGAAGTGAATAGTTTTGCGTGGAAAAATTCTCGGTATTATAAAGTCAGCCTCTAAACAGGCACAGCCAGCCGTATAGTCGTGACCGTCGTCGCAAGATGAGAGAGTCTAAAACTCCAAACGTATTATACCGGCAACGCACCGTATACACCGTACCCGTACCCGTACGGAGCGTCAAAATAGGCACGCCTTTCGGGAGGAAACTGCCGCGCTGGGTTTGGTGCCGATGGGTGATATGCTGTTGCATATTATGCTATATGTATATTATCTGTACACATACGTATGTATATATGTATATAAGCGAGATAAGGGAGAAAAACAACTCTATGCCAATTTTTTTAATAATTATATTATATATAGGTATATGTATATGTATATTGTAGATATTTATTTTTCACATTTATACAGAGAGTTTACCATTTTCTGTTCCTTTCGTTTTTTTCTTCTCTTCTCGCTCTCTCTCTCTCTCTCTCTCTCTCCTCTTCATTTTTAGAATCAGCCTTTTTTTTTCAAAATTTGTTATTGTTATTATCATTATTGTTATTGTCGATGTTATTGAACCGTTCGGTTTATTATTTATGATTTCAGATCGAGCACCTAGCGAAGGTGACGTTCTTCACCGGTACAGAAACACTAATTCACCGCCACTTCCTGGGTCCCTGACTACAAACGGCGAAGGTATTTAATAATATCAATATATTATATTTTAAATAATATTGTATATATATATATATATTATTTTTTTTCTCGCAAGCTTAAACTAACTGTTTCATAAACCGGAAGAACAAAAAATAAATAAATGAACACTTGGCTAAATCGTATATTACACGACGATCGTCCGCAGTCCAATCGATTTTAAGATTGACTATAAATATATAAATACGTAGGCATACATATATATACCTAAAGTATATATGTATGCCTGTATATATATATGTGTATATACAGATGTATGATATTTATGTCCAGATTTAGCGACGAAAACAATTTGCTCGAACAAGGCCAACCAGCTGAGCGAGTCCTCCCTACTTTTTGTCTCTCGGTCTCTGTCTTTCTAATTTTTTCTTACTTTTTATCGCAATTTTTATTCAAATTTTTTTTTTCATTTTAATAAATTAGCTTGAACAGAGTATACATATATATACAGGTAATATAAAACTTTAGCGCGTACCTTTATATTATTCGTTCCTATTTATACCTATCCGCACAATATATCTATGTACATCTACATACATATATGTGTATATGGACATTATACATATGTATATAGGGATAAGCATTTTTACTTTTCGCTTGTGTGTGTGTGTGTGTATTTTTTTTTTGGTCTGTCTTCGTTTTTTACAACATTTTACGTCGCGCCACCTGCTGCGCTTGACTGCAGTCTCGAAACGCTGACGTGAATCATAATTATACCGTGCGCGGGGGTACGTCATGTATGTGTCGAATCAATAGAATCCCTGCGAACGGCCGCCGCGGAATATACCTGTACGCGTACCTACCTATCTACCTACCTACCTACCTTAACTTTTAACAAAATAAAACCTGAGTCTGTAGTTTATAATGAAAACGAACGAAATGCATTCTTCTATTATAATAATTTTCTGAGATATGTTAGAGACAGACGTCTATGGGTTCATACGTACGTCGGAATTCAAAATCTTTACGCTGTAGTAATCCCTGTGTTCGATTTATTCCTTCGTTTCTTATACATATATATCAATACAATGATTTAAGCTTATAACAATAGTTACTAATGCAATATAAAGTAGATAATGAACTTAGAAATTTTCTAACTAACAAAAAAGCGAAATAAAATTTGAAAAAACAAAAATTATATAAAAAAAGAACAGAACGTACGTCGTCTTATATCGTATATACATATATATTGTATAATACAGGTAAAAAGTTCGCATACATATGAGTAACAATCGAGAGTTCAAGACCGTGGCGTTGCTCGGTTATTATACCTAGTCTATAAAATTCTTCTCCTCGGTTTTGTGGTATTAGTGAAGCCGGCCGGCCGGCCGGTAAGGTGGGTGGCGGCGTGGCCTGGCGTGGCGTCGCGACGCGACGCTGTTCGGCTCGGCTCTTTGGCCGAATGGCGGTACGCGATTGGAAGGGGAATGGAAATGGGAATGGGTACGGGTACGGGTATGGGTATGGCAAGAGGAAGGGGAAGGGGGAGGACTGGCGCCAGACAGCTGCCGCATGTGTCGCGACCTCGCTCGGCTGCCCTGCCGCGCCACGCCGCGCCGGTTTGCCTTCTCCACTATCACGACCGCTACTACTACCATTACTACTATACCTACTACTGCCTCCTCCTCCTCCTCCTCTTTCTCCTTCTACTACTACACTACTACACAACTACTAATACCACTACACTATTACCACAGAGCCCGTGCGAGCTGCTTCAACTGTATTACAACTATACAGCTATATACCCACACTACCATTATACTTACCATCAACTACTTTATTGATTTATTTTAGTCAAGTTTCCACACGTTTATATACGCGTGTACTATACGCTCGACCACCTACTTCTATATGTATGTAATGAACATACATACACCTATGTGATATGACTACATGTATATAGATAGACCGACAACGTATGTACGCAAAAATATATTAAATATACATATATATATATTTTTTTTTTGATTTTTTTTCTTCTGTTTTGCGTTGTTCGGCATCGGGTACATTCGCACGTACATATTGAATCGTTGGAACGTCGAAGAACTCGTCTTCTAGCCTCGAGTGAGCGAAAAACGACTAGGGAATTGCTGGAGCAACAGGTTGCCTTATTTCACTCCCTTGTAGGTGTAATCCCGAATATCTACTTTTCATGACTGGGATAATGTAATTCGGTCGGGGGATTGAGATTGAACTTTTTCTTGGTTTTTTTTTACTCTTCATTTTCTTGTTTTTC
Organism: Macrophya alboannulata; assembly: GCA_949628255.1. Taxonomy (NCBI): domain Eukaryota; kingdom Metazoa; phylum Arthropoda; class Insecta; order Hymenoptera; family Tenthredinidae; genus Macrophya; species Macrophya alboannulata. The sequence goes on along the minus strand of OX451210.1, from coordinate 22,022,291 downwards.
GAGGCAGTTTTTTTTTCCATATACATATATCTTTAGGAAATTGTCCGAAGTCTTATGCAATTACTTGAGTTAGCGAATTATCGATTTATAGAAAATGTCTAACACTTTTGGAACGATTTTTATTATATTTTTGAGAGAAGATTGTCTAGCGAGCGAGTAAAAATTTATCTGGTTTCAAAAAAGTGTAGATATTATTTTCATTTGATCGTCTTCGAGAACAGTTTTTCAAAATTTCCTTTCTCGAATCCCTTTTGAATTTTTCTGTTCATTCGAAATATTTTCGAAAATAGTTGAACTTATTTAAACATTATTTATCCATATTAATACCGAAAAATTTTACACCCAACTGCACATGAATTTTTTGCCCCACCTATATTCGAATCAAATTATAAAATTCGCATCATCAAACATAATCGCAGCGCTATAATATAATACGCGATTAGAAATTCGTATATCAGATATTATTATAGTTAATATGGGTTCTTATAAACCAACCCCGAGAATATCGATCCACGGTCAAGGTCGGTCGGACTGAGTTTGGTTTTGTTAAAGGGGATGTTTTAGGATCTTCCTCCCTTCAAGTTGTACGAGTATCTTTTACTTTTTACCATTATACTCTTAATTGTTCCTCTCTCGCGAAATAATTAATTACCGATTGATTTATAACTAATTCATTTTCTTGGTTGCTGTTTTTAGGCACGATCGTTGAAAAACGGAGTGCCTTATAAATTGGCTATCGCGCAAAAAACGTCGGAACGAGAAAAACGTCTGAAACCATATAGGGAGCACGTTTTGGCACCTGAAAAGCAGGAAAGTTGTTCGTGGCACATGTCGATTATTCGGTATACCTCGTTTTTTTTCCATCTTTCGGCGCACAATGAGCGGTGAATGTTCACCGTACATACATACCTATAAACACATGATGCGGAAAATTCTGCATCGTGTGACGTGTCGCAGAGTATGATATGTTTAATATATCTTACGTTTATATCATGTGTGCCGGGAGTTTTTTCTATTTTTTTATTTTTTTTTTATTATTTCATTTCTCCTCATTTTCTAACATTATTCTGGTTTTTCCATTTTTCTAGTTCTTTTTCTCTTCATTTCGTTTCGTTTTTTTTTTTTTTTTTCTTGTATCTTTCTTTTTCAATACTCGCGGAACGCGTTGGGCTCGGAATGCCTGGCGTTTGAAAGCTTGCGGTTCACCGCTCGAACGAGTGAATGTCAAACACTCGAGCAAATCTCTCCGCGCAAGGAGACAGTGATTAACCTCAATGCGTTGCCAGCTACGAAATAGACGTTCTTTACGAATAGCAAACTACATGCCATCCGTCAAGACGCTATTTATTTTATTTTTATTTCGTTTCATTTGATTTTCTTCCTTTCTTTTTCTCTTTCTTTCAAACATTGCTGCATCTTGCGCTCTTTTATGTATATACACTCTTTGCAAAAAAAAAAACGAAAGAAAAATTACAAAAAGAACAAAAAAAAAAAAGAACGAATATCTCTTTGCTAATAATTCTATATATATATACGTATATAAAATTTAATTACTATATATAAATAATAATCAGCATTTGGTTAACATAAATATATATATTAAAATTCGTTTCGCAATAAATCTCAATAAGGAAGAGATTTTCATTTAGGTCTCGCCACTTATACCTACGCCCATGTCGTAGGTCACAGAGCCGTAGTCCACAACATATGTACAATACTATACAGGATAATCTTACAACTTGCGCGCCCTGAGGATGCAGCGCTGCAACTTCTCCTCGATTCAATTTCATCCGATCACCGCGGTGTCCCCTCTGCATAAATTTCTACACATACATACTTATGCCTAATATATACCTATAATACGTGTATATATACACTATGTATTTTTCATACTATACCTCCGCGTTTCTGTTGCAATAATTGAACAAAAAAAAAATTGAAAATGGAAGAAATAGGAAAGAGAAGAAAAGCGGATCAGAAAGGGTAACTTTCCGCAACGCGTATACAAAAATTGATAAAAATCGTAATACTTGTGTATTGTACTTAAATATATTTACACATACATATCGTAAGAATCGCGCGTGCTCCGGACGGTTACAGGTACGCGTATATTGGGAGGTGAAAGCAAGTGAGGCAGGCAGGCGCGCGACACGCGGTGTCATCAAAAGAGAATCCGTATGTTAATCCCCCGGTCTGGTGTGTAATTTGAATGAGAACGGGAATCACTTATCTTCGGCTAGACGGTGCGTTTAAATGACGGAGAAGAGAAACCGAGAACCGAAGGGAACAGAAAAGAAAAGAAAAGAAGATACGATACGAAAAGAGATGAGAAGAGAATAGAATAGAAGAATAAAGAAAAGGAAAGGAAAGGTTAAAGGAGGAGAGCGAAGGCCGCCGCCGCCACACCGCGCCGTGCTGTAGACGTCCGCGCGAGGAGCGAGCGCGGAGCGCTCGTGCCTCTCTTCTCGGTATTTTGCGTTGCTCGTCTCGGAGATAATCTCAAAATAATATCAACCGACTGAAAAACAAACAATCTAAAACAATTCTCTTCTCTTCTTGTCATATCGTATATCATACATCATCGTAACGTTACATTAAAAAATATATAACGAATTTTATTATACCTATATGTATCGTGCATAACATTACACAAAAATTGTCTAAACATATACGACCGATCCCCTGCGTACCTACGTAACGTCGGCATATTACATCTGACGTGAATGAGTCTGATATTCGCATAAAGATCATCGAACAAAGCATCTCTCTCCCTGCATCTAAGAAATAATAATAATTATCATTTTGAAAAAATGAGAAATAACATTCTCATCCCTACATCATTCTCATTTTGCTTTTCATTTTACCTCCGATATACCTATTTCGAGTCTGCGAGTATAACATTAACGAGCCTCTCGCTCGCCTAGCCTCGGTTTCGTCTCGACTTCCACAGGACCTACGATCACGTTGTACAAAATACCTCCGATTGTAAAAGTGAGACCCGATCAGAGTATAGAGTCAAAGCAAAGAGATTTTGTCGCTACGTTCGCGTATATAAGTTGTATAAGGAGGAGGAGGAGGAGGAGGAGGAGGAGGAGGAGGAAGGAGTGTGCGGAGTTTCGTGTATAACACACGAATTATACTATACAACACAAGTATATTAAATACGTGTGCTTACAGCGTCGACTCTGTATAGGGGTTTCAGCAGCGGGGTCTGGCTGAGTAAAGAGGGAGGGTACGGGGGGAGAGGGTTCTGGCTAGGCGGCGCCCGGTATGTGGCGCCTTCACTGGCGTCGGGCCATCTTTTATTCTCCCATTACAAAGCATCAACACGTTTCTTATGGTCGGTCCGTGACGGTTTTAAGAGAGAAGAGACGGGGGCGCGGGTACGAGTACGAGTACGAGTACGAGTACAAGTACGTACGGTACGGGTATAAACACACTGCCACTACTTCTCTTCGAGCCTTCGAGGTAGAAATTATACGGCCGAAAGCATTTGTTTGCTACTTTACGATCGGTTCGAAACGAGTCAGGCGCCGCGATTCGATACTATATACTATACGTATAGACGTATATTCACAAACATATAGGTATATATGTGTATATATATATATATACGTTTCTTGCATATTTATTTAAATTCATATCATATATATGCTACCGCATAACAATACGTACATCCATGTATGTATTTATGTAGCCAACACGTATCCCCGTATATAAATATGCAATTTTGGGATACACGTATACCTTCTATAAAGATTCATTCTTATTCTCATCCTCATCCTTTATCTATACATCCTTTCCCTTTTTCAATTTCTTTTTCTTATTCTTATATTCTTATCGCTTATTTTCCATCATCACCATTCATTATGGGTACATACGTCGATATAGCGAATATTATTTCAAGGTCTGAATGCATGTATACATATACATATATATTTCTCGATCTGTACACACATTTACTTTTTGATACAGAAGGAAAACGATTTAATAATATAACTTCAGGTATATATATATACCTGAATAAATAAAAAAATAAAAATTTGCACTCGTATATGTACAATCTATGTATATAACGTATATAATCTTTCTTTATACTGCATCACCCACCTTTTATTTATTTATTTATTTATTTTTCTTATTTATTTGTTCATTCGTTTATATTTCCTTATTTATCTATATACATGTATATATATATATATATATGGTAGATCAGTTTATATTTATTTGTTTATTAATATGTATACGCGGGTAACCACCGACGATTACACGGGGCGCCAATGCAACGCAACGCAACGCAACGGATCGCATCGCGTCCGTCCGGCGCGCGACTTCTTATCTGAGACAAACAGAGCTCGCCTCAAATCGTACGGACTCGCCCGTATCCGTTCACCGTAGTCGCCTGAGCCTGTATGTACGTTGCCTCGTCGCGTCTATCTTCCTGTCGACGATTTTGGCGGTAGATATATACCTATCGTCTGTATATATATACATACATGTATATACAAGTACATATATACATATACACACATGGATAGGATATACCTATCACTATATACATATATTACCTATATACCTACCTATCTACCTAAGTATGTGTACCTACATCTACACGTTACAAGACATTGCATATCTTGATTCTTTAGAAATACTCGCGGCATACACGCATACGTATAATACGTAGCCTTTACGCTCGTTCTCTCTCTCTGTCTCTCTCTCCACGGCAGGAAGGCCGTTTGAAGGACAGCTGCCGCCTTTGAGGACGGAGGTAGTAGGTATAGTATGGTAGATTAACCCGATGTTAATCGAGGCTTTGGGTTACGGACTAATTCGGTTTTTTCTTTTTATATACATATACGTGGTTTTTTTATTTTTATGTTTTCTCATCTATTTCGACATCCTTTATACATATATAGGTATATGTTTAGATGCCAAATAAAATTCCGAGGTATATAATTGTATAGCGAATTTGAAAAAAAAAAAAAAAAAAAGAAGCAAAATATATTTTTCTTCGTTTAAAATAAAACTGTCTATCATAAACACATACGGAGACGGTATGTGCAGGATGGTGTCTGGCGCCCGCGCGCTAAACTGGGGGCAGACGAACCTGCGGGTTTTAGTAAAACTGTAAACAGTGAGTAACCAGAGAACTATTCGAACGCTTAAGAAAAAGTCTGTGAAAGTATTTGGGCCATATAGATATTCACTCTTGTTTTCTCTACTTCAAAAAAACAAAAAAAAAAATTTTTTCTGAAAACTTGAAAATTTTAATCGAAATTTTGTCTGTCTGTCTCTCTTACACATCCGCGCTTCGTATTGTTTACAACTTTATGAAACAATAAAAAAAGAGAAACCGCGGCTCTTATCCGTTTCGAACGGACGATGCGGTAGGTAATTAGCGATTGTCTGCTGTGATTATGATTAAAGTTACGCTATGCGTATGTGGTATATGTATATAGTGGTTTTCGTATACAGTATCGTGTTTTAATAATAGCCTTATACCCATATGCACATCCCGTTCCTTGTCGGTTTCTAAATATAACTATATTTATTACTATATATTTAATTATTATATAGTAGTTCTTTTTATTAATTATAATGGAAGTATATGTAATTCATTTATGTACAATTCCTAACTATATAATATTGCGGTAATTATTCTCTGTACATTAGTATTTATACTCATATATATATATATATACAATTTAGCTGTACGTATAATAATATATAATACATCGTCTATATGTTATATACGTATACCTACATATAATACGCAATCAGAACAAAACGTTCCGAGATTCAATTTTGACTCACGAACTAAGTGAGGCGCGGCTTGAGGCGCCTTTCATTCTGTCATCCGCCTGACCCGTAACCCATAACCTTATCACCTCTAACTTCCGACCCGTTATCTATTAGCGTTCTATATATTATCTCGTTCGAGGAGAAAAAGAGAGAGAGAGAGAGAGAGAGAGATGAAATTGTGCTATACGTAACTAACCGATGCACAGATGCAGCATATTTTCGTAATCAATAATCCTTAACGATTATGATAATAAATTTTTTTTTTCTCGGTTGATTAAATGAACGAATGGCGAATCACAGCGTCCAAAATTAATGAAGATTATTGTATGTATCTAATAATGATTTACCATATGCAAAACGAATATATTCTATTCAATATTTCCTTTTTTTTTGATTAATTTTAGTTATAGCTATAGGTGTGTCTATGCGGGTGAAGTTATTTGAGAATTTTTAATCAGCGTAATTGTATCGGTCGGTAAAAAAGTTACTCTGAATCATGACTGACATGTAACACCAAGCTCTTGGACCTAGCTACCTGCAGCGGATGATCCGATAACGATAAACGACGATATCGTGGTACCAATAATATCTTGAATAATGTTAATACTAAGTAGATAATTAGGTATACGGTGTTATAAATATATTCAATGTATGAATCGAAAGAATTGTCGTGATAAAAATGAAATAAGAAAGAAAAGAAAGAAAGAATGGGATGAAAGGTTTTGGGTGTATATATAATATAAAGCAACTTTAATTTCGTTCATAGTTATTCTTATTCGATAGATAAAGCTGCATAGAGAGGCTCGCGGGCTAGACTCTAAAAAGTTAGCAGCTACTCGTCCGATACTAGTATTTGAATCGGTGTTCACACCGCGACGAGACGGGAGGGACGGGACGGGACGGGATGAGACGCGACGCGACGCGTCGGTGGCGGCGGCATTGCGGCGCGGCGTCGCGACGGGCGACGTCCTTGCCCCGCCGACATGCTTGCCGTTTGCCGCTTACCGCCTGCCTGCCTGCCTGCTTGGTTGCTGCTTACTTGCTGCCCCGTAGCTCTCTTGTCGCGGAGCTACGCCGGTGACGTAATCCGACCGATAGCTCGCAATCTTGGCGCCGCGTTAACTCGTAATATCTATTTTTATCCGGTTTGGTTTCTCCCACCGTAGGGATCCCAACGTGCGTATATACATACCCGATCGCCTACCTTTCATACACACCTATCTATCTCCCTAAACGACCACGGCTGACTCCTTCTTCTTACTCTCTTACTACTACCCACCTATACAACTGCCCACCAACCGCCTAGCTCGGAAACCCATATAACCTGCACCTCGCCTTTTTCTTTTCCTTTTCTTTTTCTTTTTCTATTTATCATCATTATTTTGTGGTTTCGAAGATAGTAGATATATACAAAAAAAAAAAATTTCTACTTTTCCATCTTCTTCTTCCTCTTCTTCCTCTTTTTTTTGTATTTTATTTTTTACAAAATAGCTCTAGGCAATTCGTATCTACGCAGTTTATACTCAATATAGTCGAGACGATTGAATTCGATAAGTTATTTTACTATTTACTCTTGAATTGGTTGGTATTGAATTAGTAAGTTAGATGATATATGTCGTCGTCGTCGCTGCATAAGGCTTTTGCAACAGAAACAGCACGCGGGCGTTCAGTGGACCGAGCTAGCTCTAGCTTTAGCTTCAGCTCTAGCCACCCTGAAATCATCATTAACGTCATAAAAGATAACGGCTTATAGAGATAGAAATAAAAAATGTATCCTATGCGATAATTCACGAGAATTACGTAGTTGTGGCAATTTATGAAATTCATACTTATAACTTGGCTCTGGCTCTTGCTCTTGCTCTTCTCTTCTCTCGTCGCGCTGTTCCATGCTACCGCCTTACTTGCTCGTTTGCTCTTCGAGCTGAATCTGGTATTACATTATACCCCGTACAGCAATATAAGGTACATACATACATAGATAGATTACGTGGTATTTTACGTTATAAGGTACCGCGGGGATCGTCGCCGCAGACTCATCTCTCCGCGGTATAGCGTTAGGTACGTAATTTATACGTGTGTGTTTGTATGTATGTATGTACATACGATTAAAGACGGTGTTGTATTAGCTCGTGCCTCGTGCGCGAGAGACCGGAGCCTAGCTCGGCGCGGGTACGTCCAGTTAACCTTTTTTACGGGACAGGATGAAAATTATAAGATAATTGCCAACGAGGAACGAGATAGTCACTCGCTACGACGGCGATATATGTATATAAGTATATATATATATATACATATATACATATGCCTATGTATGTAGATATATATACCTATAATGCAACAAACGACGCGCGGTCGTCCGACGTTCGACGTGGCGTAGCCGTTACAGGCGTGGGTTGACCTCCAGACGCGGATGGAGTCGCGAAGAACTCGGACGCCTCCGTCGCGGCGCCGTGTCACCCCTCGAAAATTTTCAACATTTTCAATTTTTTATTTGCTAATTTTGACTGGATTGAATTTTTTACGGATAATAGAATGGAGGGATATAAAGATATGTATAATTGCTAAAGATACATCCATCGATGTAATAAAACCTATAGCAAAACAATTATACGTATTGTATAGCGTAACGAAAATCACGGGGAAGCAACAGGTTGCGAGAGTCGACACCCTTCCGAGCTATAGTTTTTTTTTTCTTTCTTGATGGATGGGGGAGTCTGCTAATAAAGCTGCAGATGGGGGAGGATCTCAGGACCATTTTAGTAGAGCAACAGGTGCCTGTATATACGCGATTTCGCACCCCTGTATATAAACGTGATGCCGGGTGTAGGTACATACCAAAATTATAATCGGGAAATATCAGAGCTTCGTCCCCTTTGTTTTCTGTTCAATTTATACAGCAAACGTTTGATTTTCTTGGTTTGTTTTCTGCCTTAAATCGTCGATTTTTCAGATTGGAATAGCGAAACCGAAAGAATGTACTTTTTTTTTTTTTTTTCAATTCGTCCATTTGAAGGTATATATTCGATAAATTAAAAATCCGCATTTTGCATATATACAAATATACATACGTATGTACATACGTATGTACATAATTATACTTATCAAATGAAAAAGTTTTCTCCTCGATAAATCGAACCCCGATGATTCGCTTTCCCGGAACCGCGCTGTAATTCGATTCTCTGTGGCCTCTACATATTATACATATACATATATGTACATATATATACCTTCGGTCAGTAAACTGATAGGTCGTGGAACAATAGCGTTAGTTATTAATAGGTTTGTAACAAGAGGAGGTGTTAATAACGATTTTCAAATCAACTGGGTCAACAGAATCGAGCGTAGTACATAACTACGTGCCATCTGCACGCAGTAAAGATCATTTTTCGCAAACAATCTCAATGCTAAAAATATTCCAGGAGGATAAAAAAAAAAATAAATCAAAAAATAAGAAAGATAATCTAAAATATATAATAATTTCGGTTATGTATGTCCTCGTGCAAGCAAAAGTGAAAAGAAACCGCCTTATTAGGATATAAAATAAGTACATATGTATAATAATCAATCTATCATATCTATATGTACTCGTGGTTTTTTTTTTTCGTTTGTTTGTTTTTTTTTTTTGTCTTTTTTCGGACTCAATCATTCATCAGATCTCCGACTGCAGTAACGGGTGCAATTGCACAGGGTAAACTGATAATATAATAATTTCTATACCTATATATATACATATATGTACCTACTATATCTTCTGATAACCGGCACGGGTCCATTTTCGATTAAACAATCTACTATTCGCAGATAACAGATCGTATCGAACTTTCGTTATCGGATTATATATACACGGCTGTGTATCTATACGTATATATCTGATCGTATTTGCTACTTGCGTTATGTTGCTATATATACATACTATAAATTAAGAGTTATAAAATTTCTCTGTATATCTCTTCATTCGAATTTATTAGGTACATTATTATATTTACTAAAATTTTCTGTTTTCTTGCCCGTTTTTTTTTTTTTTGTTTCATCAAAGAAAAAATAATAATAATAATAATAATAATAATAATAATAGTTAACGTTATGTATTACATGCACAGAGATATGTATACATTAAGATTTCTTCGAACTTATTCTCTGCAACGGATCGCATCAAATAAATAAATGAATTAATTATTTGGCAATATCTGTATGTATCCACCTGCTCGGATAATTAATCGATAAGTTATAAATGTGTACATATATATACCTAGAGGGAATTTTAAACGTGGATAAAAACCAGTTATTATATGGATAACCTTTATCGCTATTTTTCGGTAAATTAATTTACCCTGCAGCGGGTCTTATAGGTAGTACCTTATACCTACCTGACTAACTATAATGTACCTGTATAATGTCCTATATACATTATTATATACGTATATAGCGAATATTAGTTTTCGCCTCGTGGCGACAAAATTGGCAGACGTATGTTACGTACGTTTTTACCCGCACGTAACTATAATACAAGGTAAGGCGTCGCGACGGCGGGCCTTCGTTATACTCGCCTATACTATATATATACGTATACATATGTATATATATACGTATATATATACACGTTTCTTCGAACTCTGCATAAATAGCCGGAAACTGTAACTTATATATCGTTTTTTCATTGTAAAAATTTTTAATCGTTGTTTTTATAGTTAAATATATATATATATATATATATATATATATATATATATATATATATATATATATATATATATATATATATATATATATATATATATATATATATATATATATATATATATATATATATATATATATATATATATATATATATATATATATATATATATATATATATATATATATATATATATATATATATATATATATATATATATATATATATATATATATATATATATATATATATATATATATATACCTATGTATAACCACAGGATTTATTTTGAAAATTACAGATTTATCGGAACAAAGAGAATGGTGCACCCTTGCATACTGGGAACTCGGTGGAAGAGTGGGTCGTCTATACCCTGTCGAACCGTCGACGGTGAACGTTTTCGATTCACTCCTAGACGGCGATGGTCTATGTCTATCGAACCTTGCTGAAAATCACTCGACATCTCCGGCTATCCAAAGGACTCGGAGTAAGATAGGACTTGGTGAGTGTTGCAGTTCACGTTATCCGATATTTCACTTGAATTTTTTACTCTGAGTTTATTTTTCCCCAAATTGACTGAAAAAAAATTGGCAAAAAAAAAACCATAAAATTATTTACGACAAAGAATAATTAATTAATTATTTAATTAATTAATTAATATTCCAGGCCTGACGTTGAGCCAGGAATCAGACGGTGTGTGGGCTTACAACAGGTCAGAAAATCCGATATTCGTAAATTCCCCGACCCTCGATGACCCGGAATCGAGAACACTTTTGGTGTACCGAGTACCGCCAGGATTTTGTCTCAACATATTCAACAGGGAAAAAACTATGAAACAATCATACAGCATACAATCGTCTCAAATTAGTCAAGGTGCCCAAAATTTTGCCACCGGTCCAGTAGACGTAAACTCCGTCCGTATTAGCTTCGCTAAAGGCTGGGGACCCAAGTACTCAAGACAAGAGGTAACCTCGTGCCCATGTTGGCTGGAGGTGCTATTAGCACCTTGTAGGTGATCTCTACGTAATTCAGAACCGTTTCATCGTACTCTGCAAAATTTTATCTTAATTATTATTATTATCATTATTATTATTATTAATTATTAATATTATTATTATTATTAATATTATTATTATTATTATTATTATTATTATCATTATTATTATTAATTATTCATTATTATTGACGATTTTTTTTTTATTTATTGATTTTATTTTATTTTTTTTTTTCCATTTTCGTCTTTTGCCACGCTGACGATAATTTTTTGTATTTTTATTCGGTACAGCGATTATATGTAATATGCAAAATCGACATTTTTACAGGTATATTATACCTATAATAATATATATTATAGCGGACTCGAACTTGCTATAGCGTCGTTGTTGTTCTTCTTCTACTTGTTCTTGTTGGTCTTGTTGTTGCTGTTGCTATACATATATTGTACATCCTTTTTTTTCTATTATTATTATTATTATTATTATTATTATTATTATTATCACTATTATTATTAATATTGTTAATGTTAATATAATATTATTAGTATTATTATTCGTCTTCGTCATCTTCTTCTTCATCTTCTTCTATACGTTTTTTTTTTTTCTTTTTTATTTTCTTTTTATTATTATTATTATTATGATGATTATTATTGAAATTATGCTATACAACTACTTTTATACAGTGTAAAAGTGGACGTTATACTTAATTATAAAAAATGAAGAAGAAAAAAAGAAAAGAAAAAAAAAGATTCTGAACTGTAAATCAGAATTTCTTTATCGATGTATAAAAAAAAAGAAAAAAAAAATGTATATAATGTCAGGATAGACTGGATTTAATTTTTCATTGAAATTAATACGATGACTCGATATTATAGCGTCGAAATAAAAAAAAAATATATATATATTTATATTTATATATATGTATATAAATATATTCCATATATATGTATATATATATTTCTTTACCTTCTTTCGTTTCTTCAAACTAAATTATTTGTCGAAAATGTATAATTTTTTTTTTTTATTCCTCGTTGTTTTGGATATTGTTTTTTCGGGTTCTTCTCTTTTTTTCTACAAAACAATTATAACAGAGAATAGTGAGAAGATGTTGAGATATACCTATATTTTTATTTTATTTCTTCAGTATATAGAAGAATATGGCAAAAAGATTTCACAAAAAATAAAAATAAAAACAAAAATGAAAGAAAATACAGAAATTTGAGAGTAATAAAAAATAAAAGAGAAGGAGATAAATCAGAATTGATTAAATGTGGAAATATCCTTAGAAATTTCGTCCGTCACAGTCAATTATATACATATGTATACATATATTTTTTTTTTTTTCGTTTCGTTATTGGATTTGAATTTCTATTGTAACTTCTAATATATATGTACACATGTATGTATAAATACGAGTGTATAGCGAAAAAGTGGAGAAAAAAAAAATTCAAATATATAATTCCATTTGTGAACTGTAGCCGCCAGACTGAAAGTCAATATAATTAATTAATTAATTAATCAATCAATCAATTGAATAATAAATTAATATTTGTGTACATATATATATATATATATATATATATATATATATATATATATATATATATATATATATATATATATATATATATATATATATATATATATATATATATATATATATATATGTACCTATAGAATTATTTAAAAAAATCGTATCTGTAGCGTTATTTTTTCCACACTTACGTACATACGTACGTAAATACGTACATAAAATCCACACACACACACACCTATTCGTGCCTATATGAAGTGTATAGAAAGAGAAAAAGAAATGAAAATTAAAGTGAAGAAATAAAAAAAGAGAAAAAAAAAACGAAAAGAGAAGAAAAACAGTAACAAACAAACAAAATACATAAATGATAATGAGGTAAATTAAAAGTAATTTATAATGTATACTTGAGATAAGACCATAAGGATAATAATAATAACAATAATAATAGTAATAATAATAATAATAATAATAATAATAATAATAATAATATGAATATGAATAATAATAACAATAATATGAATAATAATAATAATTACAATAATAATACTACCAACAATAATAATAATAATAATAATACGTATAATGTGAAAGTTGACCGCGTCCATTGATTATTATATTATAATACCAACCATCATCTATCTGTATACTGAAAAAAAGATAGGAAAAAACGTTAAAAAAAAATTAATTGCGATTACACGATTGGTGGGTAATAAACTTTTTTTTTTGTTTTTTTTTTCAAATTTTTTATTTTTGATCTTTTTTTTCTCGTATACATATTGTATACCATTAGATATATACTTTAGGTAATAGGTATATGTATACATATATATCGAATATATGTATATTATGGATTGTGTAATTATTTGATAAAAATTTGTCCAAATACAATATTTCTGTATAAATATTATTTATATTATTATATCTGTGTAAAAAAAGAAAAATAAATAAAAAAAAAAAAAAATAACAATCTATGCAAATGGAATAAAAACAAATTTGAAAAAAATAAAAAATCAAATCACCAAATTAGACATATGGAGAAGTAAAAAAAAACAAAAAAAAACGATCATACACTGTGTTAATCTACTACTATATACTAATAATAAATTATGTTTCGCGAATAATAGTGTTAGTACGCATATAGACTGTCTTATAAGAATATAATATAATATTATATAATATAATATAACATAATATAATATAATTATGAAGAGTTTTCTTAGGCCTGCGATACAGGGTGGCTATAATAATGGCTTAGCAACAAAATAAAAAAAAAAAATAAAAAACAATAAAAGAAAAAGAAAAAAAAGCGAATAAATGAATGAATAAAAATTAAAAAACTGAATAAAAAATAACGACAGATGCACGATTTATATTGATTTCTTCTGTATTTTTTTTCGTTATCCACGTACTTATATTACGTATGTATGAACGTATGTATGTATGTGCATACATACATATATTACATACGATTATTATTTTCCTCTTTCTTTTCCCTTTTTTTTTTGTCCACGTTTATCGACAATTTGAGACGCGGATTATGTGACGATGACAAAGACGAGAACGATAACGTAATATTTGTAAAGGACGAGGCACGAGATAGTTAACAATTAGCTATATACATAGGAATCATGTCTGTGAATACATAGTGCCTTTTATTATAGCGTTCACTGTTCATTAATTAAATAGTTCATTAATTAGTTAATTATTCAAATTTGTAATATGTAACTACCTATATATATACATATATATATACACACACACGAAACATGTATCTATACTACGTATACATAGGTATACACATATATTATATGTAATCTACGTTAGTATAACGATGCTCTACTTTCAAAACGCGATTTGTGAAAATTAGAAAGACGAAAACTAAAAGAAAAGAAAGTAAGAAGAACAGTAATAATGATAATAATAATATTAATATTAATATATTAATATTAGTGCTAATGAAGACGTTAGCAACTTTATATATACATACAGATATCTCTGCGTGTTGAAATAAAATTCTTGTTAAATAATAGCAGCAGCATAAATTGTCTATTATTATTATTTATTTAATCTATTTGAAACCAAAATAATAATTTAAAAGAAAAAAAAAAATCAATATTATGTATAAATTGTTGAAGTATATACCTATGTATTTATGGTAATGCGTAGGTGTAAAACAGAGAGAGAGAGAGAGAGAGAGAGAGAGAGAGAGAGAGAGAGAGAGAGAGAGACGAAAGAAACAAGAAAATAAAGAAATGCCCACTTTGTAAATTAATAAGAACAACAAGTGCAAATGAACAACGATTTTCAAAATCATTATTCTTACGAAAAATTTGTTATTATTATTATTATTACTATTATTGTTATGTAGATATACTTTGAGTTGTGAGAACAACTCTTATTTTGATTTGTATAACGGTAACAATTAATAACAGAAAGAAAAAAAAAAAACAAGTGGAAAAACTAAGGAAAGACTACGATATATACATAGTACGTTATTTTATATTGAATCGCACTGAAAATATAATCGTCTGTACCTATTACATGTATAGTTGTGACGAGAGACGAGATTAGAAGATTACAAAAAGTTGGAAGAAGATGAAGATGAAGAAAAAAAAAAAAAAAATCAAAACGAAAATAGCTGGCATTTATATATAATTATTGCAGATATATTATTATAACGATATAAATATTGTAAAGAATAATAAAAATTGAAGAAAAAAAACAAACAAAAAAAACGAAAAGAAAATAGAGAGAGAAAAAATAATTAATTAATAATCAATAATAATGATGATAAAACGAAATGGAAAATCGTTTCGACCATTGCAGCGTGTAATATTCGTCGTATTGCGTCGTGTATGTTTAGTCTGAATATTAGGGGCAGACAATCAAATGCACTATAATATACAGCTAATATATATAATATAATTATTATATATAGGGATATATACATATATATTATTATAATCGATCGAATATAATACGAACTAGGTAAATAGGAAGTGCAAGGGGTGAGAACAAATAGGCGTTAAAAAGGATATAAAAAAAAAAAAAAAAATTATTTTCCATTCATGCAATATTAAATAATGTATAATCGAGAGTATAAGCGTTTATCGCATCTAGTTCGTGAGAAAGCTGTATAATCTAAATTTATTGTATATATTTGTACATAATAAACTAATATTATATACCATATTATACAATACATACAAGAAGAAAAAACGAATACAGAAAAAAAAACGTTAATACATACATACATACATACATACACAGAAACGTCCGCAAATAAAAATACTATATAGTTCTTGCGAATGTAATAGTGATAATGTTAATATTAATAATCCTATTGTAATAATGATAGTAAAAATAATAATAATAATAATTACAACAATAATAATAATAATTATAATAATAATAATAACAAGAATGAAATAATAATAGTAATAATAATATTAATATTATTAATAAAAATAATAATAATTATAATTATAACAATATACAGGTATCTCCCGAAAACTTATATATGTATATATATATATATATATACTATCCATATATGTATATATATGTATAGTATATATGAGTATATTAATAACTATTTTAAATATCACTGTATTATTCAATTCCGCAAACGAATATAATAATTTCAAATTTTGAAGTGATGTATCAAAAGTTCGAGGGGGAGCACTTTCATTTTTACAAAAACAATGAAAAACAAACAAACGAAAAAAAAGAATATATATATCTATATATGAAATGAAATTTTTTTTATTATCTACCGTTTTTTTTTTTTTTTCTTACATATATATGTATATATCTTTATCTCTGTCTCTCTTTCTTTCGTGGTACGACGTTCAACTCGTGTCAAATTCCTTTTTCTTAACGACTGAGGTAAGTATTTTTGTTTTTTAATTTTAACAATTTCTTTTTTAAAACAACCGAACAGTTTCGAATGAAAACCATGACGAGAATATAAATTAAATTATATAAAAGAAATCTATAATTATCTTTTCTTATACTTTATTAGAAAAATTTCTATATAAATAATTATCAAAGGAAATTTAACCAAAATTTGATATTTGTGTAATATAAGCAATTTCTCAATCTTCAAATTATATACCGATATAATATGTATATGAAACTTACTTCTCATTGTCAGTATAATAATAGTTAATTGTAGGAACGGTCAAGTAAAGATATACTATTCGTCATATTATAATTAATTACAGATCACATTCTAATTGTATACATAAATATATTTATAACATATTGATATATAGCCACACATTACGATATGTACCTAATATTACAATTTACACACATCAATATATTTACAGTCTTATACCTATATATAGTTCTAAAACGAAACTAATTTTTTTGCTCCGAAACAGAGACACGCACACATACACACATACATATGCAGGAATTGAATGAAAACCTATTTCTACATATCAACCTCTTGAGATTATTTCACGCATCAATTTTACACTATACGGCTGGCTACGTTGGGTAATTTGTAAATATAGAGTTAAATTTTAGGCAGATGAAACGATCACATCTTTTTCATCGAATTTTCGCCTAGTAATAACACCTTTTTTTGGTATCAAAAAACCGAGCAGTCCACCAACTGAAATGGAAGAAAAAAAAATACATAAGAAATAGAAATCGAGTATAGAAAATTGACAATTAATTGCAATTATTGATTGTATAGATGTTTTATATATACTTACACACAACTACACCACCGACGAGAAATATTGGTACTCCGCAATTAATATCAAGGAGTAAACCGAATAGTATATTACTAACGATGGCACCAATCCTCCCAGATAATGTTGCCAAACATATAGCCATAGCGTTAACATTTGTCGGAAATATATCGACGACCACACTACTTAATACCATATTTCCTGTGGCTATAAAAGTCGAAAATAAACAGGCGACTATAAGATTCTGGGATGCAGATCTCAGGAAGTATATTGAACAGCCGAAAATTCCCGAAATCACCATTGTCGCGACTGGAAGATGAGAACAATTCATTAAACAACCCGGTGTAATTTAAGGGTTGAAAATACGTCAGGGCAACGAAAAAATCTATCTATCTATTTTTTTTTTTTTTTTTTTATAATTTTGACACAGACTTAACAGACCTTCAACCCTTCTACAGTATCGTATTTTTTTTTTTTTGCCTTCGCCTAATATCTCCTTAATTTTTGTATCTTCTTACCTGGCATCGTACGCCGGCCTAATCGATCGGCCAAATATCCCGAAGCAACATTTCCAATAAGACTGACAGCATTCACAGTTAAAGTATTGATAAATACTCTTCCGTCAACCGTACCCGTACACGTTAATACGTCGAGGGGTTTCTGCTGCGTTATATCATCGACGATTTTTTTACCAAATAGAATTCCGGTATCGGTTATATTCCGCGTTTGCGTTATCGCCTGGGCCACAGGCTCCGATATTTCTACTGCAAAAGAAGCCAATTCGCATACTGTGACCGTTGTGTTAGGGTGTAATTTGTAATACGTCTCGAAACGGTTGAAAAGCTCCGGAAGCCACAGACCTAAGCCGTAGTATCTGAAAGATAAAAAAAAAAAAAACGTTGAAATCTTATTTCGTGGTAGAAATTTACTCCAGGTAAAAAATCTTCAAGACATTTTATTCTGCTTTTCAATCGTTCTCAAATGGCTCACAATATTTTGATCAAATTTTGAACGATTACCCATATATTCGTTGACTTTATTCACCAAAAATCGATCATTTCGATCCGCACTATGGACAATTTTGGCATTAGTTGGCATTAGTTCAAGTTACGTACCCAAACATATTGGCGAAGAGCATGGCCGAGCAGAGTATCGCATATTTTAGAAGCGGGGGTGTGAATAGGCAGCATATCTGTTTCCAAATACTCAGCAAAATTTTAGTGATAAGATTTTCGCTGTTTTCGTCCAGACTGGCTTCCTTGTTTACGGTGGATTCGTCAGCCAGAAGAGTTTTCACCTTAAATCGTGACAAGAGTTATTAATTTCAGTGTGAAAGTGAAGCAGCTATCACATATAAGTTTCTAGCATAAAAAAAATGTCTGATTTCATTTTTAAAATCGAGAATACGAATTTTCTCGTTTACGAAACTCACCGGATAATCGTGAGCGCTTTGTCCGGTATTAACAACGTATATATTTCGCAAAATTTTCAAAGCGTCTTTACACTTTCCTTGGGAAACAAAGAACTTTGGACTCTCTGGAAATCGCAGTAGCAAAATTCCGCTCACTAGAGCTGGGAGGCCGAATAGAGCCACGAATAATCGCCAAGAGTTGAATAAAAGACCGTGAATTCGAAGGTCGAAGGTCAGAGGTATGATTATCCAAGCCACGCCTGAAAAACATAATGATAATTATTATTTTTGCAGCAGTTTTGCAATAATCCAACGATAAGAATCGTTAATCTCACCTGGAAGCACCAGCCAGGCAAGAGTGAAGAAGAATCCGACGTAGCATATACTTTTAGCGCGTTGTTTTTCGGCATGAAATTCACCCAGGTAAGAGAAGACGAGGCTTCCTGGTGCCCCGATACTGGGATAGAAAAAAAAAAAACGATGGGTTTTTACGGTTTAAGAATTATTTTTTTATGCATGTATACACGTATAGCATTTTTTGAATACAGCGTGAGGCGAGATTTTACTTACACGAAACCGTTCAGAAATCGAAAGGCGAAAAGGATCGGAAAACTTTGCGACAAACTGGATATCAGGGTGATGGTACCATCGGCTAACAACGTGCCAACGAGGATATTCTTCCTTCCAAAAATATCGGCGATTATTCCCCATAGCATCGCGCTCGCTACTCCACCTGGAAAAACACATTTCCTCATTCATCGACGATTGAAAGAATAGCTTTCGATCTTCAGTAAGTTTTTTTTTTTTTTTTTTTGAATTATTGATGATACAGAATATATCGAAACACGAGAAAAATTTGCTGATAATCGAGTCTTTGAGATCCAATCTCTGTTTTTATTTTTCTTTTTCTTCGTTTACTTGCTTTACATCCTGATGAAATTTCTTACCGGCTAGAAATCCCACATTAAGTAATCCCTTCTCTTCGGATGACAACTGGAGATCGCAGGCTGCTGATGGCAGTATGTAAGCATTGAGGCCGTTCTGGAAGCCTGCTGACATGAAGATCAGACCGCAGAGTAGAACGAGCTCGAAGTGATACCTTCCGTAACCTGACGAACGAAAGGTAAGAGAAAAACTTGAAATTTATATAAAAACGAAACGGAAATGTCACGTGTTTTCATTTTTTTCCCATCGATTTTCGAATAACTTACCGCATAATGTAATGGCTTTGTTAAAATCCGCGGCGTCGTCCTTCGTCCTTCTAGATTTTTCTATACAAAACGGACAAAAATTCGTAAATTTTTTTCAGTAAAATTTCGTCAAAATTAGGAGTCGAAAAAAAACGGAACTTCGGTGGGAACTTAGAATAAGCTTAAAGCTAACCCGTAAAACAAATATGCAATTCTTCTTTCATGCTATAATCCTGCAAGTAGCGCTCCATGTAGCATAAAATATTATACCACTCAAACAAATATCCATCTAGAGATACACTGGCGCTCCGATCATAAGTGACAAGAAATTTATAGAGTCGTGCTCATACCAATCCAGTTTTTTTCGCGTTGCGGAATAAATTGTGCTATTATACGAGTTATTGCCGCGGTCTTCTATTACCATTGTTTAAAATGAATTCTGCACATAATTACACATTGAATTCTTCGATTTCCCCGGAAACTATACACATACCTACAATACATAATAGTAATGAAAGAACGAGATGCGAGCAGCTGGTGCATCGCGTTGCACACTTGTTAATATAGACAATATGTATAACAAAGCTCGCGGTCGTCATATATCTGTTAGTGAAAATATAGTTGTTAATGACGTGACGTGCGAAAGGTGTACAATACCTTATTATATTTTACCCCACGCAGAGCCGTACTGCAGCCGCAGTTTATTCTACAAGATTTTTATTCGCGGGGGTTTCAATAATCGCCGAATTAAATAAAAAAAATTTGCGGACAAAAATTTTCTTATCTCAGAAAATTAATTAACGTGCATTCTGAAAAACGTTTAGTATGTTTGCAGATTTAGATACATACCTAAGTACACGTGTATTAAAAAAAAAAGAAAAGAAGATATTGTTTAAACTTCTCTTCCTGTTTATGAGCGAAGCGAACACCTTTATACTGCAGAACACGTCATTCAAGTATGTCAAAACTTTCAGTTAAAAAATTTTACAAATTGCAATATCAGCGATTCTTTATAGTTGTTGAGAAATTGATTGACAATATAAAATATTACCAAGTAACAATACTGCAGTTTCGATGTTTCTCTATGACGTATACGATAATTATTAGCGGCAGGAAAAAAAATTGCTTACATTCAACGGCAAAAAAAAAAAAAACTCACCAATCGTGTAAAGCGCCGGTTGTTCAGGGGGCTGAATATTTCCTTTCGGAATAGACGTGCCGTTGTTAATTTTTATCGGCCTACAAAAATTTCCGTTAGTTGATGTGGCTCGGTCCATCGCCTGATAAAATTGTTCGGGATAAGACAACCGTCTTCTATCGTTCCTCGGCGATACCTGGAGCATCGAAGAACACGAGACTGATGAACTTAGACTTACGTTGGGTACGGTCAACATCGGTTGTAAAATAATAATTATGTCATGCGCAGCGGAATTATTCACCGCCTCGTTCCCGCATCAGTTTCCCTCCCCGCCTTAATCAAACAACACTTCACCTTTGATTATACCGGCAAATTTTAATTTTTTGTCCTTTTTTTGCCTCCTTTTTTTCTGTTTTTTTTTTTTTTTTTTTTTTTATTTTATTTTACTTCACCGAAAGATTTCGCCGCGTCTTCCAAAACTTTCGAAAGAAATGAAGAAGTATAGGAAAAAATGAGGGAAGAGAATATGAATGAACGATGTACATTGTGCATTATACTTATGCGATTGTAGTAATCTTTGTTTACAGAAATTCTTAGCTACAGATTATAACCGAAGAATTTCATTTTCGACGAATACGATAATTATGCGATATACCGATCGCTTATGTCTTATCTTTGGTAATTTTCCGCGACCAACTTTACTTATAATTATTGTCCATATAGTCGTCGCGGTGCCAGGCGCGCGTCTACATCCTACTATACATATATCGAATTGCAACAACAACGTCAGTTTAATACCTACGTCAAAAGCTCTCGGAGACGTATAGCAAAATCGATTGAATCGATGAAAATTAGAGAAACAAAAATAAAATAAATAATAATAGAAAGAAGACACTTGCCATCACTGTCCCTGCTATTCGAATGCATTTTATAAAGAATGTTGGGAAGTCAACAGGTGTTTGAACCACATTTAAATTATAATTAATCGCGCCACGTATCATACACTTATTACCATTTTACACTAAAGTATCACATGCAAAATTTTATATCTGCAATTGTCGAAGGAACAAATGAGTAGAATATAAAATCTGCATATTATAGCGATACCTAATAATTTTTAGTTTTAGTAGATTTTGTAAAAAAAAATTTTTCGTTTTTTTTTTTAGTCTTTTTTGTACATTTGAAAATATGAAAAAATTTTCTACCAACGAAAAAAAAAAAAAATGATGATACAATAATCAAACTGCAGGACGTATATGGATAAAATTTCTCAAGAATTTGACAAGTAATTTTTTGTGCATACATACCTTATCTTTATTTTCAGAATCAGTTGACAATGAGTGGTAGGGAATATGCTTAACGTCTTTCGTATCTACGCCTGATAAAAGCGGAGTTTTAACGCTCATTATTGTAAAAAGGAATGAATGAATTCGAGAAGCGATAATTTTGACTTATATGTATATTTTGTGCGATTGGGTATAATCTAAATGACTTTTAAGAAACCGTGAAATTTGATAAGTAAATTTTCTTACGAGGCCCGCTCCCTCGCATATTCAGAATAAGACTTCGCAATTCTCGGTTTCGACGGGTGCCTGGTGCCTTATTGTCAAAAGTCGATAAAACCCCGGCTGCAGGGCCTGCCTTATAATCCCGCGTTTATAATTACTCGATATTTATGTACCAGCTATCCATCTGCGACAAGTATTTAAGCATTTTTCTCATCTAGTTATTCGCAGCTCTAATACATCCACATGCCTATATACATCGTGGATAGGTGGGTATATATATATATTTTTTTAAAAGCGGATTAGCCGCGTTGCGCAAAGGATCCTCGCAAGTAGCGGGTGGAAAAATTCTATTTAATTATCCAATAGCCGTTATTCTCGGTTAAATGCAATCGGCTACGCAACATTTGCGAGACATTGGTAAGAGGGTGTGTCTATCTCTCGATAACAGATATCGGGGAAGTTCGTTGGCAACGATAATTACAAATTGTTAATTAATGGCTATAATGATTAGAATTTTTCTTTATTCTTTCATCTGGGATTCGTAAAGGCAATGATCTACAAAAAAAAAATCACTATAATCCGTTCAGCAAGTAATTTATTTCATATAAAAAACAATTACATTACACAATGAAGATTGGTGTTCAGAATTTTTTTTTTCTTCATTTGCGACATTCATACTTCATATATCTTGTCTAAAAATAAATCACATTTGTTTTACGGTTTATTATCGTATATATTAGCGTGCATATAGCTGCTAACAATTTCACCGGACGCTCGTTAATGAAATAATCTACTTGTTCTGATCCAGATCGTCTGGTAGCAGTCCTATTCCAGCCAGTCATCCACTCATACATTGTACCAGCTATAGGTATCTATAATTGACGGCATGGCGTATATATGGACATTAGTGAGCAAACATTATCTTTCGATATCGTATTTGCATGTGCGGAATGTAAATTGATAGAAATGCTTGCGGAAATATAATCGAGAAAGTTTTTTCATTTTTATTATAATACAGAGAATGTAATATTCAGTTCACTTCTTTTCAGATAATATTTTTCATCAATCCAGTCAAATTAATCTTACATTTTTATCAATACTTCTTTGTTCCATTCAATTTAGTACTTCGTTTTGTATTTAAAGATAAATTCACCCCTATTACTTTCTCAAGCTCATAGAACCGCGACTATAGACTCTGGTATATTTGTCTGTTTTTTCTAAATTGACATACACATATAGGTATACACATATTAGAATCTTATTTGCCTTAGAAAAACGGAGCGAATTTTTTTACATTATTGGTACAGGCATGCACTTATAGCCATTGGTCGGTTACAATTCTTGGAAAATGGTGTGTACTCGATTGTGAGAAACGTTACATTTGACAATTACGCGAAAAAAAAATACGCCAATATTTGCTCGCCAGGGTGCGGTTTAACGTTTGGATTAAGTTCATCCACCGACCGATTATAATAGCGAATCGATCCACCTGCAATTATATTTTACTGATTAGAGTACCTGTTCGCGTACCTATTATTTATACAATTTTTATAAAATTTTTCAACATCCCTGCAAATCGATATAAATCATTGTTCAATAAATAATAATTTTTACTATGCGGAGAATTCATACTGATTGCCGCCTTCCATTTGCGGCGAAAGCAGTTCGTCAATTTGCCACAAATATACTGTATTGGGGTCGGAATTACTTTTGACGCTAACATCGGTACGCCTTGTCACATGCAACCAGCATTATATTGCGGTAATTGCATATAATAAGGCGCAACAATGTAGCAAAGGAGTTCGTCGATTCAACCGTAGTGATGGATACGGATTTGGTGAGGAGTTCAATGGCCCTCGTGGCCTCGAAAGCTCCGCATGGGGGTTGCGATAACGAAATCTGACTATGGCTTGTATCTCGATAAAGATACTCCGATTGCAGAGAAGTTGTCGCAGCCTATGACAATGTTCTCGACGACGAAAACAAATTCTTTATACCTAGTTTTTTGTGTAATATATTGAATGATTTTGATATTGTAATACTCGTCCTTCTGTTACAGGTGAATAAACTTCTTTTCGTCTCTCTGCATGTCTCATTCGCTTACGAAATAAGGAATTTCAGTTTCCTATAGGCAAACGTTAGTCAAGAGTGGGGGAAGCGGGCTTCCAGAGTATATTAGCTACCAGTCGTTCATCAGCGCTGCAGCGTGCAGCACCACGTCTGACGTCAGAGATTTGAGTTCTGTGTAATGCTCGCTGCTCCATCTGTGGAGCAGACTTTGCAGCATCAGCGCCGTTCAGCTTCCTTAGGCAAACGTTGGTCAAGAGTGGGGGAAGCGGGGTTCCAGAGTATATTAGCTGCCAGTCGTTCATCAGCGTTGCAGCGTACAACACCACGTCTGACGTCAGAGAATTATAACGCACCATAACACATTTTTGACTTATGTTTAATGCTCCCTGCGCCATCTATGGAGCAGAGTTTGGATGATGTACTGCTCTTACCGACAGTCATGCTATATACCGATTTTACGGGACAAAGTAGTTTGTCACTTCGACCGCGAGATGGCGATACCATTTTAGACTCCGTTGGTGGGGCGAGCAGCGACCTTGAACTGGATCAACTGCACCTGCTGTAGCAGGGTCAGTGCACTCAGTGGCTCCCGTGGAGCCAAAGAGTTCGCATGGGGGTTGTGTTAACGAGATTCAAAATGAATACTCCGAACTGATATTTATTTATGTATTTATTTATTTATTCAAACCAGATTACATAGTAACAGTCCAATATAATACTGTATCCTGCAAAGATGCACAGTATCTGTACGCAGTCCGGCCACTTAATCCTAACCTGAAACAAAATACGAATTACGAAAAATATTAATTTGCAGTGTCTCAATGGCATTGTTATTGCACATCGATTATTCTTATATAATTTTGGATAGTTAATTTGTAGATTTTGATTTTATTATTTTTCATATAATAAAAATAATAATGATAATGATTTTTCTTTAAGTGCATATACATATACAATGCTGATATTTCATATACATTTTTAAAATAGTTGCATTGTAGTGTATTATTAGTAGTATGTAATACAATTGTAATTTATATGTATATGAAAATGACCTGTATCTCAAAAAGCAAATAAAGAGACGATCAAATGCAATGGGTACATATTTATTTTTGAGAAAATAATTATTAGTTGTCTTTTTGCAAATTTTTCCCAGTCCTAATCGACCGCACTTTCCTAACTCGCCCAGTCCCTAATCGACTGCGTTTCCTAGCTCGCCCAGTACTTCGAAATTTCAAGTCGAAAAATTGCTCCTGGTATCAGGAGAACATCTGACCCGAGGAGGTGTTCCGAAATTTTGGCGGGAAAACCCCCTGACTGTATGTCTAAGCAAGCATGCCTCTCTCTCTCTCTCTCTCTCTCTCTCTCTGCATGTCTCATTCGCTTACAAAATCGAGAATTTTAGAAATTTCAAGTCGAAAAATTGCTCCTGGTATCAGGAGAACATCTGACCCGAGGAGGTGTTCCGAAATTTTGGCGGGAAAACCCCCTGACTGTATGTCTAAGCAAGCATGCCTCTCTCTCTCTCTCTCTCTCTCTCTCTCTGCATGTCTCATTCGCTTACAAAATCGAGAATTTTAGAAATTTCAAGTCGAAAAATTGCTCCTGGTATCAGGAGAACATCTGACCCGAGGAGGTGTTCCGAAATTTTGGCGGGAAAACCCCCTGACTGTATGTCTAAGCAAGCATGCCTCTCTCTCTCTCTCTCTCTGCATGTCTCATTCGCTTACAAAATCGAGAATTTTAGAAATTTCAAGTCGAAAAATTGCTCCTGGTATCAGGAGAACATCTGACCCGAGGAGGTGTTCCGAAATTTTGGCGGGAAAACCCCCTGACTGTATGTCTAAGCAAGCATGCCTCTCTCTCTCTCTCTCTCTCTCTCTGCATGTCTCATTCGCTTACAAAATCGAGAATTTTAGAAATTTCAAGTCGAAAAATTGCTCCTGGTATCAGGAGAACATCTGACCCGAGGAGGTGTTCCGAAATTTTGGCGGGAAAACCCCCTGACTGTATGTCTAAGCAAGCATGCCTCTCTCTCTCTCTCTCTCTCTCTCTCTGCATGTCTCATTCGCTTACAAAATCGAGAATTTTAGAAATTTCAAGTCGAAAAATTGCTCCTGGTATCAGGAGAACATCTGACCCGAGGAGGTGTTCCGAAATTTTGGCGGGAAAACCCCCTGACTGTATGTCTAAGCAAGCATGCCTCTCTCTCTCTCTCTCTCTCTCTCTCTGCATGTCTCATTCGCTTACAAAATCGAGAATTTTAGAAATTTCAAGTCGAAAAATTGCTCCTGGTATCAGGAGAACATCTGACCCGAGGAGGTGTTCCGAAATTTTGGCGGGAAAACCCCCTGACTGTATGTCTAAGCAAGCATGCCTCTCTCTCTCTCTCTCTCTCTCTCTGCATGTCTCATTCGCTTACAAAATCGAGAATTTTAGAAATTTCAAGTCGAAAAATTGCTCCTGGTATCAGGAGAACATCTGACCCGAGGAGGTGTTCCGAAATTTTGGCGGGAAAACCCCCTGACTGTATGTCTAAGCAAGCATGCCTCTCTCTCTCTCTCTCTCTCTCTCTCTCTCTCTCTGCATGTCTCATTCGCTTACAAAATCGAGAATTTTAGAAATTTCAAGTCGAAAAATTGCTCCTGGTATCAGGAGAACATCTGACCCGAGGAGGTGTTCCGAAATTTTGGCGGGAAAACCCCCTGACTGTATGTCTAAGCAAGCATGCCTCTCTCTCTCTCTCTCTCTCTCTCTGCATGTCTCATTCGCTTACAAAATCGAGAATTTTAGAAATTTCAAGTCGAAAAATTGCTCCTGGTATCAGGAGAACATCTGACCCGAGGAGGTGTTCCGAAATTTTGGCGGGAAAACCCCCTGACTGTATGTCTAAGCAAGCATGCCTCTCTCTCTCTCTCTCTCTCTCTCTCTGCATGTCTCATTCGCTTACAAAATCGAGAATTTTAGAAATTTCAAGTCGAAAAATTGCTCCTGGTATCAGGAGAACATCTGACCCGAGGAGGTGTTCCGAAATTTTGGCGGGAAAACCCCCTGACTGTATGTCTAAGCAAGCATGCCTCTCTCTCTCTCTCTCTCTCTCTGCATGTCTCATTCGCTTACAAAATCGAGAATTTTAGAAATTTCAAGTCGAAAAATTGCTCCTGGTATCAGGAGAACATCTGACCCGAGGAGGTGTTCCGAAATTTTGGCGGGAAAACCCCCTGACTGTATGTCTAAGCAAGCATGCCTCTCTCTCTCTCTCTCTCTCTCTGCATGTCTCATTCGCTTACAAAATCGAGAATTTTAGAAATTTCAAGTCGAAAAATTGCTCCTGGTATCAGGAGAACATCTGACCCGAGGAGGTGTGCTGAAATTTTTGGCGGGAAAACCCCCTGAGTGTATGTCTAAGCAAGCATGCATTCGTATAGATGTGTCTCTATGCATGTCTCATTCGCTTACGAAATAAGGAATATCTGAAATTCTAAATCGAAAAATTGCTCCTGGTATCAGGAGAGCATCTGACTCGAGGAGGTGTGCTAAAATTTTTGGCGGGAAAAATTTTTGTCGTACAAGCATGCATGTATCTAGTTCTATAGACGTATGTCTCTATGCGAGTCTGTATAATATGCTAAAATTATTAAAAAATTTCGAAATCTTAAGTCGAAAATTGCTTCTGGTACCAGAAGAACATTTGACTCGAGGAGTAGTGATAAAATTGAGTCTAATATCCAGCTTTTTCATCATTGGCTTATTGGTAATAAATAATCTTAGGGAGGGGAAAATAACAAAGTGATTGAATATAGGTATTTTTGAGTATTTATTATTGCAACATATCCATGCATACAATTCGTAAATGTTTCTTAAAAATAAATATGTTTCTCATTGAAACTGATCGATTTTTTTTTGTCTTTTTATTATTAGCTTTCCAGCATACGAGTTTTCGTAATACAAATCCCTATATAAAATCAATACTAATGTAGCTATAATTTTACAAAGACTCAGTTCGATGCACCCTCGTAGGTTGCAATCGCTGATCAGAAGGGAGAATCCATGTTGTATGAAGACGTTCGTATCCTGATTGAAATCATTTACCTGTAACAGCAGTACGAGTGATATAATGTCTGCACTATCATTAACTAAGTCCTCAATAAAATAGACATGAAGAAAAAAATTTTTTTCAAGCGAGTAAACATACATTACCTATTTTGCGGCAACTCCTCTGCGTTCGGAGTATTTCTATTGAGATACGTGTCACAGTCGTATCTCGTTAACGCAGCCCCCATACGTACCCTTTGACGCCCCGAGGGCCACTGACGCTACGACAGGTGCCTCTAGTCTAGGTCAAGGTCGTTGCTCGGCCTTGCCCGACTAGTCACTTTGGCAGAGTGCCAAATGTTATATAATAAATCGTCTAGATACTTGCCGCAAGATTAGGTGATGGTTTTGCTCGCGAGATGGCAATACCATATTACCATTTCGCACGCCGTACGCTCATTTTGCGATTATGGCTCTACAATATACATACTACAATGTAGTCATGGCCGTGGCGCGAGAATTCGAATTTTATTAAATATACATTAGCCTTAGGGAAGAAGAAGATTAAATATAAATTGATTATTTTATACTTTTTCTTTTTTTTTTTATTGTTATATAATGAGTCTTTTACAGAGTATACCATCGTACAATACGGACAAAACAATTACACCATTTTTTTTTTCATTTTTATTTTTATTTTCTATTTTTATTTTCAATTGTTGTATTAATTTTTTCAGGCAGAAGATAATATTTGCACAAAATTGAATGGAAAAAGGAAACCAAAAATCACGAATTAAATCAATCATGATTGAACAACATAAATGTTTATGTCACCGGTACTTTGATTGGGTCCATATCAATGAAACTTTTTATAAATAACATAATAAGAGAGAAAGAGAAGCGAGTCTTTTTCGTTGTGAAAGTTTAAAAGTCTATTCGAATTCTACTTTTCGTTTTATCAATGGGTAAAAATAACACTGTATATCGTCTCGGATCTAAATACGCAGATAATTGGATAATTTATAATAGAGATGTATAATATGTATAAAGTATTCCTAATATTTAACTTTATCACATATAATTGATGACAAACGTAATAAATACCATAAATACATTAGTATAGTAATACAATAAATGTATATACCTATAATAATATCATGAAGAGAAATCAGGGACCATACTATATTATCATTTTATTTCAACTATACATATATATAAAATATATAATATAATAAATAATATATATTTTGTATATACATACATGTATATAGTAATTAGTATTAAATAGTATAGCTTATAAATAACTATAAAAATATATGTACAATGTGGTAATAAGTAGAGGATAACAAACGGAAATACAATTGCATAAATTCAATAATATATTACACTGTGTAGTTATATATATATATTATATTTTTCTTTAATCTTTTTTTTCTTTTTTCTTTTTTTTTTTTATGAATATCAAAAACACTATCGGGATAACAGTAAGAAAAATTTCTCTTTTGATTCATTCAACAAGAACCTTTTATGGAAAGCCTTTGCTATTATTTTATATAATGTTTTATGTATACATGTTTATATTTACATTACGTGTGATTAATTTTCTTTTCGTTTTTTTTTTGTATTTTTTATTTTTATTTTTTTACTGCTCTAAATCTGATTATACATATACATAGGTAGGTATATCAACAAATTTTCCAAAAAATATCTACATGTAAAAATATAGATATATATCCACTTTTAATATATTATGTAATATCATCAATTTTCTTGTATCCTTTTTTTTTTTTTTTTTTTCTCTTTTTCTTTACTCAACTTTTCATTATTTCGTTAGTTAGTTTGTTCATTATTTCAGAAAAACAAAAAAAAAAAAAATAAAAAAACATCAACATATTTCGTACCTCTCATATTTCGCAACTAGAAACGGTGTTTATACCCAATATTTCATTTTTCATTCAATCTCAATTACCTATTCTCTAAACATTTAGCTTTACTCTTTAGCATATTATTATGTTTATTTATTTTACTATAGAAAGCAGCAGCTTTTATCGGCTAAATTTAACGGATAAACAGTTTGTAATGATTTTTTTCCCTTCTTTATTGTTTTTTTTTTCTGTTTTGTTATATACGTATTTTCTACGAAAATACAAAAACTTGTATAACTTTATTTCCCCCCAACCCAAAAAAAAGAAACAGACAAACTAACATTTCCCGATAACATATTTTATAGGGAGATGTCCATAGCAGTGGAAAACTTCTGATAAATTATAATCAAGCTGATATAATCAAACTGTAGAACAAGAATATTGAGTGGAAAATAATTAATCTGAACTTTGTGTATATCTTTTTTTTTTCCTATTCAATCTACGTACATGAAATTGACTATCATCATTACATTATTTTATTCATGTTGATTTATCTGTTTCTATTTTACATCTTTTTTTTTTTTGTTATTTTCTGTAGTTTTCTGTTATTCTTTTAATGTTTTTTTTTTCATTCTTTATATATAATATATAAATATCAGCTGTTACATTGGAGATTCATTGAATCGAAAGACTCGATTCAATTAGGAGAAGCTTGTATTGCGGATATACTATAATAACAGTCGGTATAAAATCAATAGATTAAAGTATAACAACAATATCTATAAAGAGAACAGTTTTGCGCTATGTGAAATATAACCGAAGGGTATATCTACTTATAATGAAGAGATGTATTTGTCGAGGCAAATTACATTACTACGATTATTCGTAGGTAAAATTAAAGAGATTCGTAACTTCTTCTATATTGGCAAACAAACACTTAATCATTAATGTTAATATTCGAGGTAGGCCGTGACCTTCTGTACCGTTTTATTATTAATATTCAAATTTCAACGAATAGATATTGTCTTTTTCCAAATAAAAAATAATACGAATAAAGGCAAAGAGTGTTGATTTAAAAAAAAATTTTTTGTTCAGTGATAATAAGATGCGGTGTAAAGATAATCTTTTTTCATTATGATTCACGGCAAGACCTCGTTTAAAATCGTCCCACATTTCTCATACGGCATATTATTTTAATTTATTTATTTATTAATTTTGTTTCTCTTCAAATTAGAAATATCACAAACTGAATACTTATGCACGTAAGATAAGAAATTTCAACTTGACGACCTTTAATCATTAAGCAATAATTTATAGGAAATAATAATTAGGTAATAATAATATGTACGCAAGTTTGTTGGCGTTGCTAAAACTACATTTATCAAATAAACGCGTTAAACAGCGTTAATTTATATTTTTCTATTTAATTAATTATCGCTCGAATGCGGTTTACATTTCAAATACTTTAGTTATCGAAGCACTCAATAGTTGCCTATTAAATCAATGGCATTTAATTAAATTTCACTCTCAGAATATGGAAGGATTTTTTTATAAACTACAAACGTTACTTTATACACAGTTCCATAATCTTAAACTTTCATTTTTTACAACTTATATATTTCCTTTTGTTTATTTTTTTGGTTTTTTTTTTCATTTTTAATTTTTTCAATTTGTTTTCTCGCTTTCAAACGCATCACGTTATCCTATCATTCAATAGCAAAGTGTTCTCGAATTACTTAAAACCTAAAAATACTATAACTAAAACAGATCGTGTTGTTCAGTTTAATTACTATAATGCGATAGAATTGAATAACGATGAAACTTTTCTTCTACACCGTTTGACAAGAGATAAGATTGAAAAAAGAAAAAGAAAATTAGCTATCGATACACCGGTTTTGAATATCTAGGCAAACTATCTGTTACCCCTCCTAGTAAGTTGCAAAACAGCAAATATTTAACTTCACACAATAAAGAGTTCTTTTTTTTTGTTTTTTTTTTCTTCTTTTTTTTTCTGTACACTTATTTCAGTTCCAAGGAGATTTCGTTATGTATAATTACAGTAAATATCACCCCACTGACTAATGTACCGTTTCTTCAGGCAGGTATTAACTATCTCGGTTTGGATGCTTGGCAAGAAATCTTCTAGGCCATGGAAGAGGCCAATCATACTGTCTCGGAACTGTGCCACCAACATTATTCTCAAAATATCTAAACATTGGAAACCACCAGAGTCGAGCCAGAAAGTTATTTGGTCCATATTGCTGTAAAGTAAATAAATAATGAGAATATTTTCAAAGGAGGGTATAATATATGTATATTTCAAGTCCAATATTAAATTTAGCAGGTACCTAAATAAGAAGTCAACAACGAACAAAGATAAACACCAAATAAAAATAATTCTTCAACAAAAAAAAATAAATAATCAAATAAATAAATAACGTTGACTCACCTTCAGATATGAATTGTTTGCTAAAGTGTGATAGATGTACCATAATCTTGTCGTAACGTAATACGCTATAAGTATATCGACAGTGTAATGTCCATGGGCAATTAAAACCATAATTACACCGGCAAGTGAAGTTAGTCCTATTGTCCAGTGAACGAGTTTCCATCGTCTTGGAGAATCTAAAGCGATTTGAAATTGAAAATTGTGTTTATTTTGGCTATTAGATTGAATTGGTGAATCGATTATTGGGGATTTAGATTTTTGATAAGTAATAAAAGACTTGCTACTCACATTCTTTTATGATAAGATAACTGAGTACCAAAACGACGGTGTGACCACTGTAGATATAATCTCCGCAGTACGTGTGCTTCCCATTTATTGATAATCCAAAACCAGAAATGAGCTGCAGTACTCTCTGAGTAACTAGCAAAGGACTTGAATTGTTCGCTTTAGGACTGCAAAAATATGTCTTGCTAGCAACTGGTAGAACAGTAACGTACATAGTAACACTTCGCATCATGTACAGTAGTCCCATGAGCAGAAATATCCGTCTGAATACGATGAATCTGAAATTTATCAATTAACTATGTGAAAAGTCTGTCCGAGGAGTAAATTTATGGAAATATAAAAAAAAAACAGGGGGGGGATCTATGCAAATCGTATCACCTGTGCTTGTGAAAAATGATAAGAACCATCGCTGAGTTAGAGCATATCATGATTAAAATTTCAGATATATTCAGCACCCAATCTTGGGCAACAATATTGTCCAAAACGACGTCTGGAAGAGGTCCATAGGTCGCGCGATCTGGTACACGTTCGTGAACCATGGCAAGGGATGCTGTTGTCAGTATGAAGTTAACAACCATAAAAAAAAATGCTGTAAAATAAAAATAAAGATAAAAGAAAGTCAATAATCATTGTCTACATTCAAGCTTTATCTTATATATCTTGTTGTACGATGAGATTTGTATTTGGTAGACCTTAATTATCCGCTGAAAATACACCGCCTTTGATAAACAAAGATCCAGTTTATGCTTACCAAGAAGAGTTTTCCATTTTTCTTTAGGAAACCGAGGTTCTTCTCTGAGTGGTGCCGGTATGTCAAGTTTCACTATACCGCTGCCTGATCCGTTGGGGATATTTGGATGCCTGACGTGTCCAAGACCGTCCATTTTGTCGTCTTCATCATCCTCGTAATAGTCTGAGCTACTGCTAACTCCACCCCATTTATCCTTGTTTTTTGTTGGAGCGCCTGGAAGAAGTGGTTGTCGTTGATAAACGTCGCTTGACTGTGCCATTCCACTACTAGTCCCATCCACTCCAGCTTCAACGTCTCTTTCGTGGCCTTCAACTCCACCCAAAGGACGATCAAAACTTCCGTAATCACTCTGCAGAGTTGTTGTCTTTGGGTCCAATACCATCCTGGAAATAATACCCTTAATGTTTATCGAACGTAAGAATTGAGACATTTTTTTATTTTTATTTTTATTTTGTTGCAACAAGTATGAAAAAAATTTCTTCCTCCTATCGTCGTAGCAAGACACTAACTTAATATGAGATGTTTATGGAAGGAAAGCGGCTTTATTTTCTCTTCCAAAGGTCTCGTTTTATCGATAGGTTGCTTTCACTGAATACAGACGTTAATCGTAAAGTAAATAACTAAAATGCTTATCAAATTACCCTGAATTTTTCTACTGTGAATTGATTCAACTGATTTTCCACCATGTTTAAATAACAAATAAAATTTCAAAAAAAATCAGTCATTAGGGGTATACCAAAATGATTGAGTATTGAATTAAAACAAAAAAAAACATAGTTGCAAGTATGCCGTTAAGAAACAAACTAGCATCAGACTAACAACTGGTTGGTTCTATCCATGTTATTACAATCAATTTGCCAAGATCAAGTGAAAGGCCAAATCAGTAAGAATAATTATTGCGAAATATTAGTGTGCTGAAATAATGGCACAGCTCTTAAGTTGCATTTGTATAGCGATGACAAATCGGCTAGTTTTAATCTAACTGAAACGGATCCAGAGGCAGTTAGAAAGAGATTATTTCAAACTCTGTGAGTCATTATCAGTTTTGAATGATATTTCTTCCTTGAATAATGTCCTATTAAGTAGAGCTTCGAAGAGCTTCGTCATACTCGATGTTCTCTGAATAGTACCTGATGTTTTATCCAAAGTATATAATATGACTAGAGAATTTATGTGTGTTGACCATCTATTTATGAATGTAGTAAGGTATCTATATATATATATACTACATTTAACATAGAAATGCAAACACGTTCTATCAATGTGTAGACACACACACACACACACACACACACACAGCCTACACAAGCCTTTACAATATTTGTTTGAAGTAGTTGAGATTGTAGGCGTTTATACTAGCTTTGAATTGACTATTTACTGATAAGATGAGTACAAGCGTACTGAAAGTTATTGCAGACTTGATCGTTCCGTGGCTAATAAACTAAACAAAGAAAATGAAAAAAAAAAATAAAAAAAAAGAGATATAGCCGTAGCGTAAGAATAAAAACGTTTTAAAAATAATAATGAAATAATAAAATGACAAATGTTTTCTCAAAAAAATAAATAAATAAATAAAATAAAGCTTTCTTTGTGTGAATCGTAGAGGTGAGGGTATAATAATCTAATCTCAAGTACGATTGACTTTTTTCTTCTTTTTTTTTTGCTGTTCAAGATTCTAACAGATATTCCCCCTTTCAATATGATATATCTAATGAGAGGATGATACTTCAGTCTTATCAATTAAAAATCTACCATAATCCTAATAGCCTACGAGTACTTGCGATATGTAATCGTGTTAAAGAGATATTAGATAGGAAAATGATGACATAATAATCTGTGCAGATCTAAGAGGTGCGATTATGTAAGGAACTGGATTATCAGTGATTGTTGTTTCATGAATATACGAGAAAAAAAAATAATAGAAAATAAAATAGAAAGAAAAAAGAATTGTTAGAAACGTTTCGTTTTCAGGTACTAAAGATTATTGACAATATTTGCTCGTCTGATTTCGTATTATTATTAAATAGACGAATTTTGAACAGATGTATCGCAAAGCGAATGAATGAATGAATGAATGATTTATTTATCATTTTTAGAACTGATATAAACTCCACTGCGTAAAAGTTGAAAAATAATTGTCACGGTCGTGTCGTACTAGAGCGTTTAAGATTATTACGACTCGATAATATATTCAACGTACGCGTTCAAATAGAGGTTAGTTTTTGAAGTTGAGTTGATTTATTAAATTAAAAATTGACCAATTCATGCTTTAGAATTATTTATGCATTATTAATACCTGTTAATTAGGCTTTCTCATACCTTGTCAACGCGGTGGGTAATTCAACCTTGACAGGTAGCCTCAATTTATGCATTTTTTATTATTTTTTTTTTCAAAACTGATACACTAGTATTTAAGTACACTGTAATAATGGAATGCTCGTTCAAATTGGCTTGGCATTTAGTATAGTATTTCACTTGAAACTAATGCGATGTTTTGTGTTTGTGTTTTGCGTTTGAAAATAAAGAAATAAGTAATTTATAAGAAGATAAGAAGAAGAGAACGAAGCAAAAAGATAACTATACACGTTTTGAAATATACATATGTATAATGCAATAGTATTAATACGGCGGCGTATAAAGTGAGTACGAGTATAGCAGTAACTCTGAAATAAGAACACGAAACGAAACTAACCAACTTCGGGTAGATAAAGGAACCGTGTTTTAATATGTAGACGGAACGAAGTCTTGCGTACGTATTTCCGAGGTTGATAAATAATACTATGACGAATCAACCGGTTAATGTTATACGATGATCAAGCCATTCCATTATTGGAATAAATTGATGACAGCCGGGTAGAAGAGTCGGAGGCGTATTCCACGATCGGCGCGAAGCGAACGGACGGAGTTATTTAGGTGGTATCTACCCGTATGTAGATAATACCTATGTATGGGTCTTTGTACACGCATACGAATGACGCGAAAATGACAGTTAAAAAAAAAAACTAAACATGGCGGTCAGCACGGGTAGGTTACAAACGCTACTACAATGCACACACATATACAATTCACACAAGCGAGAAAAGTTAGCGAGTGAAAAGTTTTTGCAATGTTGGAAGCAAAGTTCCGAAAACAATCGAGAATTATCATTTGGATGATAGTAAACACCGGATGAACATACATACATTGAACTTCTGCGTGAAATCTACCTTACCGACTGCTGATTCTCTACTCCCTTCGAAAATCCATCTAATCCGCGAATATTATATTATACCTACGACACGTATGTATTGAGTATCCACGTCTATTTAACGGATAGAATGAACTCCGATAACTGCGTCGGAGACGCAAGTGCCGTTGGGAATTATGCACAATGTGCAGTATGTGCAATTTTTAGATATCGCGAAGTACGTATAAATGCAACGCGCTCGGCCTGCAATTGCAGCTGTACGGTTTTAGAATAAAGAAAACCGCACAGAATATAAAATAAAGATAAGAAATTATTGCGGACAAGAGTATACATATATAATGATAATAGAATAAACTCGTATGATTGATAGGAAATATAGCTTTCAATATATTGTATACTATACGATATACTAATATATAATCTTCTTCAAAGTTTATCGAACGCATGTATATTCGATATAAATACATATATCTATATCATATTTAATGCATTGCGAAATCTTACGCACGTGTTGTATTCTTATTATACGAATATGTTCAATATAACTAGATAATTATATGGGATATATATACATATATCATGTCTATATACATAGATAAGGTGGATTTTAGAAAGCAATCCCACCAGATATTGGATAACATACTCAATGTATGTCACGTTTTTTTTTTTTGTTCTCAGCTAATTATAAAATTGTATATGTATATGTAAATCTATAACTGCATAATGAATCAATCTATAATAAACGTTACCTTTCTCACATATATCGTATATTATTATATTGAACGCAAATACCTATAACAGTACCGAGATGCTATAATTAATTAAATAATAGCTTACAGTGATATGCGACATGATTGTGCGGCTGATAATAATTTTTTAAATTCTTTTTCTCGTTTTTTTCTGTTTTTTATCCCCCCAATTCTATTACTTACCTAAGGAGGGCTTTCCTCCAACAGTAGTCAGTTTCAATAACTAGCAGCTGTAATTTCATCATATAGGTAGACGGTGCCCAAGGCATATAATATTCGTATTAGGGCACACAGTTAACTGCTGCAGCAGGTGCCTGTTAACTTTGGTCTTTTCGCGATTACTCATAAAAATTATTGTATGTAATTTTTAACTGCACGCGATATATCCGCGATACAGGTGTCTATATGTATATACCCACTCGAGTACAGCTGCACTTATATCTTCATTTTGAGATACAATATGTGTATTGATTAATTTTTCTTGAGGTTTTTTTTTCTCTCTTTTCTTTGCCTTTCCTTATTCTTTTTAAACCAAAATTATTAGCTTAATTGTTGGAATTTTAAATTCACCTATTATTATACATCGTATTATTTTGTATCGCACATTACGGAGGTATATAATTATCCCCCAGATAGATGCGTATAATTATTTCCGTAACATATGTTATGATATATGTACAGATTATAATTGTTGCACTTCAAGATTTTCCTAATCTGCTTCTGAACATTTATGTACCATATTATATATATATACAACTGAATATACAGAATTATTAGTTTAAAAATACGTCACACAGCAATTGTTTTATGTGAAAATATTTACAACAATTTGTTACAGCTGATGTATATACATATATTATTGCAGAAATGTATTTTCCCTTCCTAATAACACATGAATGTATATACAATTTGCAGTGCGCAGTTCAACGTCATATATGAGGTATGTATAGGTATATATGTATATACATATGTATAGGTATATAATAATTATAAGATGCAATGATGTATTATCACTTTTTCGTATTATTATTATGATTATTATTATTTTATTGTTATTATTATTATTGTCACACCTCAGGTCGCAGAGCGAAATTTCGGTACCGAAATGTCCGAATGTCCTAGTATGTATTACCGGGCAGTGAAAAATAGGTTGACTACGGAATTCGCAACGCGAAGTTATCAGGGCGCAAGCGTACCCTCATAGATCGCGCTTTCCTCAGAATGGGCCACTTTGAAAAGCTCGCTAACCTTCGTGACGTCATAGATGTATATCCATTCACTAATACAAAGATGCCCTATACCTTCTCT
Organism: Macrophya alboannulata; assembly: GCA_949628255.1. NCBI lineage: Eukaryota > Metazoa > Arthropoda > Insecta > Hymenoptera > Tenthredinidae > Macrophya > Macrophya alboannulata. Next base: position 21,982,633 of record OX451210.1, on the reverse strand, counting down.
ACGGAAATGTATTATGTATACATACATAAGCATATATCGTGTGCATAATATCAGGTGTATACCTACTATATCTATGTAATACACTGAAATGCGTCAGCACGCACGCAGTAGGTATGCGAATTATGCTAATCCGCAATTGATTATTTTATATTTGATGATTAAATCTTCACCATGCATTTCCGAAATCGAAATTTCATGTATGTATGCATGTGTTATAATCAATCATTGGCGAATTAATAAAATGAGTTACTGGTTTTGTCACGATAATTCCATTATTGTATTTAATTGTATGAAAATATTATAGATACACGACGAAAACGATAACATAATATGATAAATTAGACAACGAAGTCTAATGTACAATTATTCAATTCGAGCGAATTCAATAATTATAATATAAGTGGGTGATTAGTCATCGCTTTCCGGAAATCTCTGATTACTATACATTCTCAAAGAATAGCTGTAATCAGACAATCAATTATATATAGTGTGATATCAGAATTAATCATATTCTCGAAAGACCTTTAAGATAACATTGAAAATAATAAAGTTTGATTTTCGCGCGAAATCTACGTTACCGACGGAGCAACGACGTTTCCAAAATCTACTGTATGTAGTTTAGCCCGAGAGGCACGTGCGGCGATTGAGGTTTTTATTTAATATGACAAAATTATACTCAATTAAAAAGTCTTTCTAAAATTCCGAAATTGTTGAAGACTTATTCTCAGCAAATAAATAAATAATATTAATTAAAAATCTGCCAGATTTTAACCATTATTACTAAATCTTGAATGGCCCAAATTTGATAATGACGTGTCCGCGGTGAGCGTGCGCAGGGCGCATGCGCAGTGTCACCTTACGTGGCACAGGCAGCAGTTGCTCATGTTCTCAAATACGTTTTATACTATTTAGTGTAAACATTTATTGATATATTCTTATTTGTTATGGTTCAAATACATGTGTAACAATTCAACGTGAGTATTATACTTAGTTTAATGATTGAACCATTATAATCGTTCATTTCATAACATCGAAAAACTTAAATATATACAAAATGGCCTGCTCCCGTTCATCCCGATGCATAATATGACGTTTATCAGTTTACATAGCTTTAATTTAAGCCAACTATACCTTTCACAATTATCTTTTAACCCCGATACATTTCTTATAAGATTTATTCTCATCCAAATTCCAACCTTTTATACTAATCGCTATTTTTCCCATTGAGATCTACTCTCCATTTGCCATGTCACAATAGTCTTCATTGTATATTCAAACACTGTCATACTATTAATACACAATTCATCGTAACTATTTCTACGATATTATCTTTAAATAATACATACAAAAATATCAATCAAACTGATACCAAATCAATCGCCTGAACCCCCTTCTTAAAAACACCATATGTTCGAAAGAAGATTCACGTTTTATTTCCGGTATAAAATATTCCCATACTCTTGACCAGGAATCAATTTTTTTTTTTCCTATAAAGAATATAAAAAACGAAAAATAAAAAATTATCTCCGACAGTTGATTAAATCTCCAAAAAACTTTAGATTCAGTGAATTAGAAATCGTGATATCCAGATCTGCATAATTTATTCCTCAGGTTAATTTAGGACAGTTGATTGTTATGGTTTCAAACCTTTAGAAATATATGCAAAACAATTTTCTTCCCATATGTTTGCTTCTTATTAACATCCAAACAAGTTTGCTTAATTGATTGTCGGCCTGAAACGATGATGAAACACTGTTTTTTTTGCCATAGCCAGACGGAGTTAGTGATGATGCAAGTCCAAGATTTGTTAGTCTTTCTCTCGTTCAAGATAATATTATACAGTTTTATTAATTGTTCTGTTGTCTCCCTTTTTTTTTAAACAGGATAAAAGATGAACCCCCAATACATGCAGCAACAACCTCCTCCTTTCTACGGGGGAGCAAATAATGGTCCACCTCGCGGAGGATTGAATGCAAATCTTCCCCCAGTTCCTCAGTTCAACGGTTCAGAAAACGTGCAAGGTTTTGGGGCAAAAAATCCAGCGCAGCAAGGTCCTCCCATGCAAGAAGCACCACTACCACCGCAACAACAATCTGCTTATTATGGAAACAGTACGAGGATTTATTAATCTGTAAAACAATCTTCATAAATTTATCTATTTATTTAATAAACAATCTTCTCTTTCAGGACCACCGCCTAATAACTCTCTGCAAGGTCCTCCGCCACCTATGGGACAGCCTCCGAACAATCAAAACAATCTTGTTAATCAAATGTCTAATATTAATCTAGGAAATCAACAAAGACCTCCGTCAGCGGTGAGATTCTATCCAATTTCAGTCCTGATTCATATTTTCGTGACCATTTTACCGACATTATTAACTCGTGAACTCAATTTTTCAACAGGGCTTCCCTCCTCAAGTGAGAAAAAACAGTCCAGGAATGCCTCCGCAATCGTCAAACATAAATGGCTACAACAATCAGTCGGAACAGCCATCTCTCATAGGTAATAAATCTTGTGTAAAGACACTGATTGTCGATTTTATATTTTTAAAACTGAATTTAAAACCCATTTGATGAAAAATTTCAGATTCCGGATCACAAAGTCAAGTGGACGGACCACAGATAGGAAAACCAGGCCCCCCTCCGGGCCAATTATCTTCTACTCCTATTTCTCAGCCTCCCGGTCCTCCACTTCAAGGACAATCCGTTCCTCCTGGTTCTCAGTTTCCGAGACAATTGCCGCCGCCAAATTCTCAGCCCCAATTTATTGGCCAACCTCAACCTGGCTATCAAAATTTACCCGGACCTCCACAACTGCAGTCGAATTTGTCTGGACAATCACAGACACCCTCAGGTCCTGGCCAACAGAATTTATCCGGACCTCCGATGCGTGGGCCACAGAATTTAGGGGGACCTCAGATGCAAGGGCAACAGAATTTGCCTGGGCCCCCTCAACAGCATTTGTCTGGGCCTCCGCTACCTGGTCAAATAAATTTAACTGGACCCCAAATACAGCCCCATTTAAGCGGGCCTCCTTTGCCTGGTCAAAATCATCCTCCAGGTCCTCACATACCAAACGCACAACAAATTCAAGGTCAACAACAGCAGCAGTACATGGCTGGACCTCCACTTCCCGGTCAACCACCTATGAGCGGAGCACAACAAGGAATAAATAGGCAGCCTATAGGCTCAATGCCTCCTTATCAACAACCTGGCTACCAGCAACAAGGATATGCTGCACAGCCTGTAAGATATTCACATAAGGGTAATCAGCAATAAGTTTCACTTGCTCATTTTAATTCTATTATTTTTTCCAGGATATGTATGGCGGGCAAAGAGCTCCGTATCAAGGCCCTGCGCAGCCAGGAGCACCAGGATTTCAGCCAGGCTTTCAGCCAGGTATGCAACCTGGTATGCAGCCGGGAATGCAACCACAACAAGCTAGAAGATTGGATCCTGATCAAATGCCGAGTCCTGTGAGTAAAGAAGTCGATTGTGACTGAGGACTTGATTTTCTTTTCTTTGGAGAAATTTTCACCAACTCTAATTGCATCACACTTTTTCTTTCAGATTCAAGTCATGCAGGATGATCAACGTACCAAAGGCGGAGTATTTGTCACTAATCAAAAAGGACTTGTTCCTCCTTTGGTTACCACAACTTTCACTACTCAGGACCAAGGACACGCTTCACCGCGATTTATCAGATCCACTATGTACACCATTCCGACAACAACTGATATAATGAAACAGGTAATTTTTGGGATCTAGAAATACTAATAAAAACATTGTATCAAGTAAAAACTACAGACTTTTTCCCAAAATTTCTAGAGACTGTAAATTTTTCCACTCACCAAAAACTTATTATGATTATTTCAGACCAGTGTTCCCTTTGGTCTCATAATCAGTCCAATGGCCAAAGTCGAAGAAGGAGAATACGATCCGCCTATAGTGGACATGGGAGAAGTTGGTCCAGTGCGTTGTATACGGTGTAAAGCATACATGAGTCCATTCATGCAGTTTATAGATGCTGGTAGACGGTTTCAGTGCATGTTCTGCAAAGCTACTACCGAAGGTATAAATAAATGAAAAAATCGTGCATAAAATTTGTTCTGTTTTTATCACAAAAACTTAGAAATATTTTTGAAATTTATTCGTGTTTTTTAGTCCCTGCCGAGTACTTTCAACATTTAGATCACACAGGACAGAGAATGGATCGTTATGAAAGACCTGAGTTAGTTTTAGGAACTTATGAGTTTGTAGCTACGAAAGATTACTGCAGGGTAAGTAACTGGCTTAAGATTTCAGAAAAGGTATTAATAAGGGGAAAAATAATCTTATGTATTTTCTTTGCAGAATAACAACTTTCCAAAACCACCGGCGATGATATTCGTTATCGACGTATCATACAACAATATGAAATCTGGTTTGGTGCATTTACTGTGTTCAGAGATGAAGAGAATTGTTCGCAATCTTCCGATTGATGCTGGCCAAACTAGAACCAATATGAAAGTCGGATTTATAACTTATAACAACACCGTTCATTTCTACAATATCAAAGCTTGCTTAGCTCAGCCACAAATGATGGTCGTTGGCGACGTACAGGAAGTCTTTATGCCTTTGTTGGACGGATTTTTATGCGATGCTGAAGAAAGCGAAACTGTTATAGACAGTTTAATGGCACAAATTCCAGCCATGTTTGCTGAGACTAGGGAAACAGAAACCATTCTTGGACCAGCTATTCAAGCCGGACTGGAAGCGCTGAAGGTTGATAGAGAATAAATATCTTATTGCTAAAGTGTACAGAAAATTGATGAAAAATAAGCTCTGAACGAATCCTCGAAGTTCGACACAAATAATTATGGATTTAATTTGATTTCCAGGCTTCTGATTGCACCGGAAAATTGATAGTGTTTCATTCTACTCTACCGATAGCAGAAGCGCCTGGAAAGTTGAAGAATCGTGATGATCGAAAGCTGTTAGGAACAGAAAAAGAAAAAACAATATTAGGTGGATAATTCGATGGAATAATCTTCGCCTCATTCTTTTTATATTATATACTTAACTTTGTTGTTACAATTTTTTTACAGCCCCTCAAACTAATGTGTATAATAATCTTGGACAAGAGTGTGTTGGGGCAGGATGCAGTGTGGATTTATTCGTCTTCAACAATTCTTACATAGACATCGCGACTATTGGACAAGTCTCGCGTTTGACTGGTGGAGAAGTATTCAAGTACACATATTTCCAGGTAAATTAATAACTCTGATTGATTATCTAAAATATTTGAAAATCGTTTAAACAATGGAGCAAATAATCATATAAATTAATTCTCTCATTGCAGGCTGACCTCGATGGAGAACGACTCATAACGGACATAATAAATAACATAAAACGGCCGATAGCATTCGACGCAATAATGCGAGTTCGTACATCGACCGGAGTCAGAGCGACTGATTTTTACGGTCATTTCTTTATGTCCAATACTACGGATATGGAATTGGCCAGTATAGATTCGAACAAGGTATTATAAGCCTCTTTGTCTTAATTTTGGCTAAAATAAACCAGAAATTTAATTCCAGTTAACAAATAAAACGTTTCTTGTCTCTCCAGGCAGTTGCAATTGAAGTTAAACACGACGACAAACTCGCCGATGAAGAAGGTGTATTCATTCAAGCTGCTCTATTGTACACATCATGCAGCGGAGTTAGAAGATTGAGAGTAATAAATTTGGGATTACGCACCTCGTCACAAATGGCGGAGTTATATCGAGCTTGCGATCTTGACGCCATAGTTAACTTCTTTTCTAAACAAAGTGAGCAGTTCAATAATGAATTAATTAATTCAAAAAACGCTGTAATAACAGTAATAATAATAATAATAATAATAATAATAATCCTTACCCCAGAAATTTTGTAAAACTAATATCACTTCTTATTTACAGGCGTTTTTAAACTTCTTGAAGCATCTCCCAAGGCAGTGAAAGACAATTTAATATCAAGATGCGCAACGATGCTTGCAGTCTACAGAAAACACTGTGCATCTCCTTCCAGCGCTGGTCAATTGATTTTACCAGAATGTATGAAGCTCTTGCCTCTTTATGTTAACAGCGTTTTGAAAAGCGACGCTATTTCTGGTGGTAAGAGAGACTAAATCATTTCTTATACATTTGGATTACTAGTCTCTTATTTATTGTACAATATTAAATATTTATTAAAATATTTTATTCCAGGTGCTGACATGACCATTGACGATAGATCTTTCGTCATGCAGGCTGTAACTACAATGGACATACCAACATCAGTGGCATACTTTTATCCAAGATTATTACCGCTCCATGATATAGACCCTCAAAGCACTGAATTACCGCAAATGGTTCGATGCTCAATTGACAAATTCACAGACGACGGGGCTTACCTTTTAGGTGAATAGATGAACTAGTAGTCTTATTATTATTAAAGAATATCTAATAATAACTTTTTTTTTAAATTATTTTTGATCATTTTTAAAGCCAAATCGAACTGTTTTATCAACGATATACTCTGAATCTTTATATTCTAAATAAAACGTTAACACTATCGATAAAATCTTTTCAGAAAATGGTATTCACATGTTCCTCTGGCTGGGTCTTGGCCTTTCTTCTCAATGGGTTCAAGCTGTATTTGGTGTTCCTACTGTAGGACAAGTTGACGTTGATCGTACAGTAATTCCGACGTTAGATACTCCTCTGAATCAACGTGTGACTGAAATAATAACACAAATTAGATCGCAAAGACATCGTTGCATGAGAGTAAGTTGCATTAAAAAGTGTTCAATAAGAGCTTTAGTGAGAATAAAATAAATAGAAAGAGTTGAATAAAAATGTTTTTGATCTAATTGGAAAAATTTTTTAATTACAGTTGACGGTCGTAAGACAAAGAGAAAAGCTCGAAATGGTGATGAGACATTTCTTGGTAGAAGATCGTGGCGGTGATGGAAGTGCAAGCTATGTTGATTTCCTGTGTCACATGCACAAAGAGATAAGGACGCTTCTTAGCTAATGAAGAAAATAGATCCTCCTTGCAGAAGATGAAGAAGAAGAAAAAGAAGAAGATGAAGATAAATAAAAAGAAAAAAGACGCACGTTGGAATCTACCTTCTTACTACTCGATTACAGCTACAAATTATGATGTGGATGAAAAAAAAAGAAAAAGGAATAAATAAATAATTAAATAAATAAACGAATAAATAAATAAATAAACTACTTGGTTGTTGTATAGACAGTATGTTACACTATACTATAAATGAGCCAAGGGGCGGGTGGTTTAATATAATAGAACATTCTAGGTAGTTTATAATATCGAGAGAAAGAAAGAGAAAGAGAGAGAGAGAGAGAAAGAGAAAGAAAGAAAGGAGGAAAAAAGGAAGAAAGAATAAAGAAATGAGAGAAAGAGAGTAGAAATAAGAGGTAATAATTGAATATAGTTATGTATGACATAATGCAAAAAGCGTCGTCAATATTGAGAGGTGTGTATGTGTATCATGTAAAAAGAGCACAGTGATTTATACATACATAAAATATTACGAAATAATTGTAAAACGTAAATATTGTATTATTATTAATTTTGATTTTAATTAATTAATTAATTAGCAGATTATTATTACTATAATTATTAATTATTATTATTATCACCCTATAAGTTAAAACATCCTGAAAACTTATTAAATCATATTATAAATTTATATATCAAAATGAATCGACTATATATTTTTTCTTTTTTTATCATTTAAATAAATCACAATCCTCTATTTAATTATAATAACATTATTAAATAGACTAATTTGAGAGCGAATAAAGATAAATAAGGAAAGAAAAAAAAAGGTAAAGAGAAAACACTGTATTAAGACCGTATACTCGTGTCTTCGAAAGTCCGTAGTAGACACGGCGTTTAGCCACGATCTGTTTCGAACGTATTTTCTAAAGAAAAAAAAAAAAAAAAGGAAAAGAAAAGAAAAAATAATCTACATAAAAGCGTAACTGTAGCTTGTTTGTGCGTATAATAATTCCACGCCGTTTACCAATTAAAGAGTTGTAATAATTTGCAAGGAGATATACAATTTATACTGAACGTACGTGCATGAAAATAATTCTGGCCAATAGACTCAGCTCGGAAAATAAGTAGGACATCATACTACTGCACGTATCTTTCAAGAGTTTCAAGCGCTATACGTGTAACCCCATATACCTTGAGCAGGTGTTGCCGGGAGGTTGCAAGAGCGTCTGATTATAATTAATATTGCACTAAAGTATTTTTTTCTTTCGTTTTGAAATAAAATAAAAATGAATAAATAAATAAACGGTGAATTTTGTTCGTGATAATCGATAGATTTTTTATAATATATAAAGATTATACAGCGAGAGAAAATTGCGGTCGTATAGGTACAACCTGATACGTGTGAAATCGTTTGCTAACGTGATATATCAAATCGTAGTATGATGTGCTACAATATTGATAAAATCAAATAAATGATTGAATGAATAAGTTTACTAAATAAACTGTAATAAGTAACATCGATACGTATGTAACTACGTGGGAGCTTCGATACGTTTGGTATTTCACTTTTACTTTCGCGGTGATATTTCGCGGGCGTGAATTTCATAATATTTTATCTATACCTATAGATAGATATATACGTGTTATTGTATTTATATATTAGCCGAGTGACATACATTCGATTATCTGGTTATATTATTATGCTTGATTTGATCGGATCCGAAGTTTGATTAATTACAGTGTACTCAGTATAATCAGATATAATTTATTATTTGTCAGAAAAACAAGACGAGACATCATATTGCACTGTATTTAAAATCTAAAAACTGCATAACACAATCCTACACCGCGCTTATATACATATATGTGAATCAACGAAATTTTTCAATCATGACTTCTAATTACTGCGATTACGAAGATTTAATATACGACGAAGCCTGTCTCGTTATTAACAACGATTCTGATTCTCCCGAAACTTGGCTCTACTCTCTTTCTTCGGATTGTCATTTGGTGGGTATAAATATACTTGTTTCTAATTATTTTGGTTTTACTTCTAAAATTTGTATTATTATATATTCATAATTTCGAGTTAAATATTCATATATATATATATATATATATATATATATATATATATATTATTAATGCGTGACGATATTTTAATTATTATTATACGATGATAATTATTATATTCAGACACATGAATGAAATTTTGATTAACATTACAGTGTTCATTCACCCGAATCGGTCAGATAATTAGAAACGCGGTAAATCAGAGTTTGAAATTTAACACCGCCAGATCGTTGACCTTGAGAATAAAGAGCGATGGTATCGACGAGTATATTCCCGCATCGAATACAAGGTTCAGTATATAACGAAATTATTATACATGTGTATGTAATGAATTATAAATAATTCAGACGAAGAAGAAGAAAAAAAAAAAACCAATCTGTGGATTTTTGTATATCTTTTTTTCTTCTCTTTCTTGATTTTCTCGATTATAGCAACGTGCTTTGCGAATTATCGCCCAATTTTGAACAATTTGGGTTATACGAATTGAACGTAAGCGATGCAACATGTGAGATTCGCACTGTTAAAGATCCCTCAAGCCTCTACATACGTAAGTGATAAAAGAAGCGCTAGAACTAAAGAAATATCGCGAGATCTCTATACAAGTAGAAACGATCCGTGCGAGTCAGACGACTCATATAAATTGATTCCAGCTCTTCTCGTCGTGTTTGCTGTAATATTATGCGCCCTGGCCGGGTTATCGTTAATCAGAACCGGAATAAAGAGTATAAAAAATAAGTTAAAATTGGATAAAAACGTGACCGAAGTTGTTGACGTTCAATTGGGAAAGTCGTCAAACGTCTCAAAACGACGAGTAAAATCGATCGATACGTTCAGAGGGTAAAAAATAAAAATATATTTATGATAGATATACATATAGAAATAATAATGAATGAATGATGAATCGAATAAACATGTTATGTATATTATCTTATTATTCTTAAATTTTAATTACACACATATTTTTCTTAGGATAAGTATTTTGATTATGATATTCGTTAACGACGGTGCCGGAGGATATTACATATTGGAACATGCTACCTGGGACGGTTTGCTAATTGGAGATTTTGTTTTCCCCTGGTTTATGTGGATAATGGGAGTGTGTTTGCCGATATCTATAGGCTCTCAACTTTCACGTCAAGTTTCACGTTTCTCTATATTCAAGGGGATCGTTAAGGTACTGGTCGCGCCTCGACTCGACACTTGCCGGCTACGTAAATCGGTTCGATCTATATTTGGATTATTTATAAATCAACGATATTTTCAGCGCAGTGTTATTCTCTTCTTACTTGGAGTAACGCTCAACACGCTCGGAACTGAATCTCGATTAGAAAGCATTCGCATTTTCGGAGTATTGCAACGGTTCAGTATCGCATACTTAGTAGTCGCTTTAATACTAGCTTCTCTCAATCGAAGAAAGAGGATCGAGCCAAAGGTAAAACAAATCAAGAACAAAAATCCAAATTTAAAAAAAAAAATAAAAAAAATAAAACGCGAATCTTATGAAAATCTTTCAGAATTCATTTTTGGAAAACGTAAGCGACATTTTCGTTCTTTTACCCGAATGGATCGTAATCTTGGGAATCGTCGCCGCGCATTCCGCAATAACATTTCGATTGCCGGTTCCGGGTTGTCCAACGTAAGTGCGAATTTTGAAAATTATTTGGAAAGTTTAAGTAACCGCAAATATTTGCGCGTTTTACGTATGTTTTTTTTTTTTTTTTTAGAGGATATTTGGGCCCAGGGGGACAACACGAAGATGGAAAGTATCCCGATTGTATTGGCGGTTCAGCCGGGTACATAGATCGTTTATTACTCGGCTCAGCTCACATTTATCAATTCCCAGCTACCGTATCGGTTTATGGATCGGGTCCGTTCGATCCGGAAGGAATTTTAGGTAGAAAAATTTACCTAAAAAATTTATAACGTGATGATTATCGTTCAGAATCTGTAAATCTAAAACAAATTTCAACCTGACACTGCATCAGGTTGCCTTAGTTCAATATTTCAGGTATTTCTTGGGGTCCAGGCTGGAATGATACTGCGATATTATAAAAATTGGAAAAGTCGAGTGTGCAGATGGCTTGCATGGGCAATTATCTCCGGTATCATTGGTCTGTCGTTGCATTTCAGCAACGCTGTACCTATCAATAAAAATTTATGGTGAGTATATCGATAGGCAATATATCTGCACGATCATGTTCTCTCTCCTCATTTCGGAATCATCAATCGAACAGCTCCTTCGTCAAGGTCTTCTATATTTATCTCAAGTATTTTTTATGGAAATTCCATATGGTATATATTCGAACGACATTCGCATGCAGTAGATTCAAATTACCTCGATATTTCCTTTCTTTTTTTCCTTTTTTGATATTCTTTTTCTGTACTAATATTTATCGATCTATACGATATTTTAGGTCTATTTCCTTCGTGCTGATAACAACAAGTTCGGCTTTTATCTTGTTAACTATTTGTTACGTACTCGTTGACGTTACGGAATGCTGGCGAGGTGGTCCCTTCAGGATTCCTGGTAAGAAATATTCTAATAATCATAGAAATTTTATCGTTAATTACAAACCTTTTAATTCTCTTCTCTTCCCTTCCCTTTTTTTTTATTTTTTATTTAAGGAATGAACGCTCTCGCGATGTACGTGGGTCACATGCTCTGTTATCAAATATTTCCATTCCATTGGAAGTACGGGACGATGAATACCCATACTTGGCAATTAGTTGAGGCGATATGGGGTGTCGCACTTTGGATTTTTATCGCCTACATGCTTCACCGTAAAAAAGTTTACTTAGCTCTGTGAAGTGTTTATTCATATTTCATATGTTGTGAACATTTTGCTATTTTGTGTCTTTTTTTTTCAATTTAAGTCAGATCTACAAAAATGTATCACAAGTGAATATCTTAATATATTATCTTAATATATTATATAAATATATTAATTATATATATATATATATATATATATATGTATGTGTTTGAATAAATATTCGAAAATGTTTTATAATTTCATTTCGTTTTATGATTTTTTTTTTTTCGTTGAACGGTGGGATGTTGTATGATTTTATAAATAATAATTTATTTTACACAAAACTTACATAAATTATACAATTATACAAATTATACAAATAATATATAAATATATATATATACATATAGGTATTATATATATTTATATATTATTGGTAAGTATTATGCGTATAGTTAAAGGTATATATAAGGTGTGATCGAGGCAATATAACAATATAATAAATTTGAGAAATTCTTCTTTTTTTCTTTCTTTTCTGTTTCACATGTATCTTTGTTGCGTAAAATTATTATAAATTAAACCGATCAATATCAGATTATTTATTGTCACGAGACGTTTTTGAAAATTTAATACAATAGTCGAATCGATATAATATTTTTTCTTTCTCTCACGTCCACTGTTCGTCGCACAAATCATTTAATAATCAGATATTATAAGAGAAAAATAAAAATTATGCGAATTATATAGGTATAGGTAAATATAGAGATATTGCGATTAAAAAGGTATAGAGGTTTTGCTAAACACACTGCGAAATTCTTAGGCAGGTTATTAGAATAATAATAATAATAATAATATAAATATCGTTGATTATTTCTTAGAAAATAGAAAATAAATGAAAATAAATGATAATAAAAACACACTAGCAATGCCACATTTATGATAATAATTATCTTCACCAGTTTAGTAATCAGTTTGGTCTGGACCTGGAAATAAAAAAACATCTATTAGATCAACAGTGGTATGAGAACAAAAAATTTTCGTTATTTTTTTTTCATTCCTTCTTAAGTTTACTTTCGTTTTGATTTGAATCAATCAGGGGAAAAGAAACAATGATAATTTCTTTTCCATACTTTTTTTTCTCGATTATAAGTATCCATTATACACACATCGATCTAAAATCTCTGCCATATGTATGTATATATATGTATATATAAGTATATCTACTCAGGTATATTATATCTCTGATTCTTCAATTAGTTAATATAATAGAGGAATACATACATGATGAAAACTACAATTATTACAACAATAACGGATACACCAACAACAACAACAACAACAACAATAACAACAACAATAACAACAACGAGCGAATCGCGAAGCTTTATAGAAGATAGTTTTTTTTTTTTTTTTTAATTTAAATGTAATATTTGTGGAATATGTATAACAGTACCGTTGAAAAATGATTGCAAAGCATTTTCGAAAATTGAATAATTCCTCTATAACGTAACGATATGCTATAATTTTTTTGTAAACTACGTGAGCAAGCTGAACCGAGAGAAACAAGGAAAATGCGAATGAGTAAATAAAAAAATACAAAAAAATTGAAGAAATAAATAAATAGATAAATTTTGTGGCCGATTTCCGCAAGATTTGTCTCGAGAGTGAGAAAATTTCGGGCACGAAAATATATCGACTGAGTAAAGCTACAATATAAACTTAAACTTTCGAGCTTAATCTCTCGCCGACTGAAAGCACTCACGTTGTTGTAAAAAAAAAGAAAAAAAAAAAAAAAAACTCATATAGTTTCGTATCTTTTCCCGTCTCGCTATATATAGCAACTTGTCAAAGCAAAACTAGATATATGCGTATTTCGCTCTGTATCACCGAACTCCGAGCAGGTATATATATAATTTTACGCGAAGTTTCAGGAAATTTGAGTTTATAAATATACATGACCCTTACTATAGCTGTCTACTGCATCATACTATACCTATATATATATATAGTGTTAAAAAAATGAACCGATTATTTAAACATGAATAGCATGTAATACAAAATTTTCTATGTATATACAATTAATGATATATTAATCAAGAAATTATCCACTACATGTACTATATACCTGCAGTTTAACATTGTTAGATACTACTATATGCAATGATGATAATAATTATATGAATATGTTATACATATACCTATGAAGCAAACAAAAAAAAAAAAAAAATCGATTCGTATTGAGCCTAAAGTTCGAAATTAATTGATAATTATATTATTAGTTTTGTATTTATCAATACATGAAGAAAATATAGCAGCGATGCAATTGCATTATTATTGTTATTATTATTATTATTATTATTATTATTATTATTATAAACATGCCCACCCAACTATAAATCGATCGATCGGCAATGTGGTGTTATATAGGTGTAGTATATCTAACTGTACATACATATTATATATAAAGTTAACAAAAAAAAAAAAAAAAACTATAGTATCGTGTTTGTAAGTATTATTAATAATAATAGGAATAATTTTTTTTTTCGAGCAACTAATAATATACAAATAAATATATTATATTATAATATGCGTAGGTATATATATATTTATAATACATGTATATGCGGAAGCTATATATTATAATATTTTATATAGGTATATATGCGCATGTTATATTTTATCTAGTGCGTGTATAATTAATGATTCAGCGTATATATATAGGTGTATGAATATATCATACATAATGAACAATATATAGCGGTATGTAATCATGGTACAGAAATAAGCGATATAATGAGGTAATTAGTATTACAGAAAAAAAAATATATATATATAGGTATATATAATTAAAATATATTAGATAATTAAGAATGTTACAAGAGAGCGAAAAATCCGGCTTATATACTGCACGTTATTATATACTATAATAGGTTTACCTAATAGCTGCAGTCAAAACAATATAATTTAATTTTTATACGGAAACGAATGTGATATTATATATAGGTATATATATATTGTGTATGTATACATACACGTATGTCATATATACATATATGTGTGTCTGTGAGTATGAGTTTCCACTACATAGTATATATATTTTTTTTTTTTTTTTTTTTGAATTATATAAGAATGAAAAAAATTATATACCAAAAATTCTGTCTATCGAAATGAGAACCTATTTCTTTTGAAAATAGGTACAGTTATTATTTTTTTTTTTACTTGCACAACGTTGGGTTTGCATGTCTATATATATATATGGTATTTATCTATATATGTATATGGGGCATTCCGTGCCAAGTCACCCACTCTGTGACCCTGACCATTTTACAATTTTTTGTTTTTTCATATTTCATCACATGATAGTTCTCACCTCAAAAAACACCAAATTATCTAGGCTATCTTGAAAGAAAAAAAGAAAGAAAAACACAGAAATAGAAAATACCGAAATCAAACTATCACTTCGATCTAAAAATCATCGTTAAAATTTGTCACAGAATTTGTGTAAATTTTTTGAAAATTTAAAAAACTGGAGTTCTAGGTATATATAGCTCAAATATTCAAAAAATATAAATGAAAAATCAGTTTTTCGGTCGTTTTTAAGGCGAAATCTATCACATACTGAAATATGAAAAAAAAAAATGTAAAATGATCAGAGTCACAGAGTGAGTGACTTGGCATGGAAATCCCGATATATAAATGAGAGTGTAAATAATATAGATAATAAATAAGAATAATCATAGCAACAAGATAGGTATATAGGGTGTGGGTAGGGTAGGGTAAGGCAGATACTGAGAGTATATAATATATAATATATATGATATATATGTAAAAGTAAAAAATATATAAAAATAATATATACCGATAGATAAAAAAAACACGTGGCCTGTACCTTCTGGGCATCATAGCCCAGCCCTGCGAAACTAGACAAAACTTGGAACGCTCTTCAGTGGGTCGGATGCATTGGCCTAACTTCACTCGGCCTCGGGCCATCAGCAGTGGCCATTTTTCAACGAGGATTTCGTGGACAGGAAAGGAATGGACGATGCTGCGGTCGCTTTTCGTGGCGACTGCTGCAGTGCCTGTGGCACATTTTTAGAGCTTTTTATCCTCGGACAAAGGACGTTTATCCTATTTGACTTTGCGTTAAAACTCGCTATTCCATTCTCGAGTTTTTTCAATTTTTTAAATGCGATCGACGGCAGTATATCGTAGTCGAATTCAACCGGAGAGACGACCTTCTTCCACGTCTGAAAATAGGGGTCGTCGTTGGGCGCGGGTTTGTTATCATTACCCTGAAACACCCCGTAATTAATTGTATCGCTCTGCAACGCGTCAACGCATTCGTTGGGCGTCGTCACCGAGCTACTATTCTCCGATTCCAAAGATCTTCCCTCGTGTATCCTCCTCCATGATTGTTCACACATCGGTGAATAGTCCGGAGAAGTTATACCGCTTGAATAATTTGAGTAATAATTTTCGTCGTAATTGAAAACGTTCGATTTCAGGGGCAGACTCAAATGCTCTCTTCTTCCAGGCGAGTAACACTCCTCGGATGAATCCTCCTCGGCTAGTATAGCGTCGTCGTTTAAAAGCTTGAAGAGTCGAGAGTGCGTCTGGGTCCTTTGGTACTTGTTCATTCTCTTTATTGACGCGCATTCAGAGTCTGTATCGACCTCGGATATTATCCTGCTCATATCGGAAGTCACACCGCTGTCCTCGTCGTCCGTTTCCTCCCTGGAATTTTGGACGCTGAGGAGCCGTTTAGCCGTGTTGAAATTTTGCACGGCTGTGTAGTCGAACGGTTCGTTCTTCTCTTCAGCCTCAACCTCAATCTCAACCTCAGCCTCAACCTCAACTTCTTTATTATTAATTTCCGGGCTATTTTCGACCTTCCTTATCTTCTTGACTCCAAACTCGGTCTGCGAACTCTCGCGTTCTTTTATCTTCAGGGATTTTTGCTCGACAATTTCCTTGTGAACGTTCTCCTTGATTTCTGTGGTAGACGTGGTTACCTCGTACTCGGAATCGTAACCGTTTTCAATTTTGTTATCGGTATTATTTCTCACGGTGAATTCCGTCTCCGTATCCTCCTTGGCCTCTTCGTTTTTCACCATGGTTTCAATTTCATTTTCCGTATCAAGATCCAATTCCTTTTTCCAAACGTGTTTAGTGACGTCAGTCTTTTTCCTCCTTACCGTAAATTCTGTCTCGACGTTTTCCTTCCAATCCAAACTCTTTGCCTCCGGTAATTCGCTCCTATCAATTTTAAGATTCGCATTTTCATCCGTCCAAACTCCTCCGGGAAAACTCACCTTCGCGTCTATACTTTCGCCGGATGTTTCCCTCAGGTCAAACTGCGTCTCATCTTCGGTCAGGGTTAATTCCGTATCGAAGGATTCGTCGGATGATCCCTTGTGAGTTTTCAGGGTAAAATCAACCGACGTATTGTCGCTTTTTTTTATCTTGAAATTAACATGAACCTCGTTGTTCTCGTCAGGCTCGGTACAGGACCTCGAAACGCGTTCTTCACTATCGAATTTCTTGCCGGATTTCACCGTACTGTCACCAACAATGACCGTCGTTACATCCTCGTTGTTTTCCGAAACTGAAAATTTGAATCTCAAAGGTAAACTCACGCTCACGGTTGTGCTGTCCGTTTCATCGGGTGGATCCCCGGTCTCCTCAAACTGTTCGATATTTTCTATGACATTTTCCTTCAGACAGTCGAGCTTCCGAGTCTCATTTTCCGTCTCGGTTTGCTCAACATCTTCGTAGATCACGCTCAACTGGTGCGGAAGTATACAGTCATTGTTCAACGACTCTATTTGATACTCGTCATCAGCATCCGAGTCGCAATCACTGCAGCTTAACTTGTCCGACGAGAGTCTTGAGGAGTGTTCAAAACCGTCTTCGGATATAGTCGTAGCAGACAAAGACTGAAGACAGTCTTTATCGGATTGTGACTTGGCAGGTAATTCTTCCGGCACCGTAACAGCCACTGGGATTATCGGATCATTAGTAAACGCGTGATATTCGCCTTCCGAATCACTGTCCGAACTTGAAGATGAAGAATCCGAGTCTTCCGATGACTCAGACTCGCTTGTCTCACTGTCCGAATCCGATGACTCGGAATCAGTTTCCGAAGTGGGATCAGTGTCAGTTTTCGAGTTAATGGTGCACCCCGAAGAATCCTTGTCGCTATTGATTATCTTAGAATTTTCAGAAGCGTTTTTCATATTATCCTCCGTATTCACTTCGTTGGTCTTTCCGTTATCGACGGATAGTCTATTTTGGTTCGTCCATTTCGGTACTGTTAAATATTTCGAATTGTTATTCGTAACTTTAGAGTCTTGTTGAACAACCGTCACGTCGTTTACGCTGATCTTCGGTTCCTCCTCGTTGTCTTTGGAAGTAACTGCGGAAGGAGTTTGCTGAATTCCGTTAGAATATTGGTCGTATGTTTGTTGGTGGTAATTTTGATCGCCAGAATAAATTGGCATGGGTATGTAACCGTGAATTTGGTATGTTGGATCGATCTGTTGAACTTGGCTCGTGTCGGAATTTTCTTGGCCTTCAACTTGGCCTTCAACTTGCCCTTGCCCTTCAGTTTGAGCTTGAGGTTGAGGTTGAGGTTGATTTTGAGACTGAGATTGAGTAGCGTAATTCTGAGCGTAATTCTGCGCGTAATTTTGATCGTACATCGGATAATAAGCGAAAGAGTTCCCATCACCGTAACCACAATAAGCGTAAGGATTGTAAGCTACATTTAGGGGCTGGATATTGTTCGGGGAATTTTGGGGTGCGTATTGGTAGGGATAATAGCCCCACCAGCCACTTTCGGGGTTCCAGTACGGGGATGGACAGTTTGGAAAAAATACACCTGATTGCTGATTGCCCGTTACGCTATTCTCTGTTCGAGAGGTGAAATCTTGTTGATGATTTTCTTGCGGAGCTACAACAAACAGCATATTGCATACAGACAAAAATCAACTCCATTTTCTTAAGGGTTTTTTTTTTTTTTTTTCATTTTGCTCTTTGTGCTTTTTTTTTGTAATTTTCAATTTTTTTTTTTTTGTTTCTTCCCTTTATTATACTCTGTCTACGATTTGAGACAGTATAGGTACTTCTACGTATAGTATATAGTATGTTTATGTGTCTTTCTCTCTATCATATAATTCAATTAACTCTTCGGACACCTTGCTACGGTATAGTAATACTAATTTTTATTTTTTTTTATTTTACAGTCAATTATATATGATTGTTTAATCCTGTGTTCAAAGGAAACGATAGATAGGTATAATAGTATATACCTCTCTATATATAATGGCCAAAAGATAATTTTAGCGAAATATTATATATTATAGTATATATAGGTATATGTTTATATATAGATATAGATCGCGATGCAGCTGTGATGGACGAAAAATTCTTGAGAAAATATATTATAGTATAGTATATTATATTATAGTATATTCTGGACCGGTTTTTTTTTTTTCTTTAACAGTCCAAAATACTAGAGCTATTGACAATTTTTTGTCAGATATATAAGATTATTCATAAATGATAGGTATATAATATATAGGTATATAGGTATAGTCGCATGCGGATATAGACACTTGCAATAATTATATCATTTTTTATTTTTTTCCTTTTCAAACTGCAAATGCGGTGAATAATCAAAAAATATAGTAATTATAGTGTAACGAACGACATGCAGCATTCTCATCATAAATATAGTAATATATATATTATATTTATATAAATACGTAATCGGGTTCAACGAGTCTGTTCAGATTATAGGTACATATATATTATATGTATATATATTACTAGTATAGTATAATATATGCATATAGTTGGATTTTTTGTCTTTAGAAAATTAGACCAAAGCTGGACATACAGTGTACTGATAATTGACCAGCGTTAAGGGGATCAGAAAAAGACAAAATTGAATACAAAAATCTTAGAAATTAATTCCAAACCATCCACCACTTTCACCTCCAACTCCAACTCCACCACCAACAATTACAACTACCTTCTTGATCAAAAATGTAATTAACGGAATTACCTAATTTAGCATATAAGTATAGCTATCGGTAGTTTATAATCATTTTTATGAGGAATAGGTAAATATCTAATTATAAGTAAATGAGAAGAAGCTTGTGTGAATTAAGAATAAAATTTTTTTTTTGTTAATTAAAGTCTGTGATTTTCATAGACCGGATTCTTACTCCTTAAAAATCGATTTTCTGCAAGCGTCACAATTAGTATTATTCGTGTTGATATGTAAACGTACAAACGTAATTAATCACATTTTATTCGATACTATAGGTAGGTAAATTTTACCCCCGATTGTGATTAGGATCGAGATATTGATCGGGTGATTTAATATATAACGTGTTAAATTTATATTTCTAAATGATAACGAAAAAATATAATTTGAATTAGGTGTGTATGGCAATTTTTTTATATTGCTAATAAATTTTTTATATTACTAATTTTTTCTTCAATGTCATTGTATCGTGTGTGAAAATGCTTTGCAACGCTATGCATATTACTTATCAGATCAAATCTTTTACATGATTTTCGACAAACTTAAAAAAAAAAAGAACATTAAATTTTACTCATTTTTCTTAGCACTTTTACTTGTATATTTTTACTTCGTTGTTCCTCACCTGAAATCGTCCCGTATGAAACAATTTTTTACGATCGATATTTATCGGTATAGAATTTAGAAATTCTCTAACGAATCTTTCATCATCACAATTATTAATCTAATGATACAATAAAAGTATGAAAAAAAAAATATAAGAACAGTGATAATCTTGATCGTTGTAATTTGATTCAAAAGTGTATTTAATTTTAATTTTTTTGTTTTTATGGGAATTTTTTATTATTCCTGTGAACACAGGATTTGATAGAAAAAAAAGGATATTTCCAATTATGTCAATATATATATGTATATGTGAAGATTTGAATATAAAAAAAAAAAATCAAGTATATAATATAATTATATTATTTAGTTAAAATTCATTAGAATGTCAGATAATGATAAATATGGACATTGAACATTAATTTACAGAGGCGAAGAAGCTTTGTGTTTTTAATAATTAATTATGAACGTATATGATAAGTTTTATACGATTATCATTAATGGATATTAATAATAATATGCTAATATAAATAAATATATAAAATAATATATATATATATATATAATAAAATAGTATCACTCACCAATATTCTCGGGGGACGTCATGGCCTGCAATATCCTGAAGGATCTTGACGGTATTGCGCTTCCCATGTATTTCTTAGGCTCCTGTACCTGCTGCTCGCTTGCGGGCAGATTGGCCTGAGCTTCTTCTGTGGAAATTAAATTTCAAAATCAGAACAAAAAATAAAAATTATCAAATTTATTCGTTTTGTTTCTCATCCCTAATCAACGACCATTTATCGTCGATCAAAAAGTCATCTGATCCTGACGATAGAAAAAAAAAAAAAATTAACATCTCAACTCACCGAAAGATTTAGAATTTCTGTTCTGCTTTTTGTTGATTGCGCTTGCGGGACGTGGGGCTGAAATAATGAAAACGAATTAATTACAAAAACTTGGGTAATTTTAAATTACGATAAAACTTTACAAATTGACAAACCACGTATACGTTATAATAGTTATCTGTAAATTTCTTCAACAAAAATAGTGGGGTGAATATTCTTATTCATTAGATCTGCAGAATGAATTTGATTAAGTTTTTTATTTTTTGTTAGTAATTATTGGGATCTTCGTGCTGATTATTTTCATACAGCATGCGAATTTTGACAGTATTTGTCGTATAAGAAATATCGCAAATTGCTAATATCGTAATCCATAATTATAGCTAATGAAACACAAGAGGGAACAAGAAAAGGAGAAGAGTGAAAAAACTGTATATAAAAATTTCCAAAAACTGGGAAAATGGTTATCTACAAAAAATGGAATGCATATAATTGCCACATACACATATATTTGTAACACAGACTAGGAAACACACAAAATCAGAATAAGCAAACTTTGAAGAAGACACACGAGCAGGACGGTCGAAATACGATGATTATAAAATACGGTAGTGACTTTCAGGTCAGCAAAAAACCAAAAAAAAAAAAAAAATTCAAATAAACGAAATAAAAGATGAGAGAGATATGCATTGAATACCATTTGAAGTCGACGGGACTTCCCCAGAATCTGTCATATTTTGTAGAAAACGGAATGCGCGAGACGGAATCGCCGCACCACGATATCGAGGATCTTCTTCTTGGTGGAGATAAGTTTCACCGTCCACTATATATGCAATATATATATTATAACTTTAGTCAAGTTAAAATTCCTACCGGAATCCTTAAAATTAAAGACTTATACACCAATTTTCAAAGAAATTCGATCACATTGTATAAGTAGATATTCGAAAGACAGCTGCTAATGGCATCATAGAAAAATGATAAAGATTTCAAGTTCGATAAAGATTAAAAACACCATAGGTAGATTGAAAATGAGTTCATTAGTTTATGCGTATAATATGTAATGAAGATATCTACCTGCGGGTATATTAACTGATTAGTTAGGAATGAGAATCAGAACTTTATATACCGAAAGTGAAATACCGAAAGAACTACGTGGATGATCATGAGATGAATAAGAGAAAAAAAACTCTAATTCCTCACCTTGTTCTTTAAATTTATTCATCAGGACCTTGTCGTCCTCGGTAAGTTGCAGTTTCCTTATTTGTTCCGAATTACCGTCAACATCAGTGTCGGAATCGGTGTCGGTTATCTTCTGGAGAACCCTGAACGATCTCGACTGCACAGGTCCAGGTTCTGGTTGATTGGCTGGTCCAGGAGCAGGACCTCTCTGAACGAGCCTAAGAACGGACCTTATTTTAGACTAAACCGGTTCCAGTCATCTCCTGTCGTTTTAAATTAAAAAATATAATCAAAAACTCACACTTTGGGTCCCTGTACATCGACAGGGATCGTCCTAGCTTGTGGCTGACCATTGTCCTCGACCATAATCGGTATTATACGAGTCCCTGGGGACTGTTGACTCTGTTGTTGAATTTGTGATTGAGTCTGAGGCTGGCCCCATCTCTGTTGCTGATTCGGTGATTGTTTGAACTGATGATGACCTGCAGGTTCATTTTTTACCGAGAAAACAGACGGTCTGTCCTCCACCTGATGGTCAAAAAAACGAAATGAAAAGGGCCCATAATATCTTCAATATAAACAAAATCGATGGAAATTTTATACTCACACGAACAGGTATGACCCGATCTTGCTGTCGAGGCTGAGAAGCAACTACCTGCTGAATCGGAGGCTGTCTTTGCACCATCTGAGGTTGTGGTGACGGAGATTGAACGTAAGAGAGTTGAGGTTGCTGATAGATCGGAGAAGCCGGTGAATTATCGATCGACACTGACGATTCGGCCGATTTATTATTATTAGCCCTCTTCGCCCATTCCGGAAGTTCCTCCTGTTGTTTAGGTTTATTTTGAAGCCAGGGTGTCGGCGCTTTGGCCAAAGTTATTTGCGGTGGTGATGTGGGGCTCTGAGGAACCGATGGGATGTTGGGTACGATCGTTATCGGCGTAACCTTTCCCTCATTTCGACCCGAGCTTCTCGGGGGTTCGGCCTGGCTGTTCGATGCTGGAGAAAAGGTTGATTTATACACCGATTTTTGGCAGGCAATTAGCTAACTCACCGTTTGAAGGAACGCGGTTAACGTGAGAACTGGGAGTTCTATTGATGATTTGAGTCGGTAGACTTGCGGGAAACACTGGCACAGCGACCTGTGGTTGAACGTAGATGTTTCCTCCGGTTGTCGAGGGGGCCGGTCGCGGTTCGAGAGCGGATTTGGGGGGTCCTTCTATCCCCTCGTCGTTTGCATTTTTGGCAACACGACGCGCCATTCTGGGACTTCGAATTTGGGATAAATCCAGCTTACCTCCCATTCCGGGAGTGTAAGTAAACGGTTTTTTGTCTTTGGTCATCATTGCGTTTTGAATTGCGGCTGGTGGTTCATACGGATCGTTGTTGTTGTTATTTTGTGGTCGTCTTGGTCTCGGGGCCTAAATCGATGATCAATCAAATAAAAAAAACGATTCAAAAATCGATCTTTCCATTAATTTTACATATTTTATTCACTGCTCGAGTCGTTCTACGAATATATCACGTGCAAATTACGTACGAGAATACGAGCGACACTTCTTCTCCCATTTCGTCTCGACTTTCAAGTACTGACTACAAACCTCAGCAATAAACCGCGTGGAGAGAATCTACGGGATTAAACGAGCCGATCTAATCATATTTTTTTTCTTTCTCTCTTTTTTTGCTGCTTGCTCTTCATTTAGAAAAAATAAAACGTTAGTCAGACCGTGGCCGAGTCACAGAACAGGCCTGTCCAAGTTAAGGCTATTATTACACTCTACATCATCCGACCGCGAGATGGTTATAAAATAATCAAAAAATATGCTTGCAGATGATTATCATTGAATAAAAAATCTGGACGAAATTTGACTGATTTTTGTTTGATTCTTTTATTTCTATTTCACTCACCATTCCTGCCATCGAAATGCCGCGTGTTAAAAATTAATCCAATTTAATACGTAATGAATGATTAACGGATTAATTTACGGTTCGATTATATCAATAAGCGATGAATCAATCGATCAAAAAATAACTGATTATTTTTACATGTTCAGAAATCGAGATTATACTCGCGTTATTGACTTGGTTGCAGAACCTCGACTGGAGCCAAAGAAATTTTCATCTTACCTCTGCAGTGTTAATCCTTAAGGCTGGCGCCTGTCCAGGAGTTGGTGGGGGCGGCGGGGGCGGGGGTGGGGCAGGAGAGAATCCTGAAATGGCAAAAATTAATGAACAGTTGCCTTATTTGTCCCGATGCGGTATGATCGAATGAGAAAAATATATAAAAAGAAATGTATACCTAAGTTAATCCAAAGCAGATTTTTGCAATTTTTATTTTTTTTTTTAAATATCTTTCTCGCTTTTTATCTTGAAACCGCGGTCACGTATCGCTTTCTAAACTCTTTCCTTTTGTTTATGATACATTATACTATTCATCTTGAAAGACGGATTCCGAAAACCGCAAAGTTACTGCACGCCTATCTATATGCTACTATACTGAAAAATTTTCACGCTTGTATATAATATTTGAGGACTTTCTAATGTTCCGACCATGGTTTATACTCAAGTAGCTGTTTGCCAACGAACAAATATTGACCATAAACTAAGGTCTTGAGTCCGGAAATTCCATGATTGTCTATTTTTAACCACGAAAACCTTTGGTCAGGTCAGTTTCTATCAGAAAAAGGACATCCGTAAAACTTTGTGTTTAGTATACACGAATATTAAGCAAAGTAATGATCGGGATCGCTTACCTGTAGTCGCAGAGTCTGGATTCCTGTAACAAGAAAAAAATAATGAAAATTTTCAAAATGTTAAATAAAGGAGAAAAAAAATTTTTCTCAATTATCTATGTAGTTTGATACGGTACTTGTACATTTCTTTCAAGAATTCTATACTATGAACTGATACGTCAGTTGCTACGAAGAGAATTATATTAAAAATTGTATAGTTTTTTTTAATTTTTATTTTCTCTCATATCGGTGTGTTATAACGACGAAGACAGCTCAATACCGCCGCATAAGACAATGGGAGTTTATGTCATCGGTTGGAATATTATCAGTTTATCAGTCACTAGGAATGCTAATTCAGCTATATGTATAACTCTGCTCGGTTTCTTTAGTCAAGTCAGACTTTTCGTCTATACGTTCGCTCGTCCTCGTCGTCGTTTTCATTTTCAAACGTGTACAATTTTTTTTTTTTTTAATATATAATATAATAAAATATATAATATAATATATGTATAAGTGTATATGTATGTATGTATGTGTATGTACATTTCTCTGTAATGACAAATAGCCTATGTTATTAGCTGACGACAACAATCCAAATAACGAGGCTGTTGGCCGACCAAGAACGTCTCCCGAGTGAATCACTACTATCCGGACAAATTCATTTGTATAATATGCTACTTACATACATACATACAGGAATACAAATATATGTTATATATGAGACTATACATATTTCTATATGTGTATATGTATACGTCATGGATCTATTTTTCCTTTCCTTTCATTTCCTTTTACTTTCACTTTATTTCTATCTCGATGGTCTTCTTTCGATAAATTTTCACGATCATTCCGTTAGTTGAATTGCTCTTCGCTCAATAAGTATAAGACGTGTAGTCGTTCGGATATACGTATAGTGTTTATACATTATTACACGTATAGTATATGAACTATACATTAGGAGCACTTGAAGTGGCTAGAGTCCGTAGAGCAGCACGACTGCGTACATTGGAGAGCAAAAAAATGAAAAGAAAATCGGAAAAATTGATGTGAAAAAAAAAATAAAAGCTAAAAAACGTTACTGAGCAGCATTTTTTTTACAATTAGGTCTCTCAGTATCTCTTCGTTTTATCTACTTATTTATAATTATAGATTTTTGGAGCCACGCAAGTCTGTTTCCTCAAAATTATTATTTTTTTCATTACATTCATAGAAGCTTGATATAACTACCTCAAAAATTTTATTCAATTACGTATACTCCTCAAACTATCGA
Organism: Macrophya alboannulata; assembly: GCA_949628255.1. NCBI lineage: Eukaryota > Metazoa > Arthropoda > Insecta > Hymenoptera > Tenthredinidae > Macrophya > Macrophya alboannulata. The sequence goes on along the minus strand of OX451210.1, from coordinate 21,956,097 downwards.
GCACACACACAAACACAGACACGAATAATTAATTGAATTAACTTATTACAGGGCACCTCGTAGAACTGAAAACGATCGTTGATCATTAACAAAGACTGACTAATTATAAACCAAAATTGCGATAACCGTACAGCAACTAATAGTATGTATGTATACACCTAATATACAACCGGTCGGTTTAACTGGTAACGAGTAACTGCGGTAACCCATATTCGTTCGCGTTTGTATAGAGCCTCTTGGTTTACTTATAATCTTATGTATATGCCATGTTTATCCTTTTAGGGACGTGTTGAGCCGCGAGTGTGTGAAGGCCGTTTCAATATTCGTCGTCATTATACTGTACAAATATTACATATATGTATAGAAACATATACATATGTATACTCAAAGGACTGACTGCGATATGTAATGATACATGAACGTAAGTGGAAGGCCCTTGAATTCCGCGAAAGCGAAAGTACAAAAAATAAAATAAAATAAAATACGAATCAACGTGAAGACTAATCTAATTCAATAAATAAATCATATTGCTTAAATTTTTCGTTTTTATTTAATTTTTGTTTGATTTTTTGTCTTCCTTTTTCTCTCTCTCTCTTTGCACAAGCTCTGACCGTTTTTATTAACCAAAATATATTTGAAAAAAAAAAAAGAAAAAAAAAAAACGGACTCCACTTCGTTTGTCGTCACAATGTTATTATTCATCGTTCTTAACGATGACATAATTATAGATCCACGCGCTGACCTTGGATCGATTCTATATTAATTCAACACCCACGTTGGGCGCCCGACCATCCGCTTCTTCGTCCTCTTCTTCTTCATCATCTTAATCTTCTCCTGTAATCGCTGCTGTTTCCCTGGTTGCCTATAGACAGGGGTTGAGTCCAATGCGCCGGTATCGCCTCGTGCGATTCGTAACAGAGAGCAGGTGGTACATGGATACATATACATAAAGTGTACTAGCATACACACATATATCTCTCAATAATAATTTTATCTTTAGCTCGCTAGTTTACCTTATATCTTAGACTACCGAGCGCCTAGACGAAACCGTATGGACGAACTTAACGAACGTAACGTATAACGGACGTACGTATGTATGTTATACGTACAGTTGAAACCGTTTCGTCGGTGAAAATTTCGTTACTGGCATTTAGCCAGGTGGGAAATTTTAGAAAATTATTATTTCGCATTTTTTTTTTTTTTTTATTTTTATTAGAATTTATGTCGGACGTTTTGACTCTTCCTTTTTCCTGGCTACACGCTATAGCCACCCAGCCACCCTCCTATACGATAATCTATAATACGAGTAAATCTAGCAGCTGGGAAAAGAAGTCAGGAAAATCGAAAATTGATGTCCAAAACACAATGGATATAGTCCTCCCGCGATAATACAGACAGATTTTCAAAATCTGTGGGATTGGGTCATCGGGAAATTTACCTGAAAATTTCACATGACGTGTATGTTATATACCTATCTATATACTAACGTTATAAATGGATCGGGAAAAAAAGCACGTGTCTTGGCTCCGGTATATCCGAAATTTTATCTGTTTAGTCGAGCCATCAACGAATAGAAAAATTTCACCAATAAATAGATGACGATTGGTACTTTGTCTTTTGTTGTTTTTTTTTCTCATAAATAAGATGAGCACAGTTCTCTTCTCATTCGATTTTCAGAAATCTATTTTCCGAGTGATATATCTCACAAATTTCTCATCGTCTGTTCTGGCAAATTTCTCCCAAAGTGATTAGACTAGTCTCGTTGTTATTAGCTTCTAATTTCCAAAGACAAAAATCTCTATTTCTTTCTCTCTGTCTCATGAAATTTTGCAACACGTGGCCAAAACTGACTAACCAGCATAGATACCCGCAGCGTAAAGAATTGGCAACTCATTTCTGTTTACAGTTTTTTCTTGCAGAATCGATATAACATGATATGCAACAACAAGATTGCATATCATGTTAAATAAATAAATAAATGGCAAATATATTTGACAATCGATTTCTTACCGTTCCCTTCATAGGCAGGCGAATTTAATTGCTTAATATATCGATGAGAGCAGGTTGAAAAAATTTAAGAAATTGAATTAGATTTTTTTTTCCTTTGATCGTCGGATTATATTTAAAGGGGATGATAAATCCTAGTATAATCTGTTTCGCGGTGGCGTATCTATGTATGTATGTATGTATGTACACGTGTAATTATGGTGATCGATAATTTTACTTGAAAGTAGTGTGTTGTCCATGATGAGACGTCGCTGGGGTTTCGGGATCCCAGCCAAGAAGAAGCCTATAGTATAGAAATGTATTTAGGTAGTCGTGCAAAGCATGGTTAATTTTAGATTCGGCTGACCTGCGCGTTACCAACGAGTATAAAATGCTTCCGATTATATTATTTTTAGTCAATGCCTCGGATCCTTTTAACTAGAAATGCTTTCCATTAACCCGTTTCCTTTACATCTTCCTCGTTTTATTTTATTTTATTTTGTTTTATTTTCTTCGTTAACGCGAATATAGAATATCGACGTGTATCCAATCAATGCACCAGATCATTAACATCGAAGACTGTTACACAGTTAGTCACCGAAAATCATACTTGGCCGAACACATCGCAAATCTCACCAGCCAAAAATCATCTTCCTGGATTATATATATGTACACCTACGTCTACACCAGGATGGAAATCAATTGAAACGCCCACTCTGCTAGTGCGATTTATAAATACCCTTTTTTTCTAGCCGGACAAATCTAGCAGCACGTGGAAATAAATCATTTTCTTATATATCTAATTCAAAGGTCATTGACGCCCTGGGATTTAGATGCATGGAAAATCCCCGATTTTGAATTCTTTTATTTTCTTCTTCTACAATTTTCACATCATTTTGCCAATTTCCAGTCGGTTAGTCAAATTTTCTCGATTCTTTACTCGAAAGATCTTTTTTTCTTTCATTCGATCGATTTATAATCAATTTCACGGAAGTCTAAACTGCAACTATTTTCACTTGCGAGGTCAACGAACCTTGGCATGTATATGCAAAGCCGAGCTTGTGCCATTGTCTGATGATGATCGTTGTTAACGGCGATTTATAACAGCCTGAGACAATCGTTTCGGAATTTCGATAACGGAGGAAACAAAATTCGATATATCGGACTAAATCCGTTTAGAAGATTTGGCGGATGTGATCCGCGAGCTTTTTCCTCTTCTCAAAAGTAACGATGAGACTGAAATTCTTTCGAGTACATACGCATACGAAGAAGAAAAGAAAAAAAAAAGCTGAAAGTGAGAATCGGCCTACATAGATTTTCGAATTAGACTCTCTGTCTTTTTTTTCTGGGTTACCGGAATTGGGTCAACCATAATACCGCAGACTCTAAGAGTATGAATTAGCCGATGGGTAAACCGCCCACGCGAATCCTTGATCCTCATCCTAGTCTGCAGGTATTTGTCTATTTGAAAACCAGAATCGATTTCAAGCCCAAAATTTGGTAATGAACCAAAAAATCATATTATACGCGTATCAGTAGCTGTACGAGCGTTTGAGAAACAGAGAATCGACTCTTACTCTTCAGAGACAATTGTCAGAGCGATGAGAGACGAGAATTTTTTTTTTCATTTTTTTTTTTCTTCTCTTCGGTTATTTTTTATTTTCGGAAACCCGGTTATCTTGAAAATCGGACGAGCGAACACCTACGCGTGGCCGAATTTTTTTCCCCTATAATTACTGAAGGAGTTGAAAGAAAAAATAAAATAAATAAATGGAATATTGGTCAAGGAACGAAAATCGATGATCGATGATAATTATACATAGAAGTCAAAATATATCTTGGGCTAATCAGTTTCCAAGAACAATTATGCTCGTTCAATGTGCAATTATACATATACCTCTATGTTAGATAGTGTACCTTATCATTTTTTTATTTTTATCCGACCACTTCCTCCTCGTTTAACTATTCTCATTCCCACACAATCACATACTAAGAATTGCGATTAAAAATTCAGATTCTAATCCTTGACTACGGTATACATACAGTAAAATTCGGGGAAAACTCACCCTGCGTAGCTCATGGCTTTATCCAACGTTTGTTCGATTGAAAAAAAATATTTTTTGGTCCTTCTTATCTCCGGCAAATTATGACGGTTCCCAAAAAAAAGTATATCTTCTGGTTCAGGATTCTCTTCGATTCGATTCTGCCTTTTTTTGTTCTTTTCTTGCTTTTTGGTTCGTTTCTTATTTTTTCTTATGTATTTATTTTTTTTGTTTGTTAATTATTCATACACCGGCGAACACTGGAGCCAGCGAGACCGACCACGCGTTTGCCGCAACTGGTCGCCGACGTCGTGGACCCTCGCCGTAACCGCGCGCGCGCCTTTGCACTTATTTGATCTCGTTCGGTCTCCCGTCTCCGGTCTCGGATCTCGCGCTTTCGCTGGACCGCGACGCGAGTTAGCCGACGCGAGGATCGACGGACCAGCGAATCATACCATACCTACCTACCCACCTATACCTATACGTGTATAACTATACTACCTATCCTACCGTACCATGAGGGGGAAAATTCGGACGAAACTAACAAACTGCCAACGCGCAACTCGCTTAGCTATACCGCGCGGACGGCTATTCCAGCCCGTACAAGAACAACGATTCTGAAACCGGTCGACGCTACGCGACGCGAGGCCCGACGTTATCCCACTGTCTCGGTCCGCTCAAAAAGTTTAACATCTTTAATTTCATTTTGGAAATTTGTTCATCTTCCTGCAGAATCAGGGTTACGAAAATTGGTAATCTTTCAAAAAAATCGAGCGTTTCTTTTTCCGGTACAAATTTTTGGCGAATAAACTATCGGATTTTATAAAATCCGCTGATTGGATTAATACCTCGGAAAAATAAACGAAAAATCCGTCAGAAAAACTCGACAACTGATCTCGAGAATGGCGAGATAAAAATTTCGAATGATATTTGCAGGATGAAAAATTGCCACGTCTAGGTTCTACCGCGAGATAAAAAATTTTGACTTTCAATTTTTGTTTGACAGACTATGTATTTTGTATTTCCGGTAATTGAACGTATCTGTGTGTACATAGTTCTTTCTGTTTTTCTTTTCTTCTTTTTTCCTCTTATTTTGTATTTCTCTGTATTTCCCACAATTTAATCAAAAGAGTTTTTTTTTTGCCAACCCGCCCACGTCGATGTACCCATATCTCTTTGGCTATTTATAGTTATATGCGGATTACATGCGACCAGACGCGATGTAAATACACGAGGTACTTAACACTCGTGTATATGTATATCCAAAGCGTACGTATAAATGGCACGAAATAATGGCAAAACCAGTTCTCTGGTTGACAATTCATATATATTTATTTCTTGTATGAGTCGAATCCACTTCAAACGTGTCTAACAATAAATTTGAATTATCAATGGCCCCATATACATATCGCAAAAATTACTTTTAATCGTTATCTATTAACGATAACGTTGCAGTATGTAGCTAAAGATTTTTCTTGACGATCAAGGAATCGATTTTTTTTTTTATTTTTCTGTTAATATCTGCAGTACAGTCCTGCAGGCCGAGTCACGAAACCTGTTATATAGCAATGCACTCTCGATAAACGTCAGGTAAAAGGTTTTAATGAAGCCATTTAACCGAGAGAAAGGTAAAACGGTATGTAAGAACGAAGATGAGCAGAATATGTTGTACGTCTGTGTCTTCCCTTTCAGTTCTTTATCCTGTTCTTCGGCGTAGCTGAGATGTCTCATAAAGAACGTCGGACTCGATGTCTCCAGTTAATTCGTTGGGATACGAGATACAATTTTATTATTCCACTTTCTGTTAGTTTATTTGCACAATATATTACGCCGATTCGAAGTACATCGATAGCTGCAGAGACTTCCCTTCTTCAATACACGTACTGACATAGTCTAACTCTTTAAGAAAGTAATTTTCGATCAAATTTTATTTGAGCAATTTTAAAAATTTTTTCCATCGAAGATACCAGCGCGCGATTTTGACGCTTCCTATAATTTTCAGCTCTAAAGTGAAGATTTTAGATCGATAGCAGTCTGACTGCGTACAGTGGGCAGCTAGTCGTAAAAAAATAGTTGCAATTTGAAAGTCGTAAAAAAAATTAACGGAGACCGACAGTGCGGATGCCTTCGATGAAGACTGCAACTTGACGATCAGAAAGCACGCATTAGCATTTTTGATTCTTGAACGAGAAGCTTTATCTTGCGAAAGACTCGCTGCACAATTTTTTAAACAAATTTATCATTCTTTGAACAAATTTAGTCGCGCATTACTCTTTAAACCTGCACTTCACCTCACTCAAAATTTATCAACTTGTACTTTGCAGTATATATAGCATTGCACTCGATTGACATTAACGACAGTATCATATCTTTATCTCGAAAAACGACGATGACCATCTTTTGTCCCCTCAATTCGTGATGCAATCGGTCAGATAATTTTTGTTTCTTTTCCACGGATGAAAATCTCACAACATATTTTTCAACGAATATTTATTGATCAGTGATCAACCTTAGAGATAAAAATTGCCCGGTACTTGTGCCCGGTATACTGCATACTTATTCATTTCCTTCTCTACTCGTCTCTTTTATTTTACCATGCACTCGTAGCATTGGCAAAAATCAATACCAGCATGACATTCTACTGTTGAGGATGCATTTGATATTTTTACGATGGACATAAAACGAAATTGGTCAAGTACATACCATGCTTCGAAAAACAAGAATAAGCTGTCCATAAACAGTTGCTGTTCGCACTCATCGAAACATACGTGTCGAACGGTTGAAACTAGCCACTTCTGCAAGTGCATTCGTTCGAAGGTTTTTTTGAATCTCTGTCTAATTTTGGGAACAGTACAGATAAACTTTGAATTTGCAATCAATAATCTATTACTCGAATCGGGCTCTAATCTCATAACTAAACACGTTGAATCGAAATCGGTGAAAGATTTGAAAAAGAGTATTAGGATATGAACTTTTTCTGAAACAATTCGGTATGTTTTTCTCAAAACTGATACTGCTATTTTTTATTTTCAAAATCGATCGTCCTGGAGCGACCAAAACCGAGACTTTAGTTATTGCCAATAACGCGGAGGTAAAAATGGATAATTTGTTGATCGAATTTATGACTGACTTGAAAAAATTCAGCTTCGACAAGCTGAATCATCATCGACTGATAGTTCTGGGGAAAAATGATCATTTCTTACGAGCGACGAAGGTATTGCTAGAAAGTGGCGTGCCTTACTTCATCAGCACTAAAGCAGAGACTACGGTCCTTCCTCTACACTTTGGCGCAGACAGTGTCGTGCTGTTCTTCGTCGACGGTCTCACCGATTCCGAGATGAACTCTGCTTTCGCTAAGTTACCCAACGATTACAAATGCAAAGTATTATTGATATCAGTCGAAGAAAACAGGACAGAAGAATCGATAGCCAATATAATAGCTTCAGCTGACAAAATGCATCTAAAAAATGTGATGTTCGCACGTTTCGATGGCCGAGTGATAAAAATTTACGGAAGATTTTTGAATGCAGACTGTCGGCGAGAAATTACGTTGGTAAACACGTGGGTACCGGAAAAAGGTTTTGATAATACTGAAAGTGTTCTCGGACACAACAAGATACTTGATGCACGGGGATGTCCGATCGTTGTCAGTACTTTCGAATCGCCACCGACAATGATGTTGCAGGAAGATGAAAATAAGCTCTTGCAAATCAGAGGCGGCATCGAAGGACATCTGGTCCAGTGTATTGCAGAACATCTCAACATGGTACCAGTCGTGAAAGCACCGATTGCGGAAGAGCAATTTAGAATTGTCGAAGACGTTGCCAAGGGGATGGCAAAATTGGGAATCGGACAGATTAGACCCACGCCAGGAAGAGCGAATATGGTAGATTACTCGGCACCCTACAACCATGAATGTATCGTGTGGACGGTGCCACTCAAGAGGAAATACATGTACAACGTTCTGATTTCTGAATTTTCCCCAACTACTTGGATCATCGTGATTCTTTCGGTTTTACTATGGTCTGGTCTGATGTACACGATCCCAAAGCTTAATCTAGGTGAGAGAGATGATTCCTAAATTAGATTACATTTTTCTTACGCAAAAGAAGAATTTATTTGATAATTTTGCTATTTTACAGGCTACAGGACATCCTTGAACATTTTTCACGTAATCGCCATGACGCTGAACTATGCGATACCGCGCAACCCGTCCGGCTTGCTGTGTAGATTACTTTTTCTACTCTACCTGAATTATTCCCGGGTAATATCTACCGCCTACTTGACATCCCTGTCATCGATTGTGACAACGACATCACCCGATTCTGCAATCACTGACGAGGATGGAATAATCGCTTCAGGTCTTCATGCTGCGGGAACACTAAGTGCCCGTCATTTGTTGGCTGATCTGGTGTCCACGAATAGTACTCGATCCGAACTGATCGATCGGTATGAAGTGATGACGTCGCTTGAGGCCTTGGCTAGAATCACCGATCACAAGGATATCGCATACCTTCGACATGGTTCCTCGATCAACTACGCTGCGAAAAATCTTTTGAACGCAGGCAAACCAGTTAAATTTTACTCTCTACCCGGCTGCGTGATTTCGTATCATTCGGTAATGGTGACTCCGCAAGGATCGAGTTTAACAGACCAAATAAACGATCTCATACTACGCCTCCACGAGGCGGGGATACCCGATCACTGGCACGGCCTGGAGCATACATCTCCCGCTCGGATTGAAACATTGGAGTACAATAATCGCATGTTATCTCGCCTTGAGTCTGTATTTTTTCTCTATTTGTACTGCTTGATCCCGGCTCTTTTAGCTTTTGGTGCGGAATTGATTGCCTTCAAGCTGAAACTCGATTGGTTCACGCGTTGAAGCAAACTGAATTAGAATAACATTTCTTTTTCTTTTTTTGGTATTTCTATTGTAAGTTTGACACTGATGTTCGTTTACGGATATAGTTCAGATAATTGCTGTGCACTGGTTTATAAAGCTTAGGCATATATTACCAAATAGTTAGAATAATTCTCTCAAGCGTTAAAAACACCCAAATTTATTGAGTGATTTTCAGAAATTGTTCGATTATGAAACAATTTGAACAATTTACTTTTGAATATAAGCTTTTCAGTAATAGAATAGATCGATTCAGCAAATCATGAGTGATAATCGAAACATTCACTTGAAAGTGAAATGCAAATCCTTAATTTAAGTAAATATTGTTGTCATAGAGATTTGTGTGAGATTTGAATAAGTATCATGTTAATGGATTCAGAAATCGATTGTAATTTTATTGGAAATTATTGTGTAGCGTGGACATTGATCAATATCACTGTACGATGGTGTATTGTAACCAGTAAAAAATAAAAGCACTTTGTGACAAATTTGAAAGCTTTCCAGAGACGTTGAATTCAACAAAAACCAAAATAAAAACTATGGCATTGAAGGCTGAGAGCCAGAAAAACGTAGGTAGAATTTTTATACATTGATTCCTCCGATTCTCAGCCCTCAATTTGCAAAATGGGATGTCCTATTCTTCATACTTTCCTTCGTTGTCGCCTCATCGTAAATCATACTTTTTGACGGATGAAGAACTCGGTGTCTAGAATTACCTAATCGAGGCTGATCAAAATTCGATTTGTGAAAATGATACACTTGTCATTTTCGACTCTCAGTTAATATATTTGTATGTCTTGCTGCCACCTTGACGCATTCGAATACGGGGCGTGACGTGGAACAGAGTCAACCTAAATCTGTCAAAAGCGGAAATTCGTGAGATCATATTCCAATATTCATTGCCCGGAAAAGTTATAACTATCCAAAGCTCTAGTTATAGCCTTTTTTTTCCCACAGTACTCGCTCTCAGTTTTCAGTTGCATTAGGTGACCAGATTATCAAGATCGATTGAAAGGGGTCTTCGTATATGGTCGGAAATGAGCTGAAAAAATTATGTAAAGTGAACAGGAGAAGGGTAACAATTTGAAAAACATAAAATAGGAAAAAGCAGGGCAGGTCGTAAAAAAATATTGTGTCGATAACGGGACCGCGATGGGCAGAAAGCTTAGTCGTAGGTCGATGCTGGAAGAATAAGCTCGTTCACGGAATACCCCGGAGTTGTAAAGTGAAATCTGGATGAATATCGACCTGACAAGACCCCCGCAGTTAATATTAAAACGTGTACCATGCATTTCTCGAGCGTAGTAATAATTTCTCTCCTGCTCTACCATCGCGGCATAATATACTCCGAAGCATCGTTGTTAAGAGAGAAAACACGGTCAACCGAACGCAACATCCTCGAACAATTTTTTGCGGAGATGAAGATTCATTTGGACAAATATAATCCCCGGCAGGTAACGATCATTGGAGTATCCGACGAACAACTTCGTCAAACGAAATCGCTTTTGGAAGCCTTTCCTTATTTTCTCGGTAGAAACGCGAAGGAATTTTGCACATCCAGAGAGTTTTCTCCAAATACTTTAATCGTATACTTTTTGGAAAGCTTGGAAGAAGTATATTTGACGAAAGTGACGAAACGTCTGGTTAACTGTACAAAAAATCAAATGTATCTTGTACTCGATGGGATCGAGGTGAATGACGTTGATATTGAATTGATTCTTCGCGTTGCTTACGAGCAGATCAACATACTACCAATTCTCATAAATAAATACACAAACGATAAGGGAAAATCTTTGAAGTTGTACAGCTACGCAATGACAGCAGACTGCTCGAGAAAAGCTGAGCTTCTCATTGATTGGATGCCCGGGATTAACATAAAGTGGCTGGATGGCTGGCAGTTCCGTTTCACACGTGAAGGTTGCCCTATCTTCATAGGTACAAGACATTCCCCACCGATGATGAATCTTGCGAAGGATGCAATGAATGGCTCAGTGAAAATTATCGGCGGGTCAGACAGTAACATAATTTCGACGATAGCCCAGAAAATGAACTCCACTTCTTTCGTGCAAGAATTCAATCGCTTAGACGCTGTAAAAGACACCAAGTCAGGGACGATAGTTTTGAGTTGTGCGGCTGGAACAACGGACATTGGCATAGCTCAAATACGTCCGTCAATAAGACACCTAAATGTCGTTGACATATCACTACCCTACAGTCAAGAATGTACAGTTTGGTGCGTCCCAAGAATACCACACTGGAAAAGCAACATCCTAATTTCCGAATTTTCTGGGAGCACATGGGCTCTGATTGGTCTGATGTTCCTCATAAGCTTCATGGTCGAAAAAATTGTTAGGAATTCGCGCTATCTGAGCGAAGGTGAGAAGAATGCACTCTAGCGTTTTCTGTAATTCCCAAAAAGAGTCACACATTTTACTCGATTTCTAAGAATTTTTCTTCTTGTCCGTAGAAAACGCTGACAAGTCAGGATGCTGGAGTATAATCCTTGACTTGATTGGATCGACCCTTGGGAACTCAATAGTCTATCAACCACTCTCGATTGGAGGCAAGATCTTGCTGATGATCTACATCTGTTATTCGATGGTAATAACAACGGGCTACAAAACTTCTCTATCGTCAATATTAACCGTCGAAAACAGCGTTTCGTCGATTGTCGACGTCGAGGGAATAATAAAGGCGAATCTCACGACCGGAGGCGACGTGTACAGACTCTCAATTCTCAAGGATCAAAGAGAAGACTATAAATTTACGCCGGAACTGATGGAACGATATGTAATCGAGACAAATGTCTCAAAAGCCCTGCTCCGAGTATCGTACGATAAAGATTTTGCTTACCTGGCACCAATTGCGCAACTGTCTTATCATAAGAATTTATTGGCAGAAGCTGGGGAGCACGTATCATTCGACGTGTTCGACGAATGTGTACTAAATTACGGCACTGCGATGCTCCTTCGAAGAACAGCTTTCTTGACTGAACGTGTAAATCTGGTCATACAGCATTTGGCTAATGGCGGATTTTTAGACTATTGGATGAACAATGATTCCAAGTGGAGTCAGGCAAATTTTGGGTCAGCCCGATCTTCACAGACGATGAAGACTGACGAGGAGTTGAATACGCTCACTCGTCAGAACTTTGACACCATATTTTACATTTACTGTGTGGCTTTGACCTTTTGTATCCTCATTTTCTTGGGGGAGCTTGTTGTCCACAAGTTTAAATTAGTGGCTAAAATTCATCGACTTAAAATTTTCAATCGTTTCAAAGGATAGATGTCGCATCTCTCTGTAATCCACTTTACGTTACGGAAATTGATAAAATTGTACTTTGCTGTGTCTTGCGTTGTACACGAATATATTTACAACAGGAAAATATTCTCAGCCCAATAGTATTTATTAATTATCTAAGAACGGCGTTCATTATCTAAAAAATCAAAAACTATTTATCAAGACTTGTCAGAATACATAGATAATAATTTATACTCTGCACTATATGGTTTCATGTAACTGAATTTAAATAAAGGCACTTCGACTCGACGAATCGAAATCCGGAAGTATTTGAGGGGCGCGTTATTGATCAGTATGATCAAGCCCAGAGATATCAGAGACAATCAAAACAAAACGGTTTAGGTATTGTACCGCTCTTCGAAATACTCGAGTGAACTGCTATCCATTTTTACAAATGCATTCGGGCGGTGCTCTCAGGCAGTTTTTGGACTGTTGAATACGTTTTGAACGGACTTAAATAAGGGTGCAATTCTAGTTCGTACATACCTACTATCGTTGGTCAATAAATTGTCGGCGACTCGAGTCGAGGTGTGATCGTATAACAGAACACGTCAAAATCGAGCTCGGTGTTTACTTGTTTCTGAGTGGCTCGGGTTGTTGAATTCTGTCAGTAAATATACCGGAAATACGTCACAGATACATGAAATCTGTCGGGGATTATGGTTCGTGTGACATGAGCCGCGGGAACAGGTTCAATCAATTCAATTCATAGCTTATAGTTTGCGGTGGAGTGTAGCGTCGTGAAGTATCGCACTAGAGTGCATAAGCAAGCGTGTATAGAAGAGTTGAAAGAAATATTAAAAAATATAAGTAAACTCTTTTTGATTATCAATCCTGTAGGCATGATTTCCTTGAAACTGGTTCTACTATTTTTTATTTTCGAAATCGACCGTCTTGAAGCAATCGAAACCGCGACCTCTGGAGCAATCGCCGAGAGTGCTGAACTCAGAACGGAAAATTTGTTGATCGAATTTATGACTGACTTGAAAAAATTCGGCTTCGTAAAGTTGACTGATCATCGGCTGATAATTCTTGGGAAAAATGATAATTTCTTACGTGCGACGAAGGTATTGCTAGAAAGTGGGGTGCCTTACTTCATCAGCACTAAAGCAGAGACTATGGTCCTTCCTTTACACTTTGGCGCAGACAGTGTCGTGCTGTTCTTCGTCGACGGTCTCACCGATTCCGAGATCAACTCTGCTTTCGCTAAGTTACCCAACGATCACAAATGCAAAGTATTATTGATATCAGTCGAAGAGAACAGGACAGAAGAATCGATAGCCAATATAATAGCTTCAGCTGTCAAAATGCAGCTAAAAAATGTGATATTCGCACGTTTCGATGGCCGAGTGATAAAAATTTACGGAAGATTTTCGAATGCAGACTGTCGGCGAGAAATTACATTGGTAAACACGTGGGTACCGGAAAAAGGTTTTAATGAAACTGAAAGCGTTCTTGTACGCAACAAGATACATGATGCACGGGGATGTCCGATCGTTGTCAGTACTTTCGAAATAAAACCGACGATGGAATTGCGGGAAGATGAAAACAAGTCCTTCCATATAACTGGCGGCCTTGAAGGACACCTCGTTTTGAGTATCGCAAAATATCTGAACAGGATACCAGTCGTAAAAGTACCATCCGTGAAAGAAAAATTATTGGTCACGTCTGACGGCACAATCTCAGGCATTGTCGGGGACGTTGCCAGAGGGGTGGCAACTTTAGGAATTGGACAGATCAGACCTACTCTAGATAGAAAAAATTTAGTAGACTTGACGACATTCTATAAGCACGAGTGTATAGTTTGGACGGTTCCTCTCGTGACTAAATATAAATACAGCGTTGTAATTTCGGAATTTTCGTCTACTACTTGGATCATGGTGATTCTTTCGGTTTCACTATGCTGCGGACTGGTCTACACAATTCCAAAGCTGAATCTAGGTGAGAAATAATTTTTTCACGGTTCCTTTTTTTCCAGACAAAATACAATTCGTTTGACAATCTGTTTCTTTCACAGGCTACAAGTCATCCTTGAACGTTATCGACGTGATCGCCATGACCCTAAACTTCGCGATCCCGCGTCCCCCATCCGGCATGCTCTACAAATTATTTTTCTTGCTCTACCTTAACTATTCTCGGATAATATCTACCGCCTACTCGACATCCCTGTCATCGATTTTGACGACTACTACACTGGAGCCCGCAATCGTTGACGAAGAGGGAATTCTCGCTGCGGGTCTTCGTACTGCGGGAACGGAAGTCAGTCGTCAGCTGCTGGTTGATCTGGTACATCCGAACAGCACAAGATCCGAGCTTATAAATCGGTACGAAGTGATAATGTCAGCTGAGGCAGCTGTGGCGAGGATAATCGATCGTCACGACCTCGCGTACCTTCGTCATCGTTCCACAATCATCCAAGCTGCGGAAGACCTTGCAATTGCAGGAAAATCGGTTGATTTTCACCCTTTACACGACTGCGTGATTTCTTACAATTCGGTAATGGTCACTCCGAAAGGATCGCAACTAACTGGCGTACTCGACAAAATCATACTGTCCCTAGGCGAGGCGGGAATTTATAATCACTGGTTGAGCTTAGAGCGCACTGTCAAACTTCACGTTAAAAGATTTGAGTCTAATCGACAAACTTTATATCGACTAGAACCCATATTCACTTTATATTTGTCTTGTCTGATTCCGGCTATTTTGACTTTTGGTGCGGAGTTGATCGCCTTCAAATTGAAGCTCAATTGGTTCACGCGTCAAAGCAAAGATCAGAATGCGTAAGCGAATTATCATTTTCCATAGGATTTCTCGTGCACATTTGACACTGACGTTCACATGGAAATACAGTTTAGATAACTGCGGTAATCTACAGGATATTGCATAGATTGGAATTTTATTGGAATTTTATTGCAACGTGTGAAATGGATATTAATTAATCTGCACGATGATGTATTCAAACGAAAACGAAATAAAAGCACTTGATAGTGAATAAGTTTTGAATAATCGTATAGGCGAAATTCTATATCACTGCAGCATCGATAGTCAATTAATTATCGGCTAACTCCGTGTTTGCTCATGTTCGAGTGGCTCGGCTGATTTCCTTGATTGAGTAAACACACCTAAAATATTTCGC
This sequence comes from Macrophya alboannulata, assembly GCA_949628255.1. Lineage (NCBI taxonomy): Eukaryota > Metazoa > Arthropoda > Insecta > Hymenoptera > Tenthredinidae > Macrophya > Macrophya alboannulata. The sequence continues at coordinate 21,940,727 of OX451210.1, read as the reverse complement.
TGCTACTTGAAACTAGTCAAATATCACGCTTCGTACTATGGCGAAAGCCGCAAGCTCGGATCAATTTAATCAACATCACAATTTGCGTCGAGACGTAGATACGTGCAAACATTGCCGTGTAACTGAAAATGGCAACGAAATATCGAATTTGTGTACGATTATTGTAAGTTATTATTATAATATATATATAATATACATAACAGCGTCTCGTAGTATTTCAGTGAACTTTGAGTAATCCTACGAATCGCCGAGACTCTGCCTGACAGCATCGTAATTGGCCAATCAATTATTATCGATCGCTAGGATCGAATACTCTGATCGTATAAAATGGACAGGTTGGAAATCTCAAACTCGGTATTTACTTGGCTCCGCGCGTGGCTCGAGTTTTACATTAATTGAGTAAACACCTTGAATATTCGATTGCTATTTGAATCTGGTCAAACATTACGGTTCGTATCACGAAACCCGCAAGCTCGGATCAATTTAATCAGCAGCACAGTTCGCGGTAAGACATACCTTTTTGAAACGATTCGGTATGTTCTTCTCAAGACTTATTTTACTATTTTTTATTTTCGAAATCGACCGATTTAGAGCTACCAAATTCGAGGCTTTAGTAATCGACGATAACGCGGAGGTAAAAACTGAGAATTTGCTGATGGAGTTTATGACTGACTTGAAAAAATTAAACTTCGAAAAGTTAGATCATCATCGGTTAATGGTTTTTGGTAAAAATGATAATTTTTTACAATCGACTAAGGTACTGCTAGAAAGTGGTAGGCCTTACTTTGTCAGCACTAAGGCGGAGGCTATGGTCCTTCCTTTGCACTTCGGTGCAGCCATAGTCATACTGTTCTTCATCGACGGTTTCACCGTTTCCGAAATAAACTGTGCTTTTGCTAAATTGCCCGACGATTATAAATGCAAAATATTGATGATAACAGCTGAAGAAAACACGTCAGATCAATCGATAACCAAAATGATAGAATCGGCTGTAGAAATGAAATTGGAAAATGTATCGTTCCTACGTTTCGATGGTCGAGTGATTGAATTTTACGAACGTCGTATGACCGAGAACTGTGAGCTAAAAATTACGTTGACAAACAAGTGGGTTTCAAAGGAAGGTTTTAGCAAAACTGAAAATCTTCTCAAATGTAAGTTCGCACTGAATGAACACAGATGTCCGATATTTGTCAGTACTTTCGAATTAAAACCGACGATGAAATTGCGGGAAGATGAAAATAAGTCCTCGCATATAATAGGTGGTCTTGAAGGATACCTTGCTTTGAGTATTGCTGAACATCTGAACATGGTACCAGTCGTCAAAGTCCCAACTGTAAAAGAAAACTTCTCGGTTTTACCCAACGGCACGGTCGCAGGCATTGTCGGGGACGTTGCTAGAGGGGTGGCAATTTTTGGAATCGGACAGATCAGACCCACTCTGAAAAGAAAGAAGATAGTAGATTTGACGGCGTCCTACAGCCACGAATGTATGGTGTGGACGGTTCCACTTATCACTAAATACAGCCACGGCGTTGTAATTGCGGAATTTTCGTCTGCTACTTGGATCATGGTGATTCTTTCGGTTTCACTATGCTGCGGACTGGTTTACACAATTCCAAAGCTGAATCTAGGTGACAAATAATTTTTTCATGATTCGTTCTTTTCCCAGAGAACATATAATTCGTTTGACAATCTGTTTGTTTCACAGGCTACAAGCCGTCCTTGAACGTCATCGACGTGATCGCCATGACCCTAAACTACGCGATCCCGCGCACCCCATCCGGCATGCTCTATAAATTATTTTTCTTGGTCTACCTTAATTATTCTCGGGTAATATCTACCGCCTACTCGACATCCCTCTCATCAATTTTGACGACGACAACACCGGAGCCCGCAATCGCAAGCGACTTGGGAATTCTCACTGCGGGTCTTCGTACTGCGGGAACGGAGAGCAGCCTCGTGTTGATCAGGGATATACTAACCCCGAACGGTCCAAGAGCTGAGATGATGAATCGATACGAAGTGATAACGTCGGTCGAGGCAGCTTTGGCGAGGATATCTGATCGTCAGGACATCGCTTATCTTCGTCAGTATTCGACGATCGTACACGCTGCTAAAGAACGCGAAATTGCAGGGAAACCAGTCAAATTTTACCCTTTACCGCTCTGCGTAATTTCTTACAATACAGTAATGGTCACTCCGAAAGGATCGCATCTGACTGGCATAGTCAGCGATATCATAGTGCGACTACGCGAGGCAGGGATTCACAGGTACTGGTTGAGCCTGGACCGCGCGTTTAACTTTCAGACGATAAAATTGGAGTCTGATAACCGTTCGTTATCTCGACTAGAATCGATATTTTTTCTCTACTTGTGCTGCTTGATTCCAGCTTTTTTTGCTTTTGGCGCGGAATTGATAACTTGCAAGCTCAAATTCAACCAATTCACGCGTTGAAGCAAACTTTCTACTCAAAATTAAAATAATAATAATAATTATAAAATGTACTTCAATATACATCGACAAGAAATTTCCGCGAGAACAAACCGATTTTATCGAAAGTTTCGATCACGAATCGGTTGAGCGTGAACCGTGGACGGTTTCACAAGATATTTGTTTGGAAAAAAAACTTTGATAAAAAAAAGAATACCTATCAAGCGTTAAACAAGTAGGTACGTACTACGTGTTTCATTTAAGTATTACAAAATAGAGAAAATCGATTGCACAAAATCGGCGCGGCTTCAGCTGACTAAAAATCACTTTCAATCCTCAGGTTAGTATATGATTATCATCTTTACGGATTCGTAGTCTTATCTTTTACCGAAATCGAAAAGGTATCTAATTTTTGTGGATCGCAAAATACTGTTTATAGATATCTATGTTCGAGATTTGAACATATCAGACTCAATTTAATCGCTGGATATATTTGTTCAATTACAGTAGTTTCATATTTGTGTATGTATTTCAAGTATAGGTACAGAACGGCTACTCCTTACTTTTCCTTTTCCTTACCCAGCATCATGGTGGCCATATACGGCGTTATTTTTTTTTTTTTTCTCCGTAACAGTTATTTAATTACAAACTGAATAACAATTAATTATACATAAGATTTTACAAACTAAATAACAACAGTGCTCGTAATTGGTGTTCGAACAGTTTATATACGCTATAAGATTTTCTTCACAAGTCAAAATTTCGCCATTATTTTATCCAGACCCAATTTTTTTTTTTTTTTCTTTTTTTTTTAAGACGAGAGTCAGATGCATTTGAAAATATTATGCAATTTTATTGCGCAATTTGATCGTATAACATGGATATTTATTAACCTGCACGATGATGTATTCTAACCAAGTTGAAATAAAGGCACTCTGTGACAAATTCGGGGATTTAAATTCCCCTAAATTTCTCAACTTATCCTTCCGACCCTACGACTCTAGATTCCAACAGAATAACATTAAAAAAAAATTGAAAAGATACACCAGGCAGAGTGTCTCTTGCAGGTGCAGTAAATTTGTACTAACGAATAGTGATAATTATATTTAGAAAAGTTTATAATCCAATAGATCCGCGCTAATATGAGAAAAAAATGACCTTGGCTCAGTTTTCGTAATACTTGCAGCGTGACATTTAGAATCTAAATAGAAATTTTCAGCTTAGCACAATATGTAATAAATAATTATATTTTACTAGATGCAACGACCTCGTCGAATTCAATTTCGTGTTCTGAAGTCGTCAGCATATAACGGGGCAGAGTGAGTCCCAGGACTTTATCATACGTCGGTTTAGTGGCCGCTGCATAATCGTACGGCTCCGATTCAGCGTCGGCTTCCTCTTTACGAATTTCCGAGTCTTCGTCAGCCTCTCTTCTATGTTCCTCGTTTTCACTTGCCGAGAGTGCAGCATCGGCGTAATAATTGACGGGCGAAATTTTCTTGGCTTTTCTTTTCTGCTTCTTGCTGACGACCGGCTTTTTCATTTCGTCGACGAAGGCCCCTGTGCTTCTGCGGTACTGGTCCGGTATTCTGGTCTCTTCAACGGCCGCAGGGTCTCGTTGGTATTCTTTAACTTCGCGATAAGCGACTCGATCTTTCTTCGGTTTTTGGGCGGCAACGAAAATGCACTCTTCTTTCTGAACACCGTCTTTACCGGTGCATTGGAAACAGGTGAGTTTATCCCTGATAACTTTCTTGCACTTCGATCTATCCTCCTGCTGAAATTCGCTGAGGACTTTCTCGATCTCTTTCTTCTTTTCGGCGGTGCTAAAGAAACCGACGTCCACGTTTTCCGGGTCTTTTATTTCCCCCGCTGGCTCATCGCTCCGAGAAATCGCCTCCTCGCTAGCTACGTAAGGTTTATTGTCCGAAGCCAACCCATAACTCCCACTATCCCCGTAATCAGATCCAGAATTTTCCCCGCTTGCGGTGTAGCTCCCTTTGTCATCCGAATCCGGAGACCCGAACGACTTGGCTCTACTGAATGAAAAAACCTTGTCATTCGGCTCATACGCGTAAGAACACTGCTCGTAATTACCGCCAGTCTTCGGGTCCTTGCAGACCATGCACGTCATCGTGTCCTTTTTTACCTTTTTGCAATTTCCATCCTTAATCTCGTCAGATATTTTTTCGGACTCTGATTTAACGTGTTCAGCGGATGGTCCTTCCCCGGCTAATTTAAAGGGTACGTTGTACTCCTGACTTTCGTGATTTTCCGTTGGTTGATCGTACTCGTATTTCCCGTTCGCTGCTTTATGGGCTTCGTAATTATCCTCGTCGGAATTTTTTTTAGGATCGTAATAGCCGGCCGCCGCTGTCTCGTACCCTTGATAATTATTTCCCGGTTTTGTACCGGCCTCTGTATAAGACGGAGCTACGTATTCCGAAGACTCTTTCGCCTCGGTATTTTTGCCCGCTTCTTCAGGGTAGCCGAAAGTCTTTTGCCTGCTGAACTGGTACACCTTATCGCTCGGGTTGTAAGCGTAAGCACATTGCTCGTAGTTACCGCCGGTTTTCGGGTCCTTACAAATGGTGCAGACCATAGTGTCCTTGACCACCTTCTTGCAGCTTCCGCCTTTAACGTTCTCGGAACCAGATTCAAGCTTTGCGCTCTCCTCCGACTCCTCGTACGTCTTATACTTAGGAGCTCGTGATTTTATAGCCGCAGTTTGCTCGTCGAAATACTTGTCCACTTCGGGATGAGATCCCTCAAATTCACCGGAATTCTCAGGCGTTTCCTCAGCTTCTTTCCTGCTGTAAGCTCGCTTTGCCTGTTTACCCGAAGTCCTGGATTTTTCTGGTTTCTCTTCCCCCTGTGGAAGCCCGAACGAACTTGACTTGCTATAAGCATAGGCTTTGTCAGTCGGCTGATTAGTGTACGAACACTGTTCGTACTTTCCGTTTGTAATCGGGTCCTTGCAGACCATACAGACCATCGAATCCTTAACAACTTTGTCGCAGTTTTCCATCTTCTTCTTATACTCGGCAGGAACTTCGTCGGAGGCAGCAGGAGTGAAGTACTCCTCTCCGAATCTATAATTTACCGGAATTTCTGTGGCTGTTTTTTCCGGCTGTCCATTAGCGTTTGACCGACGATATCTGAGGCTCTGTGGCAGCGGAACGTACTCGTTTATCCTCACACTTTCCTGCGGTTCAGAAGTGTAAGAACACTGTTCATAATTGGCTCCATTTTTCGGATCTTTACACTTGTAACAGGTCATAGCGTCCCTCCTGTACCTTTTCTTATGAACTTTGCTCTTTATTTCCTGACAGTAAGGAGCTCCGGATTTCAATATTATCGATTTATATTTCTCGTTGTCGGTATCGGTAAGAGTATAGAACGGAGATATGGCCTTTTTGAAGCTCTTATCCTCGTTGGGCACGCGCTTTGTGCTTGCAACGAAGTAGGCTTCGGCAGGACTTTCGTATACTTCAGGTGACTTCTGCCCCGCTACAGACTCCAAGGCTTCTCCACCTCCGTACGATCCTCCGAAATTACCGCCTCCGCTCTGCTGATTATAAGGGCTGGAGTACTCCTCGAAGAACCATGGCTTACGGGAGGGCTCGTCTTCTCCGTTAAAATTGTAAACCTTGTAGTTTTCGAAGTGGTAATTTCCGTTCGTAAGAGAAACGAACACCGCGACAAAAGCGCACGTCTGTGAACGAGAAAAATGTTTCTTTGATTTTGCTCTGAACAGAAAAAGAAAAAGAAGAAGACAACTAGGAGGATTTTTTTATCGCGGGGCTATCGGGGGTTACTCACCGTGTAGAATCCCATCTTGTACGGTGCTGTACGGGCGATAGTATACGTGAACTTTTGAAAACCCACGAATATTAACAACGTTCTATAGTAAACTTGTTCGCTGATCCATATCACTTCTCACCAAATGGCTAGCCTGCCACGTTGAATGGCCTTATATTGACTCAACTAGAAATAGCCGGGAATAATATCCCCACTATTTTAACCAGCGGCAAAAGTAGGTACGAATGAATATAGCCTGCCACCTTATACCTATAAAGTCTCGGTTTAAAAGACCCGCCACCATCTGAGCCATGAAGAATTAAAATTGACGGTGCAATCGCGAGCGCTGGTTACGTCGTTGCCTAAACTGGATAACGTTTTATATAATTTTTGTGACCAGGTTACAGAAAAATTTGTTTATTTCAGCTTACCTATATCCTAAACTCTTTATCTCATTTTTTACTATTTTTTTTTCTCTTCTCTTACTTATTCCGCATCGATCGATCCATACGATTTTCATCCCGCTGTTATAGTCACTGTGACTTTCTTGTTTTCATAATAACTTCCCCCTAGTTTAGTATACGAAATAATGCTAATCACGTTCATGGAAAGAGATCTGAGGGGGTATGGGTAATTTTCACAGGTTTGTTTTATGTTTATCATTCGAGACGAGGATACAAACTATGTATAGGTGGTAGACGTAAGTATAGAGAATCGGTTCGGCTCGTTATGTACGTGAAACGGCGTTTGCAATCGGGGAGAATAGATTCTTGAGGAAAAACTATACCGTTTATCGTAACCATTGTTACGTATAGATGATGGAGTCTTTATTATTTTAACATTCACATACAATAATACCTTTATACCTATACTTTTAGTTTTACGCATGACTATCATTTCCGCTTCGATCACCAATAAATTCCAACTATTTTCTATTTCTCCCCCGAATTTTTCTTATTCTATTCTATTCCATTATATTCTGTTTTTTTTTTTTTTTTTTTTTATCTTTTATTTCTTCATCTTCTTTAGGCAGAATTTTTATCTCGTTAAATCACCTTTCCCACTTTTTTTTTTTTTTTTTTTCCTTGTATATTTTCATCATTTGAAAAGCTGGAATTTATTTTCTTTCTACAGCAATTCTCAGTCCAACTATAATAATCGTTGAATTGATCATTCCATTAAATTACACAACAAAATTTGCTATTTTGTGGGCAAGACTAGATCGACTTCTTGTATCTAGTCAGATAGACATTCGCTCTTATAGCTCTCGAGGGAAAAAATAGCGAAGCTAACAACGAACAGAGTTTAATCCTACTGCAGTACAATTATACTGCAGCTCCTTAGATGAGCTATAAAAAATCGTTTGTGCAATATTAGCTCGTGGGAACATGCTCTATTGTATCAAATTATATTATATACATAAATATCTAGATTCTAGTTAATTTGATCGAAAATATTTTAACCGGCTAATAATTTTTACTTGGGGGGTCCGATTTTTTTTCGTCGATTCAGCAAAGCTGTATAACTACATAGGTATATGAATAATTGAAGATGTGATTATAGAGGGAGTGAAGAATAGTTGAATTTTTTTTCTTCCTCTATTACATTGGGCAATAATATTTAACTCTTTCGTTTGAATTATATATCTACGTCGGGTTCAATAACTCCATCGAATTATTTTGCGCGTATTTCAACTCCCGCGTTTAATCTGTGCAGGAGGTAGGTATAATATATAAGAAAAGCGAAACACAATGCAAGGTAGGTAGGTGAAAGCGTCGAGAGAGCGTTGGCCTTTAACCAACATCCATCGGGCATTGTCTACCGCAAAAAAAAAAATTGAAAATAATATACCAAAAAACGAAAAATAAAAAAATGAAATAAAAAATGGCGATTATACCGTCAATCAATAAGGCGTCTATACATCAATAATAATTAAACCGTTAATAACCGTTATATCACGTTAATTAGAGGATCAAAGCATCTTATATATTCAAACGAAATACTATATTAGACTCCAGCAGTCAGTTGAGACCGTTCAAAAGATCGGTAACTGTATGTATGTATATAATAATTATGAATACTAATCGGAGAATAAATAAATAATTTATACTGTATCTTATCTCTCATAATTTTAGTGATAATTACATATTAGCTATGGAACGGATCTATAAATCGATTTTTTATTATCCCAGGCGACAAAAGACTTCTGTGCAGAGATATACCTAACTATATGTATAGGTATACCTATGTATAAGCCACGAGAAAGATTGCTTCCGGAGTTCCGCGGTTGTTTGTAAATAAAAAAAATAATCATGATAAAAAAGAATTAAAAAAAAAAAAAAACGACAAAATACGTTGTTCAAACTCAATTTTCACTTACCGTAACAGTCTTAGACGCGTATTTCATGGTCGACTGCTACGTAGGTAGGTAAAACGACAATCGAGGTATAGAAGATTGTTTAACTAAAACTTGAAATAATTGTAGAAGAAAAATTAAAGGAGAAGAAAGAAAAAAAAGTATATAGAGAAAAGATAGAAGAGAAACAATTTTGTTGGTCTTATAGAGAGATAAAAATTTTTACTGTAGGGTAGTAGATGATAATAATTCTTATCCAATAAACCGAACAAAAAATTGAATGAAATTTGGGTATGCAAATATCCAAATTTGTATAATAAAGATCAATATTTTTTTTTTATTATATAACTAGACATTTATTATTATTACAGCAATTATATAGATTTTATATACTAGATCCAGTACATACATACATATACATACATACATATGGAAATAATGATCGAAATCTATAATTATAATCACTCGAATCTATATAAATAATAATGAATTTTAGAAAATATATTCTGACTGCAGTTTAGCTGTAATATTTATAGACACACTCGATTTTAGAACATTTATATTGTTAATTCATATTAAACAGATCGATTATTATTCCTTCGATGAAAACCTCTAATGTAACAAACGCGTTATAATATGTTATACGCTACAGCAACTACAAAAAAACAGAAAAAAAAAAAAAACCGACAATAAAAAGGGTGAAATTTTCTTTACGGTAATTGTATCTAGTTTAATTTATAAACGGTAAATTTACGATTCCTGATCGATTTGTCTCGTGACTAAGTAATTCGTATTCGACGTTTGAGTATGAAATGGAAAATTGAATGAAATTAGTCGCGATTATAAGAGTATTAAACAAAAAAAGAGAATAATAATAATGATGATAATAATGCTTTTAAAATCTTGAAAATATTTCTAAAAACATATTTACGGTATTTTACTTCATTCCTGTCCCAGCCTAGTCCTTGAACGTGAAATTTCTCGGATAAACAGAAATGTGAGATACTCTTGGCTGTATATTTTTCATCGGTCTATCAACGAGGGAGACTACCGGGGCTGGTTTCATCTGTAGGGTTGGCATTTTTCTGATATTTGACGGAGGTATGATTTCCTTGCGCGAAGCGTTTCGCTTTCGATAATAAATCACTTCACCGGCCAGAGTGATCATTGCTAAAGCCAAGCCGAACAGAGTGGCTATGAAAACCCCGCCTGCGAATGAACAACGACAGAGAAAAAAAAAATTTATTTGTTTTTAATTGTCATCGAACTGCGGAGTGATTTCGTTCCCAAAAACTCACCCAAACTCTCCAAGGTGATCCCTTCGCTGTCGTCAGAATTTGGACAAGATCCTCGTAAGGATTGATTCCAATATTTCGACGATAGACCTTCGAAGTATCTGTCTTTTTGGAGGTCTAGGATTCTGTAAAATTTCATTAGGATCATTATTTCACCGATTAGTCCATTTCGAAGAAAAAAAAAAATAATCCAGATTATTAATCTTATTTTTTATTTCTACCTTTTGCTGAGCTCCTCCTGTAAATGACTTCCTTGTTGAACAGCAATCGCGTATGGTTGCTCAGCGAAAACTTCACCCACTTCGGTAAGGTTGCAATTTTTCGTCACTTCATACTTAATCTCTCCCGAATCGTGGATGAACGCAAACTCCGCATTTTCGCTGTCGATTACCTAAACCGAATTTTCCCCATATTCATTAAATTAGAATCCACGTGGAATGAATTTTTCGATCGATCTCAATATCAGACTTCAAAAAAAATCTCTGATAAATTCGCAAGTTTCTCTATAAAGCTTGAACTTTTTTTTATTCAATCTATCAATTATATACCTTTTTGAATCCGGCACGAACACTTTCGACTGGACCAGCCTGTATGATGGCCTGTAGTATGTGTCCGTATTGTTCCTTTATCGGATAATCCCATACTCTATATTCCACCTGTTCGCTGGTACTGTTCAGCGTTATTTCTTTCCATACTCTGAAAAAGCCAGATACACACATACATGCATACATGCGAAAATGTATGTACTGCAAGTACCTAAAACTAAGTTTAGTTACTTTCTCCGACAAACTCCGTAAGTTGAATCACCGACTGTTTTTTTTATTTATTTTTATTTTCATCTCAAATTCGCTGTAAAATTGTTCTCTCATAGAAAAAGAACGAAATGTTTTCAGATACCGTGTTTTACGCTTATTGCATCAATTCGTAGTTCTATAATTTGATCCGAATCGACGTTTCGCTAAAATTTTTAGAACCGTTTTTATCGATTTTCTTTCTTCTTCTTCTTTTTATTTTCTATTCTAAACGAGCGTTATTTATTGCGCAATTATCTCCCGGTGTTAGATCTCTGGATAATTACCAAAAACAATTTTTTTTTTAAATTCCTATGAGTATAATTGTGCATAGCTATTTATAAGTACACTTAAAAACCCTTATCTAAAATGATTGAAACACGCGATCATATGCCTGTTATAAATTTATATGTATACTCACGTGTAAAGTTTATCCTCGGCATTTTTCATGTTTATAAAGTATTGGTGTACGTGGGAATTGGCGAGAACCGTGTAATTTATACGCGATTGTCGCGCGAGCTGTTCCAAGGACTGAACTGGCGACTAAATAAATAAATAATTATACTTTTACTCAATAATTTTACTATTAAACAATATCAGACTCGATAAACCATCAGCCTGAATTATTACAACCCGCATTGCGCCAGCGTATTGCGTATTGCATTATTGATTTTTATTTATTACTAGCCCCCATCCTGCAGGGATGCACTTTGGACTAGGAGGAATTTCAGACCTCGATAAAAATCGTTGCTAAGTCGGATGGACGTAAAAAAAAAAAAAAAAAAAAAAATCTTTAATTGAAATTCAAAGGAGAGGACAATTTTCTTTCTTTTTTTTTCCTTTTTGAATCCTCAGTTCTCACCTGCATTCTTTCAACCGTTAAAAAAGCTGCCAAATTTGCCGTGAAAGTTGCGAGCATTAAAACAACAAATAGCCAATAAGCAGCGACTAAGGTTCTTCCAGAAAGAGCTTTGGGAGCTTCGCCACCGCCTTGAGGAGTGAAAGAAGTTAAAGCGAACCAGAAACTTTCCTTCAGTGTGAATTCCCTGGAAAATCGGTTTCATGTAAAAATTACACTTATTTTTTCTTCCTTTCTTTCCATTTTTTTTTTTTTTGATCATCCTGAAAGCTCACCTGCATGGATAAGGATACAGGCTTTTATTATTCCTCGCACTGTATGGCGAGTATTTGTCCAAAAGCCAAATCATTATTCCAGTCACTGTTAAGGCTCCAACTATACTCAACCAAACCTCGAGTCTTAACACGGTCATGAATTTAAACAGCGAAGTTTTTCGCACCGGTTTTCGAATTGCTAAAAATTCAAATTAAAGAATTCACGGTTTTTTTTTTTTTTTTGGGATAAAAAAATTTTTCAAAGCTTCGATATTTGCATAAATTAAATGCGGATCAATGTCAGACGTAATTTTAGTCGGTAGTATTCAAGATATGGTATAATATCGATTGATCGATTAGTATCTAAGTATCTACTCTACTTGCCTATCAGGATTCCTGACTGTTCGTAATACGGTGCAACGAAATCTATTACTTCCTCACGCTCCGAAGTCATCGTTAGCGAAGCTACCGCGATATCGGTTTCCTAGATGAGTTGATAAAAAATGGAGAAATAGATTTTGAAATTTTTTTTTTCAGTCATTTTTTTATTTCCAGATATATGATTTCTGTGTACATTTTAAATGATCGAGAAACTTCTTGATTATTAATTTATTTCATTTCGTTCGAATAATTATCAACCAAAAATTTTTTTTTTTGTCTCAACTTATTTGGAAATTTACTTATAGTATAGGTATTGATTAATTTTTCATCCAGACACCCAGTATACTTAGGTATTTTCATTCGGCCACGGACTCTTTGAATTTGGTTAAATTGAATCCCATGACAATTGCCAAGATAATGTGTACATCCTAATTTGTCGCGCCGTCTGACCAACCCAGTTTATACCTACTTATACGTTAAACTTCCTACACAATGAACTAAATATGGAGGTCAGAAACGGTTGAAAAAAAAACTCACAATTTTGAAGTATATTTTTTTTTTTTTGTATAACGAGTAACGAGAGAAATTTATATTAATTTATATTTTTTCTTGTTAATTTTTTGATTGGGAAATATCGATTGAATTTTAAAAACTCACCCCGCGAAGCAGATCTCCTACGACTCCGGTCCATTTACCGTTCGGTAATCTTGTACCAAAGTCAGCACGATTCGATGGAACAATAAGTTCGTAATCAAAGTCCATTATTATGGAAAATCTTTGTATTAAATCGATGCAATATCCCTCCCAAATTAATTCCCCCGCGGCATCTAAGAGGGGCTCATGAGTTTCCGGATCCTTCTTTACGTAAGACCAAGGAATTGCCTGGAAAATCAAACATCGTATATAGTTTGATAATAATTAAAAGAGGAAAAAAATTATAGTGATGATAATATTCACGATGGTGCAGCTGTGATTACCTCGGCGGTACCAATGCGAAAAAATCTTCTCGCAGGACGTATTTCCATTCCATTTTCGGTTGTTATTTTATTCTGACGATTCCATTCTCCCAATTTTTCAACGCGACCTTGATTAAGGATTTTTATTTCCACTTCGGCCCGATAAGTAATTATATTTCGATCTGCCAAGTACTCGAAAGTACCGTTAGAGTTTATTTTCTGTGAAAATAAAAAAAAATGAGCAGGGATGGGGGAAGGAAATGACGTAGTAAAATTTTTCTGTGATGCAGCTAATTTTACTGGATATAGAAAAATATCTATAGCTTTCAGATATTAGAATAATTCTTTACCGTTAACAAGTTCTTCTTGAATGCCTGCACAGTCGCGTTCTCAGTTGAAACATCGCCTTTATTGTTACAATCAATTACTTTTGGCTCGATACTGACCCCTGATTTTTGTACCTCGGTCATCACGCTGACCAACAATCCGATCAAACGTTTAAAGTATCGCGGAAACATCTGGAAATTGACGATTTGAAGAAAAAAAAAAAGTAACAAACAGGAAGACGGAATTTTTTTTTAACGATAAACATATAAGCAGATAATTGTAGGCATATGTCCACAGCTGATAAAAATTCTGTATCTAAATAATTCCTGAATCTTAAAAAAAAATTTCTTTCTTGCTTTGATACTGATTGAGTCTTCCAGCAGCGTTTTAATTTTGAATAAAAATCGGGGTATATATTACAGTATAAAGTCTTTCGACAAAGGGATGCTATTATAGTATCAAGAGTATAAGCTGTTTCGCGGTCAGTGATTTCGGCTACTTGCCTGAAAGTCATTCGGGCAGGTGCACGGTGACTCTTCGATCAATCGGCAGCAGACCTCGTTTTTCATTGTTAAGATATTGATGGAAACGTTTAATTCCGAATCACCAGCTATGTACCGAAAATCTTGATAATTATAGTCCGTAAATACCAGGTTCCAAGTACCGTCTCTTCTCACCAAGCCGCCGTCTATTGCCTGAGGAGTTGGAAAAAAAAAGAAAAAAAGTTACACCCCTTTTTTTCAGAAAATTTATTGTAAAAAAATTTTCTCAAAATTTATAAATAGCGATAAATTACCGCCTTGAATATCGTCTCCATGTTCGCTGTAGTCGCGTAAATTACATAATACGAAGGCGACGGACGCATCGCTCTTATTTTCATCGTAGAAGCTTCGGTCAGTTCGTCCAAGACCACAATGCGAATGATAGAGTGACCGATAAGATAGTAAAGCGTTTGGTTCAATTCTGTAATAAAATTCTAATTTTTTTACGAGATTCCGAGAACTATAGCCGTTTTTTTTCCTAATCACTTTTTTTTAGAATGCGTCTTTCTATCGCATGATTTGAGAATCGCGAGCTTTTGGCTCCGATATATAATGAACCGTGAAAACGCGGAGAATATGAAACGTGATTGATTCACTTCATCCTTGACTATATTAAGGGTAATTTCACGGAAGGCTGACGATCGATTAGATCACTCACGTCGTGTACCTATATATTCCTTAAAGAAACGTTGCAGAAATCGGGTATACTTATTTCTTCTATTTTATAGCAAAGACCGACCGCATATAAGGATTACGCGACAGAAAATTACGCGTACACTTGATTACGTTAGTTTAATTAATGAAATAATGAACTAATGAATGAGAATGCGTGCAGGGATTTTGTCCGGGAAATAAATCGGACTTTACTTTGATTGCAAAGATATTTGCGATGAAAGCAAATGAATCAGAATTATAATTACGAAGAAGCTAGTATTACGTAGCTATATAATAAATGATTACTTCGATCAGTGGAATTCTGATTTTCCGTCATTCTAAGTACGAATAATTGTTATATGCGACGCTGACGTGAGAATTGTGTACAGGATGAAAAAGTGCTGCACATTCCGAAATCTTGGGGTTTATGAAACCTCACCTTTTTCCGTTTCGAAAATCAACGCTGCGTCCGTGCCGTTTTTTACTGTTAATAATTCGTCCATCGCCTGGATAAACGGATGTATTACACCGCCACTTCGCACGTACGCGATTCCTGAATCTGTTGCTATTTCACGAAGCCGATTCCATCCCGTCCACGTCATGTCGAGGATCAAACTCACCCCTCGATAAAGCGACGCACATGCTGCAGGAGATTACGATCTTACACTTAATTTCATGTACCCAGATTTTTTTTTGTTCATTTTTGAATAGCTGACAATTATTCAAATATATTCTATCTTCATGAAAATTTGTCAATTTTTAAGAAATATTAGTGTTAAAAAAATTTCGAAAGAATCGAACTAAAATTAAATAAAAAATAACTAGAAACGGGGTTGAGAAATCGACTTTGGTTTACTGATCTTGAGATAATTTCATCAATATGGTTGACCTGTTTCGTAACTTTCGTCTTCATACTCTCTGAGGACCTCGACAGTGGAAACTTCGACGTTAATAATTCCCTTAGCAAAGTCTTTCTCGGCGGAAGATACGGCGTCGTTAACCAAACCGTTGATGGCCGAGTCTGCTTCTTCGACGACGATCACTGGAGCAAGTAATACAAGGTGGAACGAAAGAATAGAAAGAAAAGGAATAAAGAAATATTGAAATACTTCAAAAAAAGAAATACGGAAAAAAGTTACAGCTTGAAAAGAGAAACTCTAAATTTACGTATATAAAATATATATATACTCACTAATTTTTACGGGAGTTTGAGAATTGGCCAAGGCGCAAAGGAGCGGGAAAAAAACGAATACAATCATTTCAAAGAAAAAAAAAAATTGTAGATATAAAATTTGAGTACGTCGACGCGCGGGAGCCGATTTCTCTCTATACGAATATGTTTCCCGTTCAGTCACTATAACGTCGCCTCTGAATTATACGGATCCGAACGCCTGCGCGCCATAGTCGGTCTAGATCTTTGAATAATAGATCTTCAATTCAGCCTTCGGTAAATCATATCCTTTTCAACAAATTTGATTGAACGTCAGTTAAGCAAACGCGTTGATTAATTATTCTCCTTCCTCGTTATCATTTCCATTATTATTATTATTATTATTATTATTATTATTATTATTATTATTATTATTATTATTATTATTATCATTATTATTATTCGGCGACGACACAGAAAAGCAAAACCTTCGATGTTTGATGTATAATCTGAAATATTATAGCACGATGTATGTCATACTGACCAATAATTAAAACATCTCGGAGTACAATTGATACACACAATTTCAAGTTTTTGGTTTATTTTTTTTGATTTCATTTGAAGTTTTTTTGTTTTTTGGTCTTATTGTACATGCGAAATTCATCATTTCGGTTTGAGAAAAAAAAAAAAAAATAGAAGAGTTTAAATTCCGTCGTAAACTATAATATACGCGTGTATAACTGCAATCAAGGGATTTTATACATTATGTATCTATATCGGCGTTACGGCGCTATAGGCTCCGGACATTAGCGTTATCCATATGTCATCTAATTTTACGTTGCAAGACCGTAGAAAAAAAAAAAAAAAATATGTATCAACATTATTGGAGATGGCGATCGTAGATAGCGAAGAAAAAATAATCGAGGAGTAATTTTGTAACGAAAGTAAAAAAAAAAATAATAATAATAAAAAATAAAAAATCCTCATTATACGAATCGACTATATATACCTTAACAAGGTTTTAGATCGTTTCATTTTATTTTATTTTTCCTACAATAATTCGAAACGAAAGCAACTGTTGTCGACAGAAGAAAAGAACACACACACAAATCATATACATACATAATTATATGAAGATATTATACATATATGTATACATATCTATGTATATAAAATTTTGTGCGATAATCCATATTTTATCGCAGAGATTTTGATTATATTATCCCTGTATGTACGTATACTTATGCGAGTGATATATTATTCCAAATTATACCCGTCCGCACCCGTGAGGGTGAGTAGTTCTTCTTCATAGATATACATTCAGTCTATATAGGACAGGTTCCCGATAACGTGTCTCTAATGCGGCGAACCCCCCCATTATAGTCAACGGACTTTATAACAACAATAGCAAATATGTTGGATATTGATTATAGTTAACTGTCACGATGTATAAGTTTCGATTTTCTCTTCTCTCTTATCTCTGTCTCTCTCTCTCCCTCTCTACATGAATAGATCTAAATTTATTTTTATACAATTCTTTGCATATCGCGTCATTTTATAATTTTGTTATATTATCATCATTGTTACAATATTTATTGTTATTATTATCATTATTATTATCATGGTTGAAAAGCGAGATCCGAGGTTGATTAATTTCCATGGTTGAGAAAACAGTGAGTGATCGGTGATGCGCGGTCAAGAAACAAGTAAGCCACAGTCTATAGGAGATTGCAGTGCAGATGTTCCCCAGTCCGAAGTCGCCAGGAACAGGTGAACCGAAATGGTTCAATAATTTCATCTATATGATGATATTTATAGAATTTTACCTGAAGATAATAAAAAAAAAATTAAAGAAAAATAACTAACTCAGCGGCATTTTATGCTATCGCATTGGTCTTGGTCTCAATTTACCCAGAATTGAACGATCTTCAAAAGTGTCTATAACGGCGTAAGTGCAACTTACACTGGTGAGATGGTACGGGTCACTAAAGTTCATTCTTACCCAAAATTTTCGTTTTTTCGCTGTTATCTCCGAAATGATTAACTTTACCGAAAAAATGTAGATGATAATCTTGTGGGAAATTTAATTTCCTACAAAAAAGGTCTTTTAGACCTAAATGCTCAGATTGATATTTCTTGAGATATTGAACTTTAACTTACTTGTGATAAATAAAATTTTTATGGTTTATTGAATCGAACGTTTCAAATTGTTGATATTCCATATCATAATTTATGATATCATATCATATTTATGATATTTATTATAATTATGTAAACAATAAACCATAAAAATTTTATACCAAGTTAAGGTAAAATTTTATATCAAGTAAGTTAAAGTTCAATATCTCAAGAAATGTTAATCTGAGCATTTAGGTCTAAAGGACCTTTTTTCTAGGAAATTGAATTTCCAACAAAATTATCCTCTACATTTTTTCGGTAAAGTTAATCATTTCGGAGATAACAGCGGAAAAACGAAAATTTTGGGTAAAAATGAACTTTAGTGACCCGTACCATCTTACCAGTATAAGTTGCACTTACGCCGTTGTAGACACTTTTGAAGATCGTTCAATTCTGCGTAAATTGAGACCAAGACCAATGTGATAGCATAAAATGCCGCTGAGTTATAGAATTTTGAAAAAAAAAATTTTTGCTTCACGTGTATTTTAGATGGAAAATCTTTTCACGCTCTGGGAAAGTACTCGATATTAATATGAAGGGCTATAACTTTCAGGGAATTTTTCGTTCGACATGTCCAACAAAATTTCAGCTGGGAAGTGAAAAAATAAAAATAGTCGAAAAAAAAATCGTCCTAATATAAACAAATACATTATATTATTGTAATTTTTATTTTATTTAATATATATCTATAGATCTAGGTTTTAAAAATATAATATTATATATAAAAAAAATAATAATAATGACGGTGATGCGGTGTATATAAAGTCTAGAATAGCGCAAAGAGCCTGCGCGTTGGTGCGATTAGATCCGTCATGGTCGTACGACTGGCTTAATTAGAAAATTCACGACGCCATGAAAGTAGAACAATTTATTACTATCTACGTGACTAGTATTCCGCGCGTTACTATGTTATACCGCTTGGTAATAATCCTTATAGCCTCTCTTGTTGCAGCAAGCCTATGAAAAATACAATGCCGTGCTACTAATACAACCAATTGCGCTAATCTGTCCTGCGGCGACGTTATACATTTTATACAATTATTTCATTTTTCAATCTTCCGCGAATTGGTTCTAATAAATAATAATCGCTAAACATACCCACGATGTATGTACCGCGCTTCGTCACTAAAATTACGCATTCGTTCGTTCAATTCGGTTTTACGTTTTTTGATTTTTTTTTTTATCTATAACAGTTATTCCATATTATTATTTGAATAGAAAAAAAAATTAAAACTACACCCTCAAGCATCATTCGAATATCCTGCCGCCCGAATTATATTTACCGACGTATGCTTATTTATCTGCGTAGGAGTTCCGGCTACCTATGAAAGGTCGCGCCACGGTCACCAGGTGGAGGTAATAATGAGATATACATATTACAACAGTTTACAGCGCCAAGGTAGAACACGCGCCGCGGTTCTTACGCGAGCGCGCGTGGTTGGATATTTTTCGTATTTTATAATGACCGAAAGAAGCACCGAGATTTCGGATACCAACCAAGGGGTTATTCTCTCTTTGTCTCTGTCCCATTCTCCGATCCATTGTATTTTAAGGGTCAACTCTGGCTCGTTAAACTTCCTGGAATTCTGTCTTAGATTATGTTATTAAGAAGCCTTAAAATGTAATATCGCGCAAAAAAACGAGCGTCTGTATAGAACGAAATAGTCTCTCGGTTGTGAAGGGGAGGAGAGATGGAAACCTCTAAACCGTTTATACGTATTTATCCGCTAACTCTTTTTCCCTCGTACGTAATTCTCTACACTGCGGCTATAGCTGCAGCCGCTTGAGAATTATTCCATTCAATTCTAACGTCATTAACTTTGTCCGGTTTCATTGATAAATAACGATATATCTATGTATCTAAATTTCGCAATACCGTTTCCCGCATGTTATAATAATACTATATCCTCGTTTTATCATCCGCGTATATAGGTTGTATATATATCTTTTCATTTCCGTTACCGTATCATTAAATTTCAATCTTCCCTAACAGTGAGAATAATGATATATAATGTTGTATTAACAGATTAACGATTAAGTAAGAAACTATATAACTAGCGTGCCTGGGTATGTAGTATGTAGGTATGCAAAGAGTACAGGTAAGATAAATAAGTTCGGTTCGACGCTCGGCTAGGTAGGATAAGGTTCGTGGGAATTCGTGTATGATCGTGAGTTTCCGGCAATGGCCTCAGAGCCATTCATTCGAGTCAACGAGGCTCGAGCAATCGAGGCAAATCGGCAGATGTGGCCAGTTGGTTTAGTGGCGTGTGCCCGAATAGATGATAGTAGCGAAGTTGGATCTGTACCATCGGCTAACAGTATTATCATCAGCACGTTCGGTTCAATTAACGATGTGAGCCGAGGTAAAATAGTTGACAAGTGCAGGTGGACGCCGACGAGAAAGCGGTGGGTAACAACGACAATAAGTAAAATAACTAAGACTACGAGAAAGAAACGGAAAAAGAAGAAGAAGAAGAATAAGCAAAAGCAAAATCAGAAGAGGAAAAAGAGTAGAGATCGGTGTTGGTCGTCGACGTTACTGTCGCCTGTCGCCTGGTCGCTGTCGCGTTTATTAGTCCGTACGAAAAGAGTCGGAACGTGAGAATCGTAATGCAGCAGCAGCAGGAGGAGGAGCAGGAGCAGCAGCAGCAGCAGCAGCAGCAGCAACAGCAACAGCAGCAGTGATTGTGAACGTGGTTAATAGTAATGGCGCTTGTTCCACGTAAAAGAACGACCCTCGGATATTCGGCGGTATTAGTTTGTGTTTGACAGTGTTGTGTGACGTGCGATTGGCGTGTTAACGGGGCCAAGAAGGCCCCGACCAACCCCCGCTGATTAAAATTATAACAATAATAATTAAACCAAGAAACAGAGAGAAGATAAATAAAATAAAATAAAACACTGTACGAGGGGGGGGATTCGAGAAACAAAAAATAGCAACAAACCTTCTCTTTATTTTTTTATTATTATTATTGATTAATCAATCAATCAATTAATTATTCTTTATTTATTACATTATTATTTATTTATATATATACATATATTATATATATAAAAGAAAAAAAAAATAATCAGAAATCACATAGGACCCAGTGATAATGAATTCGGTCCGTAAATTCGTCTGCTCTCGCGAAGTTTGTAGACTTTGACACGACTGATACGCTCCATTGCATAACGTTGAACAAGAAGAAAGAAAAGAAAAGGAAAGAAAAGAAAAGAAAATTCTTATCACATTATCATCGTACGCGATCCTTTTTCTCCTTCCTTATTTCCTTCCCTTTCAGTTGCACCGATACATTCTTCTCTTCTCTCTGTCTTTTTCTCACTCACTCTTTTCCTCGCCACACGTTACTCGTCACTGCTCGCCTCAACTTCCTTCCTGTACACTCGTTCACGATATTATCTTCAGTGCAAAAATAATCATCGATAATTTATTAAATCATCATCGATCAAGGTTAATAAAAAAAAAAAAAATAAAATAAATAAATAAATAAAACAAGAAAAGTGAAGAGAAACTAAGAAGAAAAGACTTTTATTTACAAAAGTACCGTCACGGATCGAGTTTTTCGGTACTTATACCTATACCCTAGAAGTGAATCTAAACAACGATAAAAAGTTAAAAGATAATAAATAATTACTCGCAACACGCGTGTTATTTGTCACACACATTTCTTCGTTCCGTCAGTGTTTCCGTTTTGTCATATTCTTTTGCTTTGTTTTTTTTTTTACTTTTATTATTATATTCTTTCGTTCGAGGTTATAAAACCCCTCAGCCGCGACACGAGAAAGAAAGAAGAAAAGAAAAGAACGAAAGAAAGATAGAAAGAAAGAAACATTCGAACGTGCAGTGTGAGGAGAGGATAAAAAAAGGCTTAACACAGCGCAGCCCTTTTTTTTTTGGTGCCTTTTCATTTGTTTCGTTTTTTTTAATTTTTTTTTTTTTTTTTTTAATTTATTTATTTATTCAATATAATATAATATATACATACATACATATATATATTTTTTAATATAAAAATTAACAAAAAAATCACAAAAAAAAAAAAAAAATACTAAAAATAGTAATAAAATTTCTCGGTGCCTTGATCGTCCGGGTCCGGGTCTGTCCGGGTGTGTGTGCGCGCCTTTCTCCTACACACGTGTGACCAGGCAGTCTACGTTAAAAGGAGAGAAAAAATATACCTATCCCTGTGTCCATACGTGACCGTTGTGTACGGTGTGGTGTACGCGCGTGTGTGTGGTGTGCGAGAGTGACTCTCTCTGTCTCTCTCTCTCTCTCTCTATCGAGTCGTGTGCGCGGAGTTAACTTTTCTCTCTCTCGGGCATGTTGTCCGAGGAAAAGTCGATGGCAATCAAGAGAGGAAACCTCCTTGTCGCGCCTGGCGCATCGGGATATATCTCCGCTGCTGGCACGAAGCGATTCCTCGCCAGACTTTCAGGTTAGAATTATATTCTATATTATATTATTATTAAAAAAAAAAAAAATCAGAAAAGCGGAAAGAATAATTTTCGTCATTTTTGAAACACGTTTGTAATAGAGGAATATTATGATTGCCGATATAATGAGTTTGATGCGGATCGTATTCGTGTACAAAAATTGAAGAAAAAAAAAAAAAAAATTAAAAAAAAAATGGAAGAATTTTCTATTATCTTCTTTTTCATCGTTGAATGTTTCAACTAAAGCTGACGACAACGACTAACCAACTCGCCTTATCTTTCCCAGTATCAAATCCCATATTGACACACTTTAGCCCCGATAAAGGTGTGTCGAAACTAAAAACTCGTGTATACCTATAGTATAGTATATATGGTACGACGATATCCGTGTCTGTGTGTGTGTGTTTTTTTTTTTATTAGATATGTACACGTATTGTAAAAACTGTTATACAATATTTATAAGGTATATGCGTTACCTACGTCAAGTATATAGGCGTACCGGGTACAATGATACATTACATGTATGTACGAAGAACCAGAGTACGTATACGGTAAATGTTTTAAGTCAAGTCAAGTTATTTCTTATATACACATACCAACGATTAACGGAATGAATTATTTTCTGTGTTACTTGGGTTGGGTTATTTGGCGATTAGTACAATGTGTTGTACGCATATGTATATGTATGTGTGGTGGTGATATGGTGGTCGTTTTGGGGGAGGGATACACACTCTCTATCGACAATTATATTCTCGTTAACTGTAAAGGTGTATTAGGGTTCAGAATTTTATCTTTAGAAACTACACAGACAGTAGTTTCACAGGTTTTGTTAGTCTTAACGGAAATAGCTATCATTCTATGGAGTATAGGATGTACTGAGCGATGTTTCACAAAATTTATTTTCGTAACTCCGCGCTCTCTCTCTCT